>JAQZBX010000009.1:109759-233471 GCA_029593785.1 Cabassous unicinctus
GTTTGGTGATGTTACCTCAGGAAGGGCGTCTAGAGCCCTGGGAGGATTAGTTTGCAGAACCATCTGCACATTCTTTCTTCTATGGAGGCCTGTTACTTTTTAACTAGTGAGGGTCCAGGTTATACCAGCAGCTACTTGCTTTGGCCTGTGTTTCATTTAAACGAGAAGTCCCAGCTCTGGGCTCCCACAATCCACCCCCAAGCAGGGCTGGCGTTAACTATAGGACACGCATTGCATCCACATTCCACAGCAACAGTATAACAGACAACAGAATTATAAGAGTCCTCCACCAAAAGCTGGTAGACTTATGAAGGCATGTCTCCAGGACAAAGAAAGGGATTTAAACTAGTCAGATAAGGGTCAGTAGCTAATGTATCAACGTGTTGCATGTGTCCTTGCATATGATTTAGAGCTTGTGAAATATTATGGGTGTGATCAGGAACATATACACTATAGTGAATAATGAGGACACAGATCTCACCTTGGGCTACAGTAAGAATATCTAGAGCCAGCCTATTTTGCAAAATTACCTTACACAATTGAGTAGCTCCATCATTCAGCAAGGAAATAGCTACCTTAGAATCATTAAGGGCTTGAGCAGTATGAGTAGCTCATACTAAAGCAGTTACATGTTTGTCAGTGACAATTGCAGCACCACCTGGTGCAAAAGCAGCTAATGGATAGAACCACTTTACTATGGATAGAGTACTTTACTCTATACCTAGCTTTAACCATTTCCCAACAACTGGGAATTTGGAGTAATGAGTAGTATAAAGCGGTAGGGACATAGGACTGTCCCCACTTACATCATCCGGTTCAGTTGTAGGGCAAATACAGCCACCCATTTTGCCCAAAAGCCCATAACCATCCTTTAGGGGATGGATAAACCCCAGTTGTTAAGTGGTAGGCCTGCCATTGGAAAAGCCTATCATTTTTTAGCTTGACAGTGAAATTACATAATTTGGGGGTAGCCACCCCATATTACGGATTCCTGCCAGTCATTCCATATAGATAGGGGCAATGTGATCTAGGGTGACAGAGTCAGCTGTTAACCATCCTAAACTATAATATACAGCATATCCTAATAAAGGTTTAGATTTACTCACTTTTTCCCATACAAGGGAAAAAATATAATTATGAGTCTCATTGAAAGTTGGCAGCTAGATTTCAGCCTTAAATGAGAAGGTCTTGTTCCAAACTTGTCAATGGATTGTATTCTGCCATTCCAGCAAGGTGTTCCATGCCATCCAATTTGCAGAAGTGACAGTCCGAGGTAAGCCAGTAGCACCTGAGGATGGCAGGTTTGTGCAAACCCAACATTGGGTCTGATTGTGGGCATGAATTACTGCTGAAGCCCACTGCAGGAAGGTATTGACTAGGGTGCTATGGGTGAAAAGAAGGATGTTTATGGGTAACAATAAAGTGCACATCCTGCTGGTCTAACAGTATACAAGCAACATTTCCACCAGCAGATAACAAAGTACCAGGTAAGGGGATTTTATGAGGAGGCTTTGAATACCATATATTTTCCCCTTCTAAATTCTCTGAGTTTTCTTCAGTGACATGGAAAACTAGTTTAGGCATAAGAAGAATCCACATAGGTACACATAGAGCCCCAGCGGGAATAGGACACCCTGGATTATTAATAAAGACTTTTACTGGCATTTTTTGTATAAACTGTGGTCTTATAACAATGCTTTGGATGACTCCTATTCCCCATGGGCTTAAGATTCTGAACCAGTGAGTCTTCAAAGGCCAGTACCATGGGCAAACAACTTCATTTTACCCAGTTTGTATAGTTTGAGGCATAGGCAATAATAGATTATTATTAGTTCCCCTTTTGGACTGCAGGGTAGCTGGCCCTTTAACTTGTATTCTCAATGCTAGCAGTGGCCCTGCTGTTAGCACTTCAACTGGAGCAGCAGCCACAGCCCACAGTGCTGAATTTAAAGGGTTAAGGCTGGATACAGCCTCTTAGTACATTGTTGTAAAGACCCATTATCACCTTTTATTTGTTCCTTTACAAGGCCATTCATCCTTTTTATAAGACCTGCACCAGTGGGGTTATAAGATAGATGGGAAGTCCAAACGATATCCTGGTCCATAGCCCAACACTGTGTCCTCAGTGACTGTTAATTTGGGCTGGCACCCCATAGAGGGCATGTCCTTTTTCTAGGCAGTGAATAATAGCCTGCTGTTGAGCATTTCCTACTTGGAAGGCCAACAAGAGTCCTGTGGTGGTGTCAGTGGCAGTGAAGGCATACTTGCCCCTTCCGAGAGCAGAAGGAGACTGATGTAATCTACTTGCTATTGTGTGATTGGAGATTGTGCTCAGCCAGTATGTCCCATCTGGTGAGGTAATTGTTGTGGTCATCAGGGTGAGCAGGATGGAAACTTATGGGTGATGTCCATGCACTTTTGGTGAGTGGCAGACAGCTGGGACTGCTGAGCTAGGGGCCACTGGGTCTGGTAGCCATGGTGTCCACTTTTCCTGTGGAGACACTTGGCCACCTCTCAGGTCTCAGTGGTATGGCTCCAGATATTCATGAGGGCATCTGCCTTAGCATTCCCAAGAGGGGTGTTAGAGGAGTGGGCAGGGACGTGATAGTTACCTGTCGCTGCTGGCAGGCATATCAGATGTCCTTCAACAGATCTCTGCCCCACAGAGTGGCCCATGACAGCCCATTGTTTCTGTTTCCAAATTGCCATCCAGGTGGTAAGGCCTTTGTATATGCTCAACTATCAGTACAGATTAATTCTTTCTCAGGTTCATGTACTATAACCATCATCCACATGGCTCTTCACTCAGCCCAATGACTGCTCTGCATGGTGCTTGTTTCCCACCAAATAGTGTCAGTGCTAGGCTGCACAGCCACACCCATCCATGCGGGTAGCTGTCCACTAGCTGAACCATCTGTGTACCATGCATTCTATGGAACTGTTCCTATGCCTTCTTTAGAAGGGACTTCAACAGTCACCTTGTGGGTTGCACTTGGGCCGAAGAATCTTCCATGTAAGACACTGAGCCTAGGATCTCATGCATCTCAGTACTTAATGGGCTAGAATTGAAGACACTGCACTTTAGAGGTAAGCTTTCCACTTTGTTAAGATTCTTAATTGCACACTACCAGAGAGAAGTTTGTTCCCAGATCTGCAATCCACCCCTGTATAGAGATGGCAGTCTTCAGAGTGATGCGAGAATTTTGAGTTAAGTCCTCCACTTGCAACAAGGGGTGGTATGTGGCACATAGTTGTTTTTCTTAGGGGCTATATCCTAATTCAGCCCCTTTCCACAATTGTGAGCAAAACTCAAGCAGTACTCATTCAGAATGTTGTCTTTTCCACAAACCCAACCCAAAGCAAATATTAGTACTGGCCACATTCAATTCACAGGGTAAGTCAGGGTCCACCTCCCTCAGTGCTTGAGCCTGTGCTATTGCCCTCTTCTCTTCAAAAGCAGCCTGCTGGGGTCCTCCCATTCCCATGCATGACCTTTCCTGATTAACACATACAGAGGTTTTAATATCTGAGCTAAATGAGGGATGAACTGTCTCCACTACCCCAACAACCTCAGAAAGGCCATCAATTGGAGTTTGTGGTGTGGTAAAATATTTTACTTTAAAACATTTACTTTCTGATGTTTCTTTTAATTCTGAAAGAGAATTACTGGTTAACATAATATCATCTGCGTAATGGAATAGTGTTACAGGTACAGGTTTCTTCCATGTGGCCAGATCCTTTGCCATGAGGCAGTGACAGATGGTTGGGCTATGTATATAGCCTTGGGGAAGCACCATAAAAGTCCATTTTGGCCTTCCCATGTGAAGGCTGGCTTGACTTGTCTAAGGAGATACTAAAGTTACTAAAGAAAACATTAGCAAGATCTAAAGCAAAGTGATAGTGACATAACTGGACACTAATTTCTTGCAATAAACCAGCTACTTGCTGTAACACAACCAGTATATGGGCTGGAGTCTTCAAGGTATCCATATATTTTCTTTCCAGTCTCCACTTGTCAAGGAGGGCAGCCACCCCACCCCGCCACACGGATGTTATAAGCCAACCTGGAATTTCCCTCATGGATTCTCCCTCATGTCCACCACTGTCAGTGGTCCTTTGGTCTCCTGGCTGGCTCACCAGTTGTTCCAACCCAACTTCTGAGGGGCATAAGTTGATGCAGCAACAAAATTAAAGAATACATGAGGCAAAGCGTTAGTCATGAGCTTTATTGGGACTTACTGACAGGAAAGACTCTTCAATAGCGGCTGGTAGAAGAATGAAGATAGTGCTCCACAAAGAAGTGAGATAACGAGGGGCAATATAAGGGGTCTCAGGACAAAGACATTCCATAGGGTTTGAGAACAGAGTTTCTGCAAGAGTTAAATAGGCATGCAAATGGGGTGTTGGGTGATGTTATCTCAGGAAGGGAGCATACAGCCTTGAGAGGATTAAAGTTTGCAGAACCATCTGCACATTCTTTCCTCAGGGAGGTCTGTTACTTTTTAACTAGTGTGTGTCCAGGTTATACCAGTGGCTATGTACTTCAAGCTATGTTTCATTTAAGGAGGGGTATCCTGAGCCTGGGCCCCCAAAAACCAGTATCTCATTGATCCAACCCTCATTCTATGATGTAGGAAATGTAGGTACTATTGTATTGTTTGTGTTAAGAATAATAGAAAATTTAAGCCCAAAATATTAAAGGAGTTTCTGAACATCAAGTACTAAGTTTTAGAATGCTAGCTTTATTAACTCCGATTTCCCAATTCCCCAAGAGACTAAAAGGAGAAGTTTCATGTTAGGCAACCTGCCAAAGGTTTAGAATCATTATTAACTTCTTAATATCTCTATGAGGTAGAAATCATTTTCCTCAGTTTACAGATGATGATCCAGAATGAGGGAGCAAATTCTTCATCCAAGGTCACTGTGTCAGTGGCAGAACTCAGTCTTAAAGCTTACTCAGTCTGACCCTAAAAATAAACGATTCATATCACCACATTGAGACCACCTGAGTGCCATTCACTGTTCAATGCTGAACCCTCCTGTTAAAGAGGGCCATCAATTTTTCTTAAAAACCATTGCTTAGTGAATGCTTTTTTCTCTCCGCCCTTCCTAACAATAATAAAATGAGTAGAAAAGGGCAACCAAATTTGCCTGAGAGATAAAGTCAAGGAAGGAAATAGCACTTGTATGCAAATTAATTGACATGCCCTGAGTTAGTGTCTATATAATTAACCCTCACAAGAACCTAATTAGATAGAAAGTATTTCCATCATCACATATGCAATAAAAAACATTAAAAAAAAAGAAGAGCAAGTAGACATTCACCTTTGGAACTGAGGACTGTGTACATGCTGTTTTAATTATCAAATGTTATAGATTAATGGCAAAGCTCAGTGTTGGGTATATTGAGGATGCTTTTTCAAGATGTCTTGGATAAGGCAAATTCAGAAGAGAGAAGCCATGTTTTGGAAGGTGGGCCACCTGTCAATCTCTATCGCCCTTCCTAATACAATGTGACTGCTTGTTGTCAATGTGGCATTTAACTTACCTTCATACCAACTTGGTATTGATATTATCATCTCATTACCCTCCAAAGAAATAATTTCATTAGTATGGAAATTTCCACTTTGGTAAAATGACCATGATAATGGGAACAATATCTTATGCCATTGGGGACATCTAATTGTTGGTACATAGTTGGCAGGAAATTCTTGGATACCTTCTAAAATGACACAATATGGATGACAATTATCTTATGCAAGACTGGGGTGGGTTAATATATGGGCTTTTATAAAGAAAGAAGACTGAGCCCACAATTTTGTTTTCTGTCCCTTCTTAAGAAGTGCTTGCATCCAGGATGAGAGTAAGCAGAAATGACTAGTGCTTCATCAATGATTCTATCTGCACCTATTACTTCCTATATGCCACCCTCCCTTTTCTCTCTTCAGAGTTCTAATGAGCCCCTCAGATCCCTTTTACTACTCTCTATGAAGTTTGATGTCAGATATGATTAAACTTAACAGTCATTTACCCCTCCATGTGACTAACCACAGCACCATTTGTTGCAGCAATATCTTAAATTATCTTCATATACAATATTTCAGCTAAAATGAGCCGTTAATTCCCCATTTCTCAACTTTTAAAACATTAACTCAAATGCTGATACAAAAGGAATTGTTGCCATTATGGCAATTTCTGGCATCACTGAGTAAATCTGTGTACGTAAGTCCTTCTATTGGGCCTTCTCAGAGATTCTGAAATATTACTTCACAAAAGGGCCACCTATTCTGCTTACATTTAAGTCAACCCTGATTACCATCTAATCTGTGTTTGGGGATAAAACTGGATTATGTGTAATTGTAATATTGGAAGAACTTTCATCCAGTTAAGTCCAACCAATCTCTTCTCTCTAATAAGAAAATACTATACATTCAGATCCTAGTGACACTAGGAGAATAGAACTGTTTCTTTTAATCTCTGAAATATTCACCAGTCAAATCAACTCCCCTGTAATGTCTGGCATCCAACATGATAGAATGCAGCACTTCTTTTTACCTAACTGCAAAATCATTCCCATCCTCAATCTATATGCTGATGATTTTGCATCAAATGTTAGAGTGATTAAGATTGTGGACATATGAAAAAACACAAGACACACTTGTGTCAAATCCAAGACTGAAAGCAAAGATAATAATTATACTTTAATCTTGATTATTTGACTTTCCATGAGGACATGCTTATTTCACATTGCCCACATAGATGCAGTATAAGTCTGCAATAAAGCTTGTTCTGGAGCTTACATGCTACAGGTAAAGTCATAATCTAAGTCCATAAAAGCAAAAGATAACAAGGATTTAGTATTTAAATAGACATTTTATTAATATCACCATATGTTTTTAAATTAACTTTGCTCAGCAAATCCATGAATTTCTTCTCAAATAAAAAAGAAAAATATCACTCACTTACAAAAGCCTGACATGTAGATAACAGATGGCTGTGGGATTTTTTTAGAGTAAAAGAAGCATTAAGAATGAGGCATATCATCTATTATTTTGCCTTGCCCTCTTTATCACTTTCAATCTAAACAGAAAAGTGATGTATTACAGGAAAATGGCCCCCTTCATGACATTTCTGATGTAATGATACAATTTCAATACCGGGGTGGTTCATTTTCTGAAATGAATGAGACACACTTTAACATTTCACGAATTCCATGTTTTGGAAATGAATCCTGCAGAAATTCAGTAAGACACTGCATACATTTTAAGTAGCAGAAATTATCCTATTTCAATGATAAAAATAACCAGAAAAGTGCCCTAAAATATGCATATGTGGATGATAATGGTCACAGCAGGAAAGGCCCTTAGCCAATTAATAATTCCATGCTCTGCTAATTGTAAAGAAGAAACAGGGTGGCTCTTATGCATAGTTGATATTTACCTTGTGGTAGAATTTCACAATGGCTGTAAAGATCCCTTTCCAAAATTGTCATCCCCAGACCATTTTTCAGTAACGACTTGGGTTCATTTATATAGTACAATATAGCAATTGCTATGACTTATTTGGAGTTTATTGAAGACCTGGCTTTTTATTTTTGCCTCACAACAGTGCTGCAGTCCCCCATAATATAGATAAAGAAGGGAGGCAGAGAGAGCTTAAGGAATTTCTTTAATAAATTGTTCAGCTAGGGTTGAAACTCAGATCAACCTGAAGCCAAAGTTCTAGACTTTTAGCCAGTTTTGGGAATTCGGGTGAAAATATCAACTTCATAGGGTTACCACTTATAATGAATTGCAGTTTTTGACTAGATAGGCTATTTACCAAGAACATGAAAGTGCCAACAAAATTCTGATTTATAAATTTTTACTTTTCAAATGTTCTTTCTCATCATTAGAAACAAATAGATAATTGTGATTATTTCAAAGGAAACCACTTTTTTCTAGTATTAAAATTATATGGTCACATAGCAGTAAAAAGTCTCTGATCATTGAATAAAATGGAAAGTTCCCAGACTTCACTCATCCATGAGGAGAAATTAGATAGCATTAAGTGGTGGCTTTGGAATTATGCAACCCAAAAAAACATGTTCTTAAGCTTAGACCATTTCAGTGGGTATGAGCCCATTGTAAATAAAATCTTTTTAAGATGTCATTTTCAGTTACAATGTGGCCAGGTTATTGGAGTCCTTTATAGGCAGAATGAAACTCAGACAGAGAAGAAGAAGCCATGAGAAGCAAGAAGCTAGAAGTCACGGTACCTGAAAGAGAAGAAGATGCCACCATGTGCACTGCCATGTGATGGAAAAACCAAGAGCCAAGGATCACCAGCAGCCAGACTGTGAATGCCACAATCTTCAGGCAGAAAGCATCCCCTTGATGATACCTCAATTTGGGACTTCTCCTAGCCTCAAAACCATGAGCCAATACCTTCTTGCTCTTTAAGACAGCCTATTATATACCATTTGTCTTAGCAGGTAGGAAACTAAAACACAATAACACCTATTTCATTCCTCACTTCTGGTACTGCCACTCTCATTGCTTGGTAAATACCCAGTGTCCTCTGCTGCCCTGCTCCACAGGCTGGCTCCTGCCACTGCCTTCCATCTCTTCAGCCATGGACCACATCTCAGCACTGACCTGATCTCAAATGCCTGTGTCCATGTGGAATACACTCTCTGGCACACTGCTTCCAGCTGTACCCTGCATCTCAGCATTGTTGAACCTGGGGATATGTCCAAAACCCCAATGCCACTGCATTTCTGAGAACCTTGCTCATTGTTTCAGTGTGAAATTGCTAGCTCTTCTTGCTGTGTCATTATAGCAAAGACATTCAGCTCCTGAGATAAGAACATAATTTGACATTTTGTAAACACAGTCCCTTTTCCTTCAGGAAAAGTGAATACCACAAGAGTAATTTGATAATGTAGTTTTAATCATAATCATTAGACTTTGCTCAGAACTATTTCTCACCTTTAGGTTTTTTACGTAAACCAGAGATGAGCACATCTGCTCTGGTTGAAGGGATATTGGAAAAACCTAGCCATAAATGAAGACCCATTTTGATCCTACAGTAGCACCCAAGGCACCCACAAAACCACTCATCTATAAGAATGATTAATTTAAAAAATATATATTATACTGGGTATTTCAAATTAAATTATATTCTCTAAAATTAAGGATTGTTCCTTATAACCTCATGATATGAAGCTCTGGATGTATTAAGACCCAATATTGGCTGTCCATTTGCTTTAAACCTATGATTAGTATGTTTCTGGCATGACTTCCTACTTAAACTTGTAATATATCAAACAGAATAAGCCATTTGTGTTAACCAAAAAATTCTCAGTTTAATATTGCCTTTATAAGGGCATTTTTAAAAAATGTAATAAGAACATTTTAAAAATTGTAAACATTTTGTCAAACAATGGAAAAGAGTTTTACTTTTACTGAATTAATTATACTTATACACTCATATTAAGTCCAATTTAACATTAGGTGCTGCTATTTCTGAAGTTGCATGTTATAACCAATTCTCATTTCACAGTTGAACTAAAAAACAGAAATGAATAACCTATGGCCCATGGCCAGGCACTCACAGGAGAGACGAATGGTCCAGCCATCTGGCATCCTAAAAGGGCTTTCATAAATAGTACTGGACTGTCAGATTTAAACCAAGTTTAAAGGGGAACAGTGGTCAAAACAGGAGTACATACCCAGGGTGTGTCCATGGGAGAAAAAAGGCAGGCACAGTAACTTTTCCCTTAAATTCTTAAGAGGAAAGTGAGCACATATGATCCATCTCTGAGAACAGAGCTTAGTCATTTCTAGAGGAAAAACAGGACTTGGTCAAAATTTTTGGATTTGACACTGCTACCCAATTCTTTCTCTAGGCTTCTGTTTATTTATCTGTCTTTATGTGTGTGTGTGTGTGTGTGTGTATTGTGTATGTATATTTATATATAGGTGTATATATGTATGTGTATGTGTGTCTTTGTGTATTCTGTGTATGTATGTATATATAGGTGTGGATATGTATGTGTGTGTTTGTGTATATCATGTATGTATATATGTAGGGGTGTATACGTATATGCATGTTTGTGTTTGTATATACTGTGTAAGTATGTATATATAGGTATGTATACATATGTGTGTATATTTGTATGTATATATATAGGTGTGTATATGTACATGTATGTGCATGTTTGTGTATACTGTGTATGTATGTATCTATAAGTGTGTATGTGTATATGTGTGTATTTGTGTATATCACTTATATAGGTGTGTATATGTATGTGTTTGTGTATTTTGTGTATTAGTGTATATATAAGTGTATGTGTGTGTTATGGCTATCTTAGGGTCTCTTCCAAGTCTGTTGTTCCCTGGTGATAATACAAACCACCTTTTTCTCACAGAGTCCACTAAAATTTCTTCCTGCCTGAATTCTATTTTCTTTCTCTTGTCTGTTGCATATCATTGTGTGTGTCTTGTTGTGCTTATGTCTCATTAAAGGGGAGTACTGCTTAATAGCATAGAAAAACTGCATTTATAAATTATTCTACTCTATAAAAGATGGACATTCAGCATCTCTCCTTGTATAATTATTCAATTGAATGTGATATTGCAAAATCATTAGTAGAATAAAACAATCAGGTGAACAAGCAATTTCATTGTGAGGATAGGGAGATTTAAATTTGGTTCAGCACTAGCAAGCAGTATTGCTCACTGCAAGGAGCTTCAAGAAATGCTGTATGTTCTGTGAATGATAAGTCCTGAGGTAAAGGGCATAATTTAATGCTCGGGAGCTACCATACATCACAGAATCATTTATTATACAAGCTTTTGTTGCTGGATATAAAGGGGGAAAATGTATTCATGTGGAGAGGGAAACATTCAGATATAGCCTGTCATTTTCAATTCCGCAAGTCAGCTTAGCTGCGGTTTTTAGCATTCTACCTGGTCACACTTCTAGAGGGGCTGAGGGAGCATTCTCTGCCAACAGGTTTCAGAAATCCCTTGAAAAGCTTGAGTTTTCAAAGGTTTCTCAGACTCTTGGGGTTCATGTTGGATTGTTGTCTTTTGAAAGCCTAGGAATTAGTGTGTCCCTCATTTCTGAATGTGGTAAAGAAGGTTTTGAATACATACAAAGATGTCTAGAATAGTGTAGACATCTTTATTAATTTCAAAGCATCTTGCCAGTTGTAAGGTTCTAAAGGGCTACAGAGTTTTAATTCTGTGAAGTAAGATATTCTCAGCAGATTCATAAATTTTGAATGTTTTCCATTAACTTTAAGCTTTGATTCTCTGACCACATACTGACAAATGCGTAGAAGAAAATAGTAATTTTAATTGGGATGCAAAGGAATATACTTGACTATTTTAAAGTCTGTTAATTCCTTTGATTACTGAAATTTAACTAAAAGCATATCAGTAGAAAACACAAATGTGACAATATCAAGTGTAAAAGGGCTTTTAATGCATATTTACCATATAATTTAGGCTTGAAGTTGTTTTGAGATTATTTCAATACCTTCCCTTAAGGGTAGTCTTTTATTGTAGTCAGACTTTAACAATTGCATATTGCTTTTATAATAAATATTTCCTTAAATTTTATCTTTATACTATTAATATTTTATTGATTGTTAAAATATATGCATAAACTAAATTTTTATTACTTTCATTTCACATTATAAAGTAATTTAACCATTGCACTTGTAACAAAAAGAGAGAATTAGGTCTTGTTTATTTTAGAACCAGCCATCTAATATAAAGTTTTATTTCATAGATTAGGAATCTGAAGTTCCATAAAATGTTTTCGTTTGCTAGGTTGGCTTTTTATCAATGGAAAGTTACTAGTTTACAAGCTTACAGTTTTGAAGCCTTGAAAGTGTCTGAATCAAGGCTTCATCTGGCAATAGCTTCTTCCTGAAGATCTACTTCTATGATCCTGGACTCCTCTGTCATATGCCAAGGCACATGGCATCGTCTTCTGGTCTCTCCTTTCTCTTGTGGATTTCTTTGATTTCAGTTTCTTGCTTCCTTGGCTTTCTATCTTTATCTTTGCATTTATCCTGTTTATAAAGGGCTCCAGTAAGAGGATTAAGACCTATCCTGGGCCATGTTCCAAGTGAAATAACCTCATCAAAAGGGCCCTACTTTCAATGAGTTTACACCTACAGGAATGGATTAGGTTTAAGAAAATGATTTTCTGAGGTACACACAGAAAACCGCCTAACCCAATGTCACAGGCAAAGTCTAGGGACAAAGCCACAACTAGGAGTTGGTGATCTTGACTCTCAATTCATTGCATTTGCTACTGAACTATGCTCTCTGGTCCTAATTGTTGGGAAAAGTGAGGCATAGAGTGTAAGGGATTCCCCCAAAGCTCCATTAGAGAAGCGTGCCAAATTTCTATTTGTTAATATGCATTTTTTTCACTTTATTAGTAGAAAAAGCAAATTGGCTAGATGATTTCCGTTCTATTCTTCATAGGATCCACTTTTTCTGCGTAGTTTCATCCACTGCAAATTTTAATCACTATCTCAGTGGCCTGCTATATTAACATCTCCAAAAGGGACTGAACATAATAAGATAATTTAATCTGTGTGTGTATATATATGTATATTTTTTATTAAAAATGCTTTCTCTTTTTTTTTTTGACTGTAAAAAAGTAAATTGTACATTTTTTTCTAAAAGTTTTCAAGTTTTGCTTTTAAACTTAGCTGTTCCTCCTACTGAAATGGATGTTTGTGTGTGTGTTTATATTTTGAGGCATATTTCCGATTTATTCTTTTTTCCCAATATATATGTGATAGTTAATTTCAAGTGTTAACTTGGCTTGGTTATGGTCTCCCATTGTTTGGTCAAGCTCTGGCCAGAATATTACTGTGAAGGTCTTTCATTCACGGGATTTGCCTCTGAAATCAGTTGATTACATCTACAATCAACAAAGGAGATTGTCTCAGCCAAGTGGGTAGTCTCTTCATCCCATTAGATGGAGGTCTTAAAAGTCAGAACTGGGGGGTTTTAGAAACAAGAAGAAGAAACTCTTTCTGAACTTCAGCATTGCCTTTTGCTGGACTTTCCAGCCAGCCAGCTTCTCCTGGGGAATTCAGACTAAAGACTTCAACATTAAATTTCCAGCTTGCACCCTACCTTAATGAGTTTGGACTTACCAGAATCCGTGGTCAACTGATCAATTTCCTTATAATAAATTTCTTAATATCTATATCTATATCCATATCACTGTATCCTATTGGTTATGTTTCTCTGGAGTAACCTAATGCAATGTATAACTAATATCCAGGACAATTGACAATTAGCTGATGAGTCCATCCTTTCCCAATGCCTTTAAGTGCTGTCTCTGAGATATATCAAATATCCATAGTTCCTGGCCTCTCTAGCGTATTCCATGGCATTATTGGTCACTACCTTTACCTTTGCAATGTTGCCTTAATTACCATAATATTTTAAGATCATAGTACATCATCAGAAAATCCCTCCATCACTGGCTTAGTGATCTTCCAAACCTATTTTAAATTCACATTGCCAAGTTTGATGAAACACAATTTATGTGGCAATTTACTCTGAGTTATAGACTGATTTGGAAAGATTTGAATGTTAATGATGTTAATGATGTTTACTTTTCTTTGCCATTAGGCAACCATGGAAAAAAGAGTCTTGCTGTGTATTGGTGAGTCTTAATTCTCCAGTAGGCTTTTTCTATCATCACCCCAATGTAGAGCATTTTGTGCTTCATGGTGGGTTGGGATGGAATTATAGGCTCTCTATTTGGTCTCCATTGACACAAAAGAGTAGGAGCCATTTACAAGATGTAGGGATAAATAGTCACATATCCTTACTCAAACTTCTAAACTTGATATTTGATCTACTCAATACTAATCTAGTAGGGGTATTCGAGTATCTTGTTACACACTGGTGAGAATGAAAATCTAGGCTCTCCATTTGACCTTTGCTGGCATGGGTGAAGTCAGGACCAGGATATTTTCTGTAGAGTTTGGGTGCAGTAAGGTCTTTAATATCTAAAAGTTTCTGTCTTCTAGGCTGCCTCATTTGTGGTCCTTTTGCTAGCAAGAATAGGCTTATTTTTAGACTTTTTTATTGTCTGTACTTTGGTATTTATGGGTTGCTAGCTTCTTCAGCACCCAGTCTGAGAAATATGAAGCAAAAAGAAAACCCAGGACCTCATGGCCATATCAGTCTTTGGGTCCTAAGATCCCTAGCTGTTATGCCTTCTTCTCTTGGTCTTTCTGTCTTCTTATGATTGTTTTCTATACAGTGTCCAGGAATTTTGGTTATACTTAGTGAGAGGAATAATGAAATGTATGTCTATTCTATCTTCCTAGAAGTGTTGTTGTGATTTGACTATGATGATTTACAGATTAATTTAGAGAGAACAGACATCTTCATGATAGTGACATTTCCATTCCATAAAGAGAGTATATAGTGGGTTTCAGGAATGTTTTTAAATATACTCCATAATATTCTTACTTAAAAAACAGACTTACTTTGGTGTTCTGTATGATTTTTGCAGTTATTTTGAATGTTGTATATGAACCCTAGATGTTTTTTGTTGATATTTCATTGAATGATTTTATGGGACACTTGTTATAAATGTTGTTACAGAATCTCTGAGATGTTTGTGTAGACATAATGGTGTCAAATAAAGCAAAAGTGTCTTCCTTTCTGAACTTAAACTTATCATTTGTTTTTTATTTGTTTTATTGCACTAGCTTGGACCTTCAATAACATTCTGAATATTGGCAGTGATAGAAATTATAATTGTCTCATTACTTGTTTAAAAAATATTTTAAAAATCACTATATGAGTTAAATGTTGTTATATAATTTGGTTAAAAAGTTCCCTTGGTTTGTGTGATTTTTTAAAACAAAAAAAATGAATTTTGAATGTTTTCCAATGCTTTTTCTGAATCTTGTTAAATTATCACATGCTTTTCTTCTGTTAATCTGTTAATATAAGGAATTTCCTTCATTGATTTTCTGATGTTGCATGATCCTTGAATAGCTAGTATACATAAAAATTGCTCATGGTATCTTTTTATTTTTAATAACCTACTGAATTTAATTCCAATTGATTTAGATCAGAATTTTTTCCTACCTAGATTCATATATAAAATTAGCCTTTATTTTTACTAAATTTTCTTGCCCAGTGTTGAATAAAATTCCACTAACACCATAAAATGACTAGTGTATTTTCCCAACATTGTTTATTTTTTTAATTGATTTTTGTAAGGGATTTTCTACTCCAGGTAATTTTGATATAAATTTTCTGTAAACTTGTCCATTAGTGTTTCCTTTGTCAGTAAATTTTATCTAACAATTTTACATCTTTAATTGTTAATGATATGTTCAGGATATATCTCAACTTGAGTCACATTTTCTAAGTTATGTTTTTTTAAGAAAATCTCTTCTATCCAAGTATTCACAGTTATTTAATGATGATAATGATGATGGCAATTATTATCTCATTAGTAGTAGTTTGAGGAAGAGACACAAAATACTATTGCTACTACTAGTATTATTTCTATTTTCACATCATAAGGAAACTGATGCATAGTGAGATCAAATTACTTGCCTTACTTTACACAATTAGTAATTCATAGATCTGGGTTTTAAACCAGGCAGTCTGGTTCCATCATATCTCTTCTTAATGACTGTGTTATTGTATATATAGCATAATAATGCTATATATTTGAGATTTCCATTTGATGATATTCCTTAATACCATTTTCTTTGCTAGAAAATTACACTCATATAGTTTGCTACTTGAAAAAATGTTAGTTTACATATTCACTACAAATTTATAATTTGTGTCAACACTTAATTTCTGCCATAATAACTCTTGGAATTCTTTAATCACTTCATATATATAAGCATTTCCAGTTGTTCTTATAAGGAACATTGGTATGATATAAATGATATCACTATAACCAGGAAGGTAAATTTGAGGTTTATAGTCTAAATTGTACTTTTTTGTGTCAAACAGATATTTTACTACTATTTTATATGAAGTGTTTACTAATAACTGCCAACCTATGCTATCAAGTTATATTTATAAAAATACATATATATACTTAATATTTAGCAATCTATGTTCATTACTGTTTATGAGTTGTACATTTTTGCTTTAATTTTCTTTTTCTTTTGGTAATTTTTTAGTGAAAGTCTATAAGCTAATAATTGTCTTAGATTTTCTGTGTTTAACTTGCCATTCTCTATATATACATACATATATGGATTTTTCTTGTTAATAAGCTACAGTTTTACCAGGTTTATTTACATAAATATTTTCATATGTGTGTTATATTTCACGAAAGTAAGATTTAGAATAATGTTTCTGTTGTAGATTTTATTATTTATTTAGTCATATATTGGTGTTAAGAAGTCTTTATAACCTTTTGTCATTACTTTAAAGATATTATAAATATTCTTTCTGCAAACTTCAATATTTTTCTGTGATGTACATTTTTAATTTATTTTTTACTCTATCTTGAGTTGTTGCTGCTGTTTTCTTCCTTCTCCTTCTCCTTCTCCCTTTTCCTTCTTCTTCTCCTCCTCTTCATTCCCCTCCTTCTCCTCCTTGTCCAGTATCCAGGGCATTCTTTAGTTTCTGGATTTTTTTGCTGTTATCTTTTTATTTGCACTGTTTTCTGCATATGCAGATTTTTCATTCAATTCTCCATCTCCTTTAGTGTTTATCTTATTTTATTTCCTTGTCTATAAGTTGGCTATTCTGATTGAAAGCTTTCGTAATATTTGGCAATTCACTGATTTACCCTTTGACTGTGTAAAAAGTAGTTTTAATTGCAATTGCTTTCAGTATGCTATTTTAATTAACATTTTCTGTTTCCATGATTTCTAATTTTTAATATTGACTTGTTTTTATTTATTACTCTGTTTTTATTGCAAAATTTGTAATTCTATTTTGTTATTTTTTCATTTATCTCTTTAAGCATTTTAATGTATTTACCTTAATTTATTTTTCAGATTGTGTTCTGAAATTAATTTCTTACTGGGAAAAATTCATGGAACAAGTTTTTACTCTGCTTTCTTTCACATTTAGTAAATATTCTTTATGAAAATTTATCTCATAAATTATTGTGAGTATTAGGTTTTTATTGTCTCATTTTTAAATTTCTTTTCTTCTATGCTCAGTTTTACTCTTTAGCAATTCTGCATTTTCCTTATGTTGGTCCTACAGAAAATCTGAAAAATCACCATGTATTATAATGTTGGGTTTAAGGTGCTATCCTAAAGTATTACCAGGCAGCTACTTCTAGTTCCCTGCAGTGAGAATATTAATGTGTTTTCCAACTTTTTAGGTCTTCAGTTCCATGTATGCTATAGATCCATTAGCAATTAGTGAGAGTTATTTTGTGCTAATTTTTAGGAACATGGGTGCCACAAATTTTAATCAGTGATTTTGGCTCATATTCCTTTCTTTCATGAAAACTTCTATTTTCTGTTTCTTCATAAAAGCCATCCCAAAGTCTGCTTTGAAACCTAGAACTCCTAATTCCATGGCTTCAGTCCTTCCTACTTTTGTTTCTGTTTTCTAATTAACACAAACATTTATTGCATTTTTGTAGCCTTTAATGTATTTTTTTATTTTATCATGACACAGAAGGAATTAATCAAAATGAGAATGTTTATTAGGCACTATTAAACTTTACCCAATCTATTATTTTTAAAGGAATATTTTCAGATATAAGTCAAGGCTTATTTATTACACAAAGGCTTGTGTACAACATGAAATGCTAAGAAAAAATAAACTGCTAATAGAAAGGTGGAAAAAGGACATAAAGTGAACAAATATTCATAGCCAACATAAAACAAGAATCGGGAACCCATGGCTCATGGGCCAAATCTGATGCCTGATCTCAAGTTTAGAATGGTTTCATTTACATTTAAAAGTTTGTGGGGTTTTTTTGTTTGTTTTTTTTAAAAGAAGTGAGAGAGACCATATATGGTCTACAAAAATTATAGAAAAAAGTTTGCCAAACTTGATATAAAACAATTTTTGACTCCTCTGTAATTTCCATAATGTAAAATAAAAGCAGTATGATACATTCCTAAACATTACACTGGAAATACATTAAAACATAGCAACCCCAATTTTATGAATGTACCTTAAAGAAATTACAGAGATATTCATAGATTTTTACATCCCACACTGTTCAGCATACCACCCTTATAATAGCACCAAAAATGTACAACTGTACAACTGAGTCAAGTGCCAGAATCAATTTTGCACATCTGTAACACAACTCTGCACTCAGTGATCTCACATTGATTGTTAGAAATCAATCATAGAGAGCATTTACTCAACAGAAATTGAAAAACTCTAAACATCAAACCCTCTCTCCCCAATAGTTGATTGTTTAATGTTTACCAGCACATAACTGGAAATAATTAAGTAAATTATGAAATGTCAAGAAAAAAATACTGAAGAGCAGTAAAGAATTATGTTCAATCAATACTTAATCAAAGAGGATTAATCTTATGAAAATTATTGAATAAAGAGGATATAGATTTTGCCCATATGGGAATTGGCTCACAAACTTCTACTCCCTTTCTGTCTCCTGTAAACCTATCTTCCAGAATCTAGCTCTGTGAGTCTGCTCAGTTTGCTTAATTCATATCAGTGAGGTCATGTAGGATTGTTATTCTAGCAATGGAAGAACTTCTATCATTGATGTGGAGACACTGGCCACCGGAGGTTCTGAAGGGAGGGAGAAGAAAATATAGGCATAATATGGGGGCATTTTCAGGACATTAGAATTGTCCTGCATGATGTTGCAATGACAGACACAGGCCACTATATATTTTGTCATAACTTAGAAAATTGTTCAGGGCAGAGTGTAAACTATAATGTAAACTGTAATCCACAGTTGGTGGCAATGCTTCAATATGGGTTCATCAATTGTAGCAAATGTACCACACTAATGAAGGATATTGTTAATGTGGGGAAGTGTGGGAAAAGGAGGGAGTGGGGCATACGGGAATCCCCTATATTTTTATGTAACATTTATGTAATCTAAAGTTTCTTTAAAATAAATAAATAAATAAATGGCTATAAAAGTATATGCATTTTTATTTTAAGATTTATTTATTTTATTTTATTTATCCCCCCCTTGCTGCTTGTGCTGCTGTGTCCATTCGCTGTGTGTCTTCTCTGTGTCTGCTTATCTCCCCCTTGCTGTGAGGTCTTGCCGCATCAGCCCACGGCGCCACGCAAGCCGGCCTGCCCTCACAAGGAGGCGCCGGGAAGCGAACCCGGGGCCTCTCATATGGTAAACGGGTGCTCCATCCATTGCGCCACACCCGCTTCCTGCCGTGAGGTTGCTGCATCAGCCTACCACACCGCTCAGGCCGGCGTGCCCTCACAAGGAGGCCTCGGGACGCGAACCCGGGTCTCCCATATGGTAAACAGGGGCTCTATCCACTGAGCCACACCGCTTCCAAAGTATATGCATTTATATTTATGGTGATAACATATTACAGATAGGAAACTGTGCATTACAGTATTAACAATGAATAATAAATTCTTCATTAAGTAATTAAACTATTTTTAAAAATTTTTTTGGATATTAGAAAACATAATGTAGTTTTAAAAAGAAGTAGCAAAAAAAAAAAAGCCATTTGCTCCAGATTTTAGCTCTGGTACTATACATTGAGGAGAGATTGTTTAAGGACATTTTTATAAAATAAAATTTTTAAATATGAAGTAATAACCATTGAGCAGAATTAATACCCTAGTTCTTGTAGTTAATATAAGATGTGAAAATTTATAACTGAATTTCCCATGTTAATATGTATAAATAGCATAAAATATAACAGAAATTCATAAAAGTAAATATACATTAAAAATATCTGACATAAGTGAAGTAAACATTAAAATGGTTCTAACAAATTAAAACCTTTATCCATATACCAATTGTCTCACCTAAATATCAAATAGTAACACATTTTTCACCACCTGACTAGAAAACCCTGAAGTTCATTTTTGAACAAAGAGCAATAAGGAAAGCCATACAAAAGAATGGAGCCCTCTTTTGCTGGATAGAAAATATATGAAACATCTTCATAAAACAAAGAGTATTCCAGGTTTTTAAAATACTAAGATTTTTTTCGTTTAGGAGCACATAAGAAAAAGCTCAAAATCTGACCTCTTTGGTTAACTTATCCAATCCTTCTTGTTAAAAAATAGTTCATTTTAATCTGGAAGCTTGTTTGGCTTCCTCTGTCTAGGCATAATAGTTGCATTTATGGGGAGATTTGCCTTTTTCTTTTTCTTTTATCTTTTTAAATGTGATGAAAGTGCCAATGTGCTTTTCCCTTTCTCTTGATTTTGAATGGTTTCTTTGTTTCTATACCTAACTTCGGGTTCATTATATTCCTCTACCATCTCTAGATTTGAGACTCGTCCTATATGTCTTCTCTCGCTGCCATTACATGCCCAAACTGTCAATCCAATTATGCACAATTCCATTATGCATGTCACCAGGTAGTGTGCCGTCCACTTTCTCATGACTTAAACTGGCTTTCCTACCATCACATACAGCTGGTGCAATCCTTTATGATCCCACATCCAAGCCTCTTTTTCCTCAAAGTACTTTTCAGGGTCTCAGTCTGCTCATTGCACTGAATTGAACTTGACCATTACCAATGAATGTGGAGCTACATCAGCATAGAATGGTTGCAGTTTGTATGAGAAAGTCATTGCATGAGGTGCAGTTGATTAGTGGTATATCTGATGTGTAATTACAGATATTTACATATATATGCTCTTAAAAATATTTTTTAAAAATTTTAGTGTGTTTCTCTATTTGTTTTGTAAAGCAGAGGCTGCTAAGTTTGCCCGCTGAGTAATAGAAGTTTTTGTGAACCTCCTCCTGAAGTGAGTATGTACTAAATATTATTTTCTCTCAGATTTATTGTAGGAAAATAACATTATTCAGGCTTTCCTTTACCTTTAAAGGTATAATAAAGTATCAAAATAAATGAGAGCAAGATAATGTACAATAATAAAGACAAAAAGGGAAACATTCTAACTAGATAAAGAGCATCCCTGAGAGACAAACAGGTTTGTTCTTTTTTATGTCTTAACCTAAATAAACTGAAAGCTGCTAGAACATATCCTGTGAAAAATAAAAAGAATGGGAAAAATATGTTTGTGGCCGGCGAAGCGAGAGGACCGAAGAAGGGCCCAGTGAGACCCGAGGTCCCTGCACACATCCCCCTGACAAGTTTCTTCAATGCCTTAGAGCAGAGGTGGTGACTATTGTACGCCAGAAGGCTGAGGTAGTCTACAAGGATTTAAAGAGATCAGTTAGCTCTCTGTTCACATAATAGACAACCAAAAAAGTTATTACAAAGACATCTGATTTTTAAAAAAGGGAAATAGATGTACATATGTATTTATTCGATAGTTCACCAGTTAGTCAGCCAACAATTTTGTAGTATGTGCTTACTATGTGCATAGGAATACCCTATAATCTGAAAAATTGTGTTCCATGAACCTGGCTTTTTCCTACCAAGACCTAACAATCTGGATTTATAGAAGTCATAATCCTTTCAAGTGTTATAAAACAAAAAGATTAAATGGCATTATGAAATAACAATACCAAAGATGAGACACAGTATCGGTTGTAATAAAGCCATTTGTGCAGGAGGAACTGTGGTAACTAGACCTTGATTCTTTGGGCTCAAATATGACTCCCCATTTATTAAGGTTCTATGTTTTTCACCAGCAAAATGAAGCTAAGGATAATACTAAACTGATTAGTTAATTGCAAGGACAAACTATTGCATACAAAGTCCTTAAAAGGCACAAAACAAGCACTCATTAAATATTAACTATTATGAAAAGACAACAGATGAGAAATGAGGGAGAGAGCACCATTGGGTGGGATGGTGAAAGAAGACTTTACGGGAAGGTAAGACGTGTGCTTGGCCTAGAAGAATGCATATAATTTGGATAGGTTACACATGAAGGATGTACACGTGAAATATCAGAGTAATAGTGTAGAAGAAGAGACGGAGATGCATTTTGATGAGTTATAGGAATTATATGAAGTATTCAAATAGAGAAATAGGAGAACGGTTGTCGCTGCTAGAGGTGGGAGGAACTCATGGACCATCTTGGCAAATAAATAATTCTCTAAGACGTTTAGTGCTCTGGTCTTCAGGTTTCTTTAAAACAAGGGAGTTAGAACACAAAATCCACACAAATTTTGGTTGTCCTCCCATTGTCTAAAGCTGTGGTTAAGTTTCAGGGGAATTTTAAATAACATGGGGAAAATATGAGTTGGTGCTCTGCCAGAGGACCTTCATGGGGAATGTGAGTGTTTAGTCACATCAGGTTTCAAAGAATAGGATGGAGAAATCTCTCCGTCTCGAAGACATGGCTTTAAAGTCATTTTTATTCACAAGCTGAAAATACTTACTAAACACACATTTTCCCCTTAATCTTGCCTCTGGGAAAAAAGTCCTAATAATCTATTTAGTTAACAAATCAAATAAAAGACAATGACTAACTCTTAATGGCTTTTTAAATGATTGCCCACAGTTCTAATGAGTAATTATGCCATTTGCTATAATGGCATTCATGAAATTAATTATGGATTTTGAAGGAAAAATATATATGACATTACCTTGGAGAAGAAGAAAAGTGAGGTAGGAGTGCTAGGCTAATGATGGGGAATTGTACACATTTTGTATAATTACACTTTCATGCAGCTTGCAAGCATTTGTCTTTTGTATTTATTGGCTCTCTTTCAGGTTTTTTAAGCACCATTCTCAACATAGTTTATTGAATGTGGTTGAATGTGGTCACCATAAAAAACTGCTGTTTATTGAATCATAGTGCAGGTAAGAACACCAGTCCTCATTAAGCTTAGCCAAGGACATGTAGTTAATCAGTCAGTGAAAGAGCAAGTCATCCATGTGGTCTGATGTCTATCAATATTTCTGAAATTGCATTTTTGATAGTTAGAATAGGAGTGTCATTTGAGGGGCATGGAGAAATACTTCAAGGCAGAAATGTGCAAATGACATTAACTTACTGTCTAAACTTTTAGTCAGCATGTTTTGTTCAACCTTATAATATCACATAGGGTTAAATGAAAGACTACCTCGAGTAATTATTTTGTTTTTGTTTTTAATTTTTTTTAATTTTTAATTTTTACAAAAGACATTTAGTTTACATAAATGTTACATAAAAAATATAGGGGATTCCCATATGCCCTGCTCCCCACACCACCCACATTTACCCACATTAACAACATCCTTCATTAATGTGGTACAGTCATTGTAATTCAAGAACAGATTTTGGAGCATTGCCACTAAACATGGATTATAGTTTACATTGTAGTTTACACTCTTTCCCATCACAAATATTTAGGTTATGACAAGATATATAATGGCTTATATCTGTCATTGCAATGTCATTCATGACAATTCCCAAGTCCTGAAAATGCCCCTGTATTACACCTGTTTTCCCTCTCCCTGACTTCAGAACCTCCAGGGGCCACTGCCTCCACATCAATGATATAAGTTCTTCCATTGCTAGAATCACAATAAACTTTGAGTAATTATTTTGTAATATAACATTTCCAATAATACATCTAAATTCCAGTTCACAATGTCATAGAATGTATTCATGACACAACTGTGTGGATCATGAATTTGGGGTCGTTTGGTAAACATTCTAGCTGTAGGCCCAAAACTACAGCATTCCATGGTCCAGATAATCCTTCAAAAGCTCTGAAAACTTCCCAAAGTGAAATTGCCTCCTGAAATACCAAATCCATCTTCTAAGATCCTGTCACTCACAGCATAAACAAGAAAAACTGGCAGACTTAGCTCTTTATGGCCTGGAACCTGGAAGGACCACATTAATGAATCAATATCATAAGAGTTAGCAAGTACTCTACTTGTGCTTTGTGTTGGCTCTAGCTATACATCCTCATGCAAAATCCCTCTTTAATTGTATTAAGAAGAAGGGCCTGAGTTTCACATAAGTGTTCACTGTTTTCTTGTTGGCAAACAGGATAAGTAGATTCTTATTTCTATGCTTTCTTCAAGACACTAAAAGGAAAAGAGATGTCTTAAGAGTTTAAAATGCTTTTTCCATGTTTGTTGTCAGTTTTGCACTGTTGCCTTCTCTGACACATAACTCTCCTATAAGACATATGTTCTAGAGTCACATATAAAAGCTAAGGAGAAAAGTTAGTTTGTTTTTATTTTTATTTCTTTTTATCAAAAGAAAAGCTATTTCTGGGCAGAATACTGGGAATAATAGCAGTCAACACTACATTCACATCCTTTAGTTTTTGTGTCCAGGAGCACATAAACCTAAGTTAGATCTTGTTAAATGTTTTTCTCTTTTATTTAGTGACATTGATACTGATTTATCTCATACTATAGTTCTTCACAGTGCTTTCTTGAAATTCATAAATTAAAAAAAAAGAACATTAACTTTCAAAAGAACAGGTATGCAAAGGATAATTGGGACAAGGTACTTCAGGATTGCCTTTGTGGTATAGAAATATTTAAATCCAGATATGACAAGGTTGTTTTTCATTGAAGAACAAGTTACTAAGTTCTAGATGTAAAATAAAGCTGATTCAGCTATTAAGGGTGTGATTTGAAATAGTATCATTCACACAGTGAAGATTTTCCCAGTGAGAATTCCATTTTAAACTATCTCTATGAATTATGAACAAGTACTGTCCATACACACAAACACAATGACTGAGGTCTGTACTGATAGGAAACTCTGTGTTAAACAAAATTAATCATGTTTATTTCTAAAGGAATTCCTGCAGCTTTAGGATGAAACTGTAGCTCATTAAAAAAAAATACAGAAAAGAATACCTTGGGCCTAACATGCTATATGATCACTGAACTCTTTTTTCTTAATCATAGAGCAAGGATTTTCTAGACAACATTTTGGAAATTCCTGCTCTAGAAGAAAGAATAGAAAACTGAGCTACAAAAGGCTTTTTTCCAGTGTTAATCTTACTTTTTCTATCTTTATGAACAAGATTATTCAAATTATCTTCAGTTTACTTCTGTGAAATTCACAAATAACAAAATCCATAATAATAATTGCTGAAGGCCTATTATGAGGCAGGTGATGAAATGAGAAATAGGAGACATAGAAAGATGAGGAAAATTCCCTTTTTTCCAGAATTTCACAGTACAGGGTGGGGGAAAGCTAGCAAAAATGATGAAGTGAGACATGTATATTATAATTAGCAATAATATCTTTATTTTAGTGAGATATTTCTATTGCCTCATATTTCATACTATATCTCATTTAATGTTCACAAACAAACGTGTGATGTGGAGATTTTATTATTTTTGCTTTGCAAATAATAATATACCTGTAAAGTATATATTCAGTGAACAAATAGAGTTAAATCTCAAAGTAGGGAAGTAGAAAAGAGGAATAGATTCAAATGCAGTCCTATACTAATATAAAGTCAGTTTACTTAACCACATCTGCTTCTCCTGAGGACAAAATATACAGCAGAATTGATTCAACTTAAAGTAAGCAAGATTTTATAAAGAAAGTAACATTAGATTATAAACTTGAAGGATGCGTGATGGATGGGATTTTTTGGGAGACAAAAGAAATGAAAATCAGAAAGCTGTAAAGGCACGGAAAGTATAGCATAATCAGGTAAGATACTAGTTTAGTTTTTGGTTAGCACAGAATTCTTAACAGGAAATAATGAGAGATAAATTCAAAAGAAAGAGAGTAAAGGATCTTATAGGCCAGACAAAGGGCTGTAATGTTTATTCAATAGGCATGAAGCTGCAGCAAAAAGAAATAATTTGATAAGTAACACCATCAGATTTGGGTTTCCAGAAGAACATTTTGATGAACAAATTGGAGTAGGAAAACTATTGAGGAGGTCATTGCAGTAAACAAGGAGTTTGAACTCATGCAATGAACAGTTTCAAGGTGATATTGGCCATGGAACCTAGGAACAGCTGACTACCTCAGTTCATAGCATATTATTTGGCAAAGTACTCAGGAGAAATATTATATTGCAACAGATGAAAATTGTTGGGTCAGGGTCCATTGCCTCTAGACTAGGCATCTGAGACAGTTTCTTAGCTTGTGACTCTGTTTTCAGTTTTCCTCCACACCTTTCCGTTCTATCCTGCTTGTTTTTGCCCAACATTTTTCTATAAGCATGCATTTGGGCAGTTTCTAGTTTCTTCTTAAGAAACTAGAGATTTAGGCATGGGGCCAATAACATGAGGTAACTACAGGAATTTGAAACTCAATTAAAGTCTCCGTAGTTACCCCATGTATTTGACCTGATACTTTACTCTATTTTTTCACCAGGAATACCTTATTGCAGCATTCAGACAATATTTTCTCTCCCACCAGCTGCCCATGTCCATACTTTCCCTCCCATCCATACAACTAATCTCTCTTATTCAGGCTGGAGCCACAGTCTCATCAACTCCATAAATCCACCTCCTTCTCATTCTATTGAAGTTCTCTTGTACTTACATATTATCAAAATTTATCAATAAAAAATTTCACATGCAAGATATCCCCTAAAATGGAACCTCAAATTTTCTTACTGCTCTAGATTAATTGTGTTTGTTTGTAACTTCGTCAATAGGTATGAAAATATATTATTGAAAAATATTATTTAAAAGATCTTTAGAACACTGCATAGCAGTGTTTGATTCACTTAGTTTTGGTTTTGCAGAACACGTTGGAATTCACAATGGAATGCAGATATTTTCCAGCTATTTCCTTTGACCAGAAAATAAAACTCACCCCATAGAGGTGGGGGTGGGCATGGGGACAGATTTGGTTGGAGTTAATCAATCATCATCTTTGACTTCTATTCACTGGAAAATGATGTTAGGTATTTGGGAAGCTGCCAAGGAGTAGAAGGGGTGAAATAATCTGCAAATCTACAAGTTGAATAGAAATAATTCCTCAGCTATGCTTAAAATTCTCATAATAATCCAGTGCTCAATATAGGAAACTGGTATTAATATCATCTCATCTTATGGATGAAGGAACTTGGCTAGTCATAGATCCTTACTCAATGTTGGCTGCTTCAAGGGAGAGCTTGAGGCAGAAATTGCAAAGTTTGGTCAGATGCTTCAGATGAAAAATTTTAATGGAGACTTTACAGGAGAAAAAGATTAGTAGGAAGGGAAGCTTAAAACAACAAAAGATACACTTGCTGACAAGCAAACAAATGTCAGTATTCTGAATCAATATGGGTCTTTGGGACACTGGGATTGAAGTGGGGTCATCCTGCTCTGCCAGGAAGACAAAATGATATGCCACAGGCAAGAGGCACATGATGACTGTTGACAGAGTCACCACTTACCTATCTATAACTTGGTCCTAAAGTCGCTGAAGGTCTTGAGAGGATTCTTTCTAGGTGACCTTACTTTCTTGGATTTTCTTGTTTGATTCTTGGTTCATGTTTGCCTCTCACCTATTAAAGAATTCAACCCATCACATTATACTGAATTTTTGTTCTAGGGCCTTACTCATCCCTTGCCAGACTATTTATATTTATGTTTATGTTTATGATTTGCATTTATATTTTTCCTGGTGAAAACCAGAATTCACCTTTGTCATGATTTTTCATCTTGGGTATAATGAAAAAACAGGGACTCAAAACCAAAGATCTTAAAAGCATAGATGATGCTACAAATAATATAGTTGCTAAACTATATGGAAAAGTCTGAAAGAGGAATCAATTTGGCAGAAAAGCCAATAGTTACATCTTGACCCATTTTGAGTTCCAGGAGAAGTATGGTTGGACAGTTCAGAATTATGAGTCAAGTCACCCAATAAGACTGGAGAGCAAAAGGGAAAAATGCTAGGGTGAATTTTCAGAGCAGAGATAATCGATGAAGTTCTAGACTAGATAGGATAGTCCTTTGAAGGGGAAAAGTGAAATTTATGCAAGGAGACCAAGTTGCAGCAGAAGATGAGAGGCACTAATAAGTCAAACATCCTGAATAGTTTCTGAACTAGAAGGTATACTATTTAGACTATGAGGTTAACCTGCATTCATAGATATGACCAGATTTTGCATGAAAAACAAGTCATACAATTTAGTGAGTTTTTATATTGGTGACTATAGTATTCACTTATCATATTTCCCCTACTGCTGTTAGCTGGATCCATTGGTGTTTTTCATTTATAATATTCCTTCTATCTTTTTCTGAATATGACAGGGATTTTTTTTTTTAACATATTAAAGCTCTACTTATTTAACTTAGTTAAAAATGGTAGGGCTTTAATGTTAAATATTCCAAGAAAGAGACAACTTACAGCTGAAACCAAGGGTTCACACCTTGGCTTCTTCACACTGGTATGAGGTCCTATGCCGGAGTTCCAGATGCCAATCTCATTTCTTGGATTTGTGGCTATATTCCTGATTCTGAGATCTGTTCTTCTAAAGTTATTTATTCACCTGATTGGAGGAGACAGGTATGGAGACACTGAGATCTGTTCTTGTAAATTTCTAAAACAGTGCCTGTTTTAGTTTGCTAGGCTAGTGAAAGCAATATACCATGAAATGGGTTGGCTTTTAACTATGGGGATTTATTAGCTTATAAGCTACAGTTTTGAGGCCATGAATATGTCTAAATCAAGGCAAGACTTTATTCCTGAAAATAAGCTGCCAGGGATCCTTGGCTCCTCTGCCACATGGCAAGGTGCATGGCAATGTGTCCTGGTCCCTCCCTTCTCTTCTGGGTTTCAATGCTTTCGGCTCCTTGCCTCCGTGACGTTCTCTCTCTCTCTGTATTCATTGCATTTGAAAAGGACTCCAGTAAGAAGAATGAGACCCGTCCTCGGCCACACCTTGACTGAAGTAACCTGTTTGAAAGGTCATACTTAAAATACATTTATTCTCACAGGAAAGGATTAGCTTTAAGACCATAATTTTCTAGGGCACCTCTAGTTTCAAGCCATCACAGGGCCCCATCCTTTCCTTGGGCATAGCATCTGATGGCTGGTGTCACGTCAGCCATTGATAGAATTCGCAGCGGCCATTACCTTATGTCATCATAACTAAAATTACAGCGTAGTCCCCTAGATTCTTCACTATCAAATTATTCCCACCTGTAGCGACTCTTCACTATCTAGGACCCTTAGTTCTTAGTATTGCAATACTTGATTAGAGACTGCGATAAACCTCAAACACCTAATTCATGATGCTGAGTTAAATCTGTAGCAGCCTCATGAGTCTCTCCATACTTGTCTCCTCAATCAGGTGAATAAATAGGAGTCTATTGGCTAAATAAAAAATATACTCAGATAGAAAATTAACTATTCCAAGAATAGGTCTAGTACTTTAAAATTCTATACTCTAGGTCCAAATAATGAAATCTACCACCTATAGTTATCCGTGCTCCCATGAGGACAAAGATGGTTTTCTAGCATGCAAGATTGTTGAAGGTGGAAAGCTCTTTGTATATTAACAACCATCTCTTCCCCAGGCTTCCTATAATCACCCATTTATGGTAGTATTCTTCACAATTGTCTGTCTCACCCTTCTTTCAATTGTTTCTGACCCTGTGTGATTTAAGCTACTCATTAGTCTCTGACTTTCTGATCACTTTTGGCCTTTCACAGCCTGTGTACTGAATTAGCCATAAGAGCTAAATATTTCCCAGAAGCTTGGCATTCTTTCCTTTGCCTGTTCAACTATTTATTGCATCCCTCACAATCATTTCCAATATCTACTCTGCATCCATTTCCAACAGCACTGCCTTAAATATGTGTATTCAGCCGACCTTCAGAGCTTTGCTAGCAAGATCCTATACTCATTGATCTTGGAGATTCAATATATGGAAATGATGTATGCTAATGAAGAGATTGCTTACTCTAATTAGCACTGGGTTTTTTTCAGATCAAATATTGTATTCATTAACACCAACAGAGTATCAGTTCTTGTACTCTTTGATTGTTTCTCTTTATTTAGCACTTCTTCCTTAATCTCTCACTACCTGCCCAAATGCCAGCTCTTTGGACTTCCCAACAATCATACAACAATTACAAGCACTTGCCTAATGTATCCCATAGTCCATTGGTACTTTACTGTTGTAACATGAACTTTCCAGATCATTTAGTGAAAAACACTTGTGAGTGTAACCTCATGGTGTCTTGAATATAGACTTTCTCTAATGCTAATTTTTTCCTGGGCTTTGCTCTTTTAGAAAGGCAGCATGATGGAGGCAAACATACTATCTGAGGACTGATTTTGTTTTTCTCAATCTGTCTGGATACTGACAAAATTAGAAGTTTTTTAGCTCATTCTAAGTCTCATAATTCATGATTCTAGAAACATCCCTTTCATATTTTGAAACATTTAAGAACAGAAGGTTTACAAAGATTATGCAGAGGATAAACTAAACAAAATCAAAAAGAAGGAAGGAAGGGAAAAAGGAAGAAATATGCATTAAGATTCTACAATGTAACAGATACTACACCTGAAACTTAACGTGCATTTTAATAGTTTCATAAAAATGTTGTAAGGTAGATATTATCATTCATTTTTACAAATGAGACAATTTGGACTTAAAGAGGTTAAATCACATAATGGTCATATATCATATAGATACGTCACTTCAACTGTCTGAATCCAAACCTTATGCGTTTTCAAGTCCTCCATGCTTCTGCACCTGAATTCAGGCTATCATTGGCAAATCAGTGAAGAATCATGCATTACTGATGAATAACTTAAAGCTTATAAGTTTCCTACAAATAATTTCTAAAATATTTAGTTTAGCAAAGCTGCCATGATACATTTAAAACAACTTATCCTTATTACATATAAAAATATAATGGATATACCTCATCTTATTAAGTTATAGTAATAAGTTAGTAGCATAACTTATGTTTGTTTTATGTTCTTTTGTCCTTAACTATCACTTCTTTTTCATGGACTATTCATTACTCCAACTTTTTTTTTTTTTAATTTATTTTTAAAAGATATTTAGATTACACAAAATGCTACATAAAAAAAATATAAGGGATTCCCACATGCCAAACTCCCCACACTTTCCACTTTTCCCCACATTAACAACTTCTTTTATTAGTGTGGTACATTCATTGTAATTGATGAATGCATTTTGGAGCATTGCCAATAAGCATGGATTATAGTTTACATTGTACTTTACACTCTCTCTCACTCAATTCTGTAGGTTATGGCAGGATATATAATGGCCTGTATCTGTCATTGCAATGTCATTCAGGACAATTCCAAGTCCTGAAAATGCTCCCATATTGCACCCCTTTTTCTCTCCCTGACTTGAGCACCTCCAGTGGCCACTGTCTCCACATCCATGATATAATTTCTTCCATTGCTAGAATCACAATAAGTCTGTAGCAGAATACCAGTAAGTCTATTTTAGGCCATAGTTCATTCCCCAATCCTGAGGATTCTGGGACAGTGATGCCCACTCCACCTCTAATTGAGAGGGGACAACAATCCCATTTGGCTGATGGATGGGACTTTCTTGCTTGCAGTTGCAGACTCTCTCAGTTCCTTAGTGTGGTGATTGTCCATCCTCACCTCTTTGTTAGTTGTCCTGGGTGAGTCCAATGACCTGGAATTCCACTGAGGCTCAGGGCCCAGCTGACACATGGACAGCCCAGAGATTCAAGTCTCTTGGACGTGCACCAACCAACTCCAGCACCAACTATAGGTTCAAATAAAAGGTACAGAAGAGGCATGTGTAGAGAAGTTACATCTGAGTCCAACTCTGTCACACTCGCACAACATCTTTTTAATCAGCATAAATATCCCATTGTCTCAAGGTCTGCCCCAGACATGTGATAGCTAACTACCCCTTGATAGCAAACTAAGTTAAAACATACTAATAGCATGCAGCTGCTAATGGTTCCACATCTACACTTTATCAGGACCTTATGAACATCAAATATTTTGGGTCAGATTTTGGTGTGACCACTGTACATCTTAACAGGGCACCTTATAACATCTCCCTTCAATCTCATTTGCATATCAAATATTGCTCAAGTATTCTATGATATGCAGAGCACAGTGGTGAGTACTGGAATATCTATAGACAAATTCAACTCATTAGTTACCAGCATCATCTGTCAAGGACAATAAGTTTATTTCAATTATCTCTCTCACTAAATATTGGCAAGTGATAATGCTTTAATGCAAACAAAAATCATCAGAGTCATGAGAGATTATTCCTTTAGTCTAGGTAATTATCAGATCAGATATTGTATTCATAACACTAACAGTGCAGTAGCTCTTTCTCTCCTTGATTGTTGTCTTGGCTCTTTTGCTATTGAAATTATTAGGTTATTGGTGTGTTTTCCCAAGGGCACAGTAAGCTCCACTGCAAGGTGAGAAGTATCTTTGAATTTGTTGGATATGGCAATGATGTGTGCTTGATATAATTGCACAAAATGGAGAATTCTCCACTCTCAAGCTCAATGACCTAATCCATATTTTGATCTTCTATTGAAGGAAACATTACAATGGCCTCTATTTTTCTCTTCATTTCTTTCACTACAGGGTTTTCAGACTCATGTTTAAAAATGCAGATCTGATTGGAATGGTTCAGAGACTGCTAGTGTAAAATTGGCCATCCATTCACTTTTATATAACTGCTAACTCTTCATTACTGTGGCAGCAATCCCCCAGTCAAAGAATAATGCCTTTGATGGTTTCCCATACAGTGAGGTTGGTCATATGGCTGGCTAGGCAATGAGATGTAAGCAGAAGTTATTCCCAGAAATTTCCTTAAAAGTGTTTCCATTTTTTTGGTAATATTTAAAGCTCTAAATATGACTCATATGGCAACTCAGAATGGAAGTTTTCACTAAGCTAAAGTGAACATGAGTATCTGCAGATAATCAAGTTGTCCTGTTAGTTCTGGCATCAGAGAGAAATATAAATAAAAATCTTATTTAAAACACTCTTATTTAGAAACTTCTAAATAAGAGCAAATGCAGCTAATCCAAACTAAACAATAATTCTCCTAAAAGTAATTTTTAATTATGTGTGGGTATGTTTTAAGAATAGATAAGGAGTAAGTGTGACTAGTGTCTGCTTCATAAACAACAAGCAGTGACATTGGGCTGTTGTTTAACCTCTACAGATAGGTTAAGATGGAAGGAGAGGTAAAACAAATAGCTGAGAATTTGAGTTAAATCTGTACATAGTTGCCAGGGGGTCCTGGCTAAGGACCTAATTTGAATTTATAAAGTAAAATTACACCAAAACTGAAGTAAGTCTGCAGAATGTTAGCTACCAAGAAGAATTTATAAATGATCAAATTAATAAATCATTGTAGGTTTCATAACATTATGCTACTCTGTAGACCCTCAACACATCAGCAAAACAGCTAAACCAATGTTATGACTTATGTAGAAGAAACATGTTCCAAAATTGCTAGATCTCAATAACACTGAATATGGATTGCTAATTAAGTTGGGAGATTCCACTATACATTTATTAAATTGGATATCAGTACAGCTAAAATTAAAGGGAAAAAAAAAAGAAAACAGATGATACCAAGAATTCTCACTCATTGTTGCTAGGAATACAAATTGACAAAGCTGTCTTGGAAAAAACAAAACAAAACAGTTCCTTATGAAGTTAAGCCTACATTTAGCATACAACATTGCAGTTCTAATCCTAGGGACTTACCTAAGATAAATTAAAATTTATGCTCATAAAACAAAACAAAAATGTTTAACAAAATTGTGTGGACACTATTCATTACTTCTAAAAATGAAAACAGCTCAAATGTTTTTCAGCATTTGAAGGATGTATTAAAAATGTAATAAATCCATGACTTTGGGATAAGGAAAAATTTCTCAAAAAGACTCCAAAAGCACTAAACATAAATAAAGAATGATATGATAAATCTTTAACTTCTGCCTATCATATATAGTAAAAAGATTTATAGACAAGCTAAAAATATTTGCGACTTATAACTGACAATGAATTAGTGTCAAGTATGTATAAAGTACTCCTTCCAACACAGTAACATGAATGAAAATATAAATAACCTCCAAATGTGTGCATTTCCATAAGAACTACTCAAAGGTAAAATTCAAATCACCAATACACACAAAAAGCAATGAACTTCATAATTAATCAGGGAAATGCTAATTAAATCAGTGGATACCTTTCTTCATTCTTTCCTTCTTCATTCATTTCTTCCTTCCCTTTCTCTCTTACTTTTTTTTCCCCAGAATAACTCAAACCAAAAGTTAAAAAAGCCCAAGCAAGGAAGGTATCCATATGTATAGAGGTTGAGGAGGTAGAAAGGGGGCTGCCACAAGGTGTCAAGGTTTGAGCATGGTGAAGAGGTGTTAGTGGTGTCAGCTTGGAGTAGTATGGCTGGTCTATGTGGGATAAGAAGGTATTCATGGGATGAGGGGAGTGTCAGTATCTCAGCACAGGGTATATGACAGCTCCGTGTGTGGGTCCCTGAAGAGGAAGAGGAATTCATTCATTTGGAAGGGAAGGGAAAGCGTGATTGGTGGCCGTGATGGGTGATTGAGTACTTACAGGGAGATTTCATCAATAGGTAAATTTATTGAAGATGAAGGAAGGTGCTCACTGTTGGGGAACTTTACACGTATGAAAAGGGAGAAAATGAGAATGAACCCTGTGGTGCTGAACTAGAATTGTAGGTGTCAGAATTAAGTCATGATTTAAATACATATATATGTACAACCTATTTGCATGTATATATAATTCACACACATATATATAATATATACATATGTGAATGTTTATGATTATGTTCATTCCTTAGCTGTTTCCACTGAGAGAAGTAGGAATAGCAAAATCTCAGTAGCAATGAGCATACCTCACTCCTAGATCTTGGTTTCTAAATCATATTTTCCAATTTGAAAACAAAAAACATAAAAAAACCACAAAACTAGGCTTCTGTAATTATGTAATGGCTCATTACAGAAATTCCAAAGAGGAAGTACAACATGAGTCTGGAATATGTTGATCTTGTCTGTGCCAGAAAGTGAAAACAGGTCCAAAGAATGATTGAGACATGTCAAAATGATAAAGGAGCCACCTTCAAGTGACTGCCACTGGACACAGAGGGAACAAATTGAGAACAGAAATAAATAATGATTGTAATGGATCACAATGTTTTGAATTCAACAGGAATTATTAATTCATACTGAAAGGTAGAAGATGAATAGATAAATTGATAGATAGATAGATAGATAGATAGATAGATAAAAGATGAAGAAAAAGTTTTTCTTTTCAGTACAATGGCAAATAAATCAAGGACAATAATGGAAAGAGAAAATCACCTTTTATCACTATCATAGTATAAAATATTTCGGTCAAGAAACTTCAATGGATGCACAAAATAGTGAGTGAAATTTTCATAACATTGGGTAATTGCATAATCTCAAAGTACTACCTCACAATATGCATATTAACTATAAAGTGAAAAAAGAGTGATTTTGTAGTTGAAGAATCTGGTAGATATCACCTTAATCAAGCCCCCAAAGTTAACACGATCAATAATGAGCAATAAAACATATGTACAACTCAATATGATTCAGTGAGAGAGCAGATCAACATTTCTGGGATATTCTGATCAAAAATGTATTATCTGAGTCTAATCATGAGGAATCATCAGATAAACCCAAACTAAGGAACATTCTGCAAAATAATTTGCCTGTAATCTTCAAGTGTCAGGGTTATGAAAGGGAAAGAAAGACTGAGGAACTGTTCCAGATTGAGGGAGATGAAAGTAACACAACAGTTAAATGTAATCTTTTATCCTTGTGCTGTGAAGAACATTATTGGAACAATTAGTGAAACTTGTATCAAGTCTGTGGATCACATTTCAGTGACAAATCATTGTTAGTTTCTTCATTTAGTTGGTTGTGTTGTGGTTATGTAGAAGAAGGTGTTTGATTGTAGGAAAAAAAAATACGAGAGTACTTGGGGGTGATAGGGCATCTTGTAAACCACATACTTTCCAGTAGTTCTGCAACTTTTCTGGATGTTTGGTAATGTTTTAAAATAAAAATAAAAACTATAAAAATGCCATAAAATTAAGAATATATACCTGCCAGATTGGCAAAAATTTTTTAAACTCTAATATACAGAATACTGATGAAGATGTAATGCCATAGGAAGTCTCATGTACTGTAAGAGGAGTATACATTAGATCAATCATTAAAAAGCAATTTGGGAGGGAGCAGAGGTGGCTCAAGTAATTAGGCACCTCTCTCCCACATCAGAGGTCCTGGGTTCGGCTCCTGGTGCCTCCTAAAGAAACAAGAAAGACGAACAGGCACAGCAAGTGCAGAAAATGAGGGGGTGGGAATAAATAAATAAATAAATAAATCTTTAAAAAAAAAAGAAATCTGTAAAAACAAATTGGGGCCTTTTCTGCCTAGAAAAGCCTGCACCAAATCTTGGTGTGTATTTCCATCCTTCTCTCCCACTTTTCAACAAGCTCTGTTCTTTTTCCCCCATTTCCCAATAAATTCTTTGTATTGGCCTAACTAAACTGGCATGTTCTTAAATTATTTTATGCCACATAGCCAAGAACCTAGAGGAATCCAACACTTCCTCAGCTCCATTTGGCGAGCCAGCCAGGAGTTCTAGAGGCAGGTAACTCTCCCCGACACCTGGCAAGGACTTGTGAGTCTAAACTTTTCATAGACTGTCTGCTATTTTAAAGGGGATTGCTGGATAGGCTCCCATAGGACATGAACTTGGTCTGTCCTACTTCCAGCTGCCTCTTCGGAGGTGGTAGGGGCAAGTGCCCCAGCTGTGCAGATCCAAGGATGTTCTGGGTGGTGGGTGAAACTGCCCTTGAGACTTGACTGGGCATGTGGCCTAAGTCGAGCAGGAGTCTGTCAAGAGTCTACCAGGCCCTCTCTGTGAGTTCAGAATGGCTATCACCCATTGTATTGTTTCCTTAGGCCACTAGTTAACTCCTTTTATTTGGAAGTGCCATTAATCTTCCAACTACTGCTGTCCTCATTTTGGGTCTGAGATGCTTTAGAATGCTTTAGAAGCAGAAAATGCATTTGTTAACGAAGCATGAGTCCCACCCTCAGTAGTGTCCTGGGGCTTTGCTCCTTTTCAGCCCTGGGAAGGTCCTGAGATTGTCTCACAGGGCCACTGAGGCTTTTTGTTGGCCAGTCACAGGATGATTAGTCTCTAATTTTTTAATGGGCTTTTAATGTTGGGTTTAACTGAGGAGCTCAGCCCCTGGGAGTGGCTCTGAGGTGAGCTCTCTCATAGCCAGTTCCTAAGATGGCTGAAAAGTAGGCAAAAGAAAGGTCCCTAGCCAGCCTCTTTCCTAGGGTCAGCCCAGCTTGGGTGTTCAGTCTGGGAGCTGGACCCAGATGACCCCAAGACCTCTAAGGCTCCTGTGACAACCAGAGACATAGACCTCCAATTCTTAGAAAAACAGACTCGGCCAGTAGGGCTCCTGATTTCCAGGATACTGGCTCAGTAAGTAGTCTGTTCAGTCAGGTCTAGCAGTGGGATGCCATTCAGACTGACAAACACATTTTATCCTCCCGTAGGATAATGAGCAGCACTTGCAGCATTCCAGCAGACTCCTCATTGGAGTGCCTGCTCAGAAATTGGGACAACCTGACAACTGATGGTTAAAAAGAAAGAGGCTAATCTTTTCCTGCCACATCACATGGCCACAGTATGGCTGAGAGTGGGCTTTGTATGGGACTCTGAATTCCAGTTAAACCAGTGTAAGAGAGAAGGAGAGGACAGACAACTCTGAGGGCCAAAGACCACGTGGTCATGTCTCCTTAAAGGGATGAGGGAATGCACTCCATTTACTAAAACTCTCCCTTATAGAATAAGGAACCTCCTTATGTGTCATCAGTTAAGATTAAAAGGTTCCTGGTTTTCCTAGCTCCTTGCATATTTCCATGTAACACTCCAATCCTTCCAGTGAAAAAGGCTTGCAGGAGTTTACCCCTTATAGGAGGTAACTAATGGGATGCAGCCCCAATTCATGTCTCATTGGGGACAGGGCATCTCTGGACCCCTTAGTACCATACTTAGTAGCTGTCCAGAGATTTTCCTCGAGGAATTAAGCTGGAGGATTCTGCATGAAGTTTCTGCTGTGGACAGACACTGGGAGCTTTGCATCCAGGTGATTCTAAAGTCAAGTCTTTCCCTAAACTAAGCTAAGTGTGTAAAATTCTCTCTTCTGTTCTAATCTGTGCTTGCTTTAACTTTGTTAGTCTACTTGTGCCTAAGAACTCATAAATCAAATTTGGGGTTTCCCTGTTACAAAATGGATAATGGTGAAAGTTCACCTCAAAATGAATCTTTAAATGTCAATACTATCTTGCAATTGAATTAGATGTATAAAAGAAATCAGAGTGGGAATTAATTCAGCTGCAGAAAATGCAGAATAACTTAGCAAAGTTGTTACTAATAAAATTGTTTTAGTTGCTTAATTAGTAAATGGAAGTGCCTAAATTGTTTTTAAGTGAAAACTTACTAGAAACTGTAGCTAAGAGTTAAGATCATCATATAGATGTCTTTCTATTATTAAAACAGCAGGAGGATAATATATGAAATTTCTATAACTTGGTGGATATAGCTTAGACCCTACTAATGGTAACCTTAGACTAATTTACCTTTGTTTCTGGTTACTTCAGGTCTAACCACAGCCTTGTTTATGCTTGCTATTGTGATGGTAATTATAAACTGAGTTTGCCTTTGTTTCTGGTTACTTCAGGTCTAGCCTCACCCCTTGCCTTTGCTTATGCTTATTTCATGACAACTTCTGCTCCCTATGGCTCAGGGGAAAGCAAACTTAAGGCAACCCTATTTCCTGTCCTTCCATCTGCGCCAATGACCCTGCTTTCTCTCGTGACTCCAGGTGTTAGCCGTCTGGTAGAATTCTAGACCCTCAGGGTTGAACATCCACTCATCCAGTCCAGCAGCCAGGACTGGTGAGGGGTGGCCTCCCAACTTGACTGTTGATGTTCCTAAAAACAGCAAGTCATGAGAAAAAACAGATTTACCTGAGACTTCATTGACCTCAATGAGTATACATTGAAATCATGTTTCTCATCCAAGGTCTGTCAAAGTCAAAATGGAAAATAAGCAAAACTGAGGTAAAGGAAAATGTTATAAATTGTATTTTAAAGCATTGGGAACAATTTGGTTATAAGCCAATAATTAAAAGGAACTAAATTCTTGTGTAAAACTGAATGGTCACAGTGCAAATCAGATTAATTAGAAATAGCCTTCAAAGAAATCTTTTCAATGTTATTTTATAGTTAAAATTATTTTGTAAAAGAAAGAAAGTTTTAAGTAACTTTAGTGAGTTGTGTTTTTGTGTCTAACTCTCTATTTGTGTTTGCCTATTTGCTTAGTGTATATCTTCATACATCGGGATGGTAATATCAAATTAACAAATGAAATTCTTAAAAGAGCTCTATTCAAATCGTTAAAAATTAAATATGCAGTTACATATGTGAATGAATATACCTGGAGCCCAAATTAGGCTAAGCAGGATGGAAAGGTCTTATATAAATCTGAATATAGGAACTTTTGGGAAAGGGAAAAAGATTTTCCTGAGCTCTTTGACCTACCCAGCCCCCAGGGCTTTCTCTTTGCAAAACCTCTGAAGGAGGGGCTGAAAAATCTTGATTTTTATGAACAATAAAAAAATAAATAAATTAAAAAAAATAATAATAAACACTATCTTCTAGGCTCGGGAATTAAGCATCAGTTTGCCCTTTAATAACCCAGTTTAAACCCTTTAACAGCTTTATAATAAGGGTGTCTAATTATTCTATTACCAAATTTCAGTAAGTAAAGGAAAAGTCCTTAAAATCTATGGCAAGATCTTTTCTAAATTAAAATTAAAACAAATTAAGCAATTGCAATATATTCCAGAAACTAGCAGTCAGTATGCTTTTAAGATTATTCATAGTTATAGAATTTTATTTAAGAAAAGAGTTTTAAACCTCCTGTAAATGAAGGCAAAAGAACATTCCCTGCATAAACTACAATGGTTTCAATTTTATTTAACTTGGGTGTAATCTCCCTAGGTTTACAGAATACCAAGTAAATAAATTAACATTATATGTATTAAATCTTTAAGATGATGAAAGTTATAAGTTCATGTTTAATAAAATTAAGTTAAAGAAGGAAATGTAGAACTGTTCTCTCTTAAATGGATAAAGTAAATCTCATTGGTTGCTAATTATAATTTAATAAGCATATTTTAAAGTAAATTAACTAGTCTATGTGGTTATGGTTAATTATAAGGAGTTTGTAAAGGCATCTTCTAAGCTGAAGCATTTGTATGGCTAATTCCAGGAAGCCATTAATTAGAAACCTAAATTGATATTAGTAATGAAAAGCAACTTCATGATCAATCTGCATATTAATATGATTCCATTGGGGATCTCCAGTTTTCATAAAACAATTGAGAAAATAATTTTCTCAATTGCTACTGCTAAAGTAAAATACCTGTTAATTAACGTCATCATGGTAAAAGTGTGGAAGTAAAAAGCAAAGTACTAAAAAGTTATGTTGATTTGATATGTTATAAACTGCACTGCCAAGTGTTCAGAAAAATAAAAAGAGATAGACTTCAGTATGTCAGACTCTCTTGTACATTCAAACCAGGCCCAAATACCTCGCATAGTGCCTCTCCATTTGAGTTATTGTCTAGGTTGGTTACTGACCCCTAAAACAATAAATGAATCTACTACATCTCTGGTTATGCTCCTGAAATGGATGGAGACTACTTTGCAGTTTCAGGAATCCTGCAGCAGCTGGCAATGGCTCGATATGGTCATATGCTCAGTGGACATTGCTTCCAGACTGGCTCTGTTTCATAGTGCCGAAGGGCAATATGCATCAAGCCAATAAAACACTGGAGACTTATTTCCTAGTCTTTCTCTAGGGTCAATGGTGCTGCAGCATGCTGGCTGTGTGAAGGGCATACCAAGTGGAGCAACAATTACCAGAGTGATGTAAGTAGAACTTAAACACAATTGGCATTATTGACTACTCCCAAGGAGAGTTAACGTGTATAGTATTGGAAACCTGGAGCTTAGATCTATTAATTTCAGCTCAAAGAAGAACTTGTGCATTGATTAATATTAAGTACAGTACCTATATGTTTGATGATTATGATAACATCTTTTCTATTCTAGATGATATTCAGAGGGAGATTGAACATGCTAAAAGTTCTGGTAAACTTAATTCACTTTCTAAGTGGTTAATGAACATGTCTGTAAGATAAAGGAATAGCTTTCAAGTACTGTCTTTAGTTTGCCATATGCTTGTCTTGTTGCCTATACTGTCTTTGTGAGTTTGTCTAGGGAAGTGCCTCTCTTCATATCTCTCCTAACTGTCCTAAGCATAACCACTGCTGTGGGAACTGGGGTTGGCAGTCTATACCCAAATCCAGCAGGTCTATCACAATCTCCCTAGAATTAACCAGTAGGATAAAAGAACTCAAGGAAGAATTCTATTTTCCATCAACTTTGATAGGATACAACTTCTGAAGGCACCTAACTTTTCTCACTCTCATGGTCCAGTATGTCATGGCTGGCCCCCTTTTTGGGCCTGCTTACCACCATCCTCTTTATCCTTTTAGTGGGACCGTGTATCTTCAAAATTCTAATTAAGTTTCTTACGTAATCAACACCTTATTAGTCATGTGGGGATTTCATTCAGTTCTAAACAGGGTGTTGGACCTGTCTTCCCTCAACCTCAGTAGAATAGCCAGAGAGGTTTACTCCCTGTCAGGCAGGGACTAATGCCCTAATCAGCAGGAAGTAACTACAGAAGAATGACCATTGCCCTTCAGCACCCCCTTAAAAATAAGGGCATGAACTCTCTGAGGGGGAGGTGAGGCAGGTTAGTACAGGGAAACAAGGAGAAGATGAGCTACAACATGGCTGACAAACAACATGGCTGACAGACAACATGACCACAATACCCTGCCAAGACCTTGACCTTGACATTGAGGTCCCAGTTTGGACTTTTCCAGTGGGGAGTCTCAGGGTATTCCAAACAGGCCTCACCATTGGCCCCCAACCATTGGTGGGATAACCAATAACAGATAGGGCCCTTCCCATTAACATTAGAGAGGGGAGGAATAATTAATAGCATAAAAGGTGACTACACAAGCTAAAGCCCATTCTCTCTGCCTAGAGAAGCCTGCAACAAATCTTGGTTTGTATTTCCATCTTTCTCTCCCATTTCTCAGCAAGCTCTGTTCTTTTCCCCCTTTTCCCAATAAATTCTTTTCACTGGTCTAACAAAAAACAAACAAACAAACAAACAAAAAAATTATTAAAATATTAAATTTGCAGATATGTCAACAACCCTATTCATGAGCTGTGGATGGAATAATTCTAGATGGCCTTCATGACCTGGGATCCCAGGTATCACTCTCTTGGTTATGTTAAGTTGCATGGCAAAGGGGATTTTAGAATTTTATTAAAGATTATTAACTAGCTGTCCTTTAGATAGTGAGATTATCTAGATGGGCTGTACCTAGTCACATGACCTCTTTAAACACAAAAGGTTTTCTCTGATTAGTGACAGGAGAGGAAAACAGGGAGAATCATAGCATGAGAAGGATCTGATGCAAGAGAGGTTCTTCATTGCTGAAATGGAGAGGGTCCATGGCAAGGAATTGCAAATGGTCTCCTGGACCTGAGTGTGGTCCTTAGCTGAAAGCCAGCTTGGAAACAGAGACCTCAATCCTCCAACTGCAAAGATCTTAATTTGACCAACAACTTGAATAAGGTTGAAAGTGGCTTCTTCCTCAGAGCCTCTAGACAGGAGTCCAGCACAGCAAACACCTTGATTTTGGCTTTGTTAGACCATAACAGAGAACCCACCTCCAAGAAGAACTAATATCTCTCGTCAATAAAATTATGATATATTCATTCTATGGAGTATTTTCTGAAACAAAAGTAAATAAACTGCAGCTACAAACAAAAATCTGTATAATCTTAAAATGTTGAGTGAGAAAAGAAAGGCATAAAAAAGTAAATGTATTAGGAATCTATTTACATAGAGTTCAAATATATGAAAAGCTGAGATGTGTTTTTTGGGATGTGTACATAGGTGGTAAAGCTATAAATTAAAGCAAGGAAATAATAACTCTAAAACTCATTGTTTTGATTTTTTAGTGTGGTGTAAGCAATTCTTTGTGTTTGCAGAAAATGTAGGCTCATAAAAAAGAATTATAACTAAAGCAAAACAGATTTCAAAAAAATGAAGAATTTTAGCATTGAGTATAACTGGACCTAATTTTTTTTTTTTTTTTAAGTATTTAGGGAACTTTTTACTTTGGATATCAAGCAGGTTATAGGCCTCAAAATGTCACCCCATGTCCCTAGCCATTGATCACCAGCAATACTCTTTCTTTGAATAACTTTCTCTGTGACCTTCTAAAACTGAATGCTTGGAAAGATCAAATATTAAAGCTACATTATTAATTTTAAGTATTAATATCTAATTTTAAACATCTAGATCAGGACTAATTGTTCAGAACCACTTATTTCACAGGAAACCCTCAAACCCCAAACTAGATGATGGGTCATGAGGTGAAATATTTAGAACAAATCAGAAAAAACAGATTTCACTAAGGGAAGAAAACTGGGTGAAAAGAGGCATTGGACACATCAAGGAAGAAGTTCACTTGTGTCATATCCCATTTCTGGGTCTCCGCCCTTCACTTCAATCTGCCCGTTTTGGCCAGAACACCATCTACACTAGCATAAGAATTATTCGATAAATAAGACCATGCTGGACATGAGGTTGCTTGTAAGTATGGGCCTCAAAAATAAGCTTACATTTGGAAAAGGAAATCCCTAACTAGAAAAGAGACCATGCCAATTTTAAAATTTCTTCCATAAGGAAACACCATTGAAAATAATGAAATGCAAAGGTTGGGAAGGAAGATTGTGTAGAATCATCATCCCTGAAAACTTTTAAGCAGAAAATTTGCCATCAGTGGTTTATAATATCAAGTTTTTATATCCATACTAGCTCTAGAATTGTTCATGCACAATCCGTGTTTATTATGTAGATAAAGGCAAGCAGATGGTTATGAAATTATATGGTCAACAACAAGCTAAAGAACCATTAGGGTGAGTGAACAATTAATTGCCCGTCGTCAGATGTACAGTGCACCTTAAAAAATACTATGAGAATATACTAAACAACAACAAAATATAAGCACAGTTACAAGCTATCAGGAAGGTCTTTCATTCAAGGAACCCAAAACTCCTCAGAGGCCACGTATAACATGAGGGATGGATGGAACTAGGGGAAATGTCCCATGGACAATGTTATTAGAGCCTTCTTGACCAGTTATTAATCAGAAAAACTCCTCATTTCACTATAATATATTTTAAGGTTTTTTATTGGAAAGTCAGGTGTAGTGGGCCCACGATGTGATGCTTTTTAAAATTTACATTAAATTTTCTTCTTTAGCAACTTATCCTGTCTGGAAGGAACATATAAAATTTCTGGCTAAAAGCTCTATGACTCAAAGTAAAGGAGTTTGGGATTTGTGGGCTAATCCTTCCAAAGTGAGGTACATGGGCTCATTCTCAAATTTATCAATCTAGAAATTTGATGCTATCAGGTGATGAGTGTTAAGTAACATTCCCTGAAATACTGGAAATATTATGTTATTGAGTAGATAAATTTCTTTCCAACTGGACAGTCTAACGATAAAACCAATTTGACATCCAGAAAAGTGTTTTAGAGTAGGGGATGGGACATAGGTGTGAATGAATTTGGTGGCAAATAAAAGTCAAGCAGAAAGAGGAACTAGGTTTTAGCTCTGCTAAGCTACTCTGAGTCCTCTTGTGTTGAAAGCCTGCATGCCAACCTGGAAGCCCTATGCAGCAGTGTGTGTGGAGATCCCAGAGTGAGACTGGGAAGAACAGAAGGGTAGATGGAAGCTCTGTTAGGGCCTCAGGGTTCTGAGCAAGTGGGACTGTGACCTCAACGTGGAAAAATCTGTTATGATTCTAGGACAAACCAGTTCTTTGAATTTTTGTTTTCTCAAGTTATTCTGTTTGTGTTCTGTCTGGCTCTTCCTTTTTTTGCCAAAGATTTTTTTAAAGACTTTATTTCAACTTAAAAAATAAAATAGACAAAAGGCAGCTTAACAAATTATAGAAGCATTAGTCTAAATAATTCTGTCCAGGAATATTTTTCTCTTTTAATCCTAAAAATAAACTCAATTGTTTCTCCAGTGTTCAGAATGATACATAAATGAGCACAGATTGATTAAGTGACATGACCAAGATCTCATTGTTAATGAAGAAAATGAAGAAAAAATACTTAATCATATTCATGTCTCATAAAACTAAACCCCATATTCTTTTTTTGACCTTTAGCATTGTTATAGTACTGTCTTTGCCTTTGCTACAAAAATATTACAATATTCCTACTAATTATAGTCTACAAGTTACATTAGTTGTATTTTCCCATATATCATCATATTCCTAACACCTTTTAGTAGAGCATTCTAGAATTTATATTATTATCACAATCCTCACCTACCACCCAAATTTCTGTTTTACAGTCCCTAGATTATCCTTTAGCTTCCCTTCAATTAATGTTAACCTCCCTAGACTATCCCTTTCAGCCAGTCACATTGATATTCAGCAGTGTTAGATATACTCATTGTATTGTGCTACCACCAACTCTATCCAGTCCACATATTTACAATCAACCTTATTTAACAGCCTGCAAACATTCACTATCATCTCCTCCTTCTCAATACACACTCTGTCTCCTACTAACCTATATTCTATAGTTAACTTTATAAGTTTGCTCACCATATTTAGTTGATATCAGTGAAACCATACAATAGTCATCCTTTTGTGTCTGGCTTATTTCACTCAACATAATATCCTTAAGGCTCACCCATGCTGTCATGTGCTTCCTGAATCATTTCTCCTTACAGCCAAATAGTATTCCATCATATGTATATATCACGTTGTGTTTTCCCATTCATTGATTGATGGGCACTTAGGTTGTTTCCATATTTTAACAATTGTGAATAATTGTTGCTAAAGATTTTTGAAAATGAAAGTCAGAAAAGTCTCCTGTTATTTCTGCATATAGTGCTTCCTTAAGTCAGACTAAGAAGAGCTCTATATGAATTTGAGGGAATGAAAAAAAATACAAAGGGAATGTGGAGGAAAATAAAATAATTATAAGTCAACATGTAACCGTATGTTGAGTTGCGTGTTCTTATTGCCTAGAATCCATGCAAGAACCCACAACCAAATACAAATTAATAAACCTTCTAGAGCAGGGGTTCGTAACCAGGGGTCCATGGAAAGATTTCAGGGGTTCCGTGAGCTTGAACTGAAAAAAAATCAATATATTATCTTTATTTTCTCTGACCTCTAACTGAAATATAACATTTCCTTCACTTAGGAATGCGTGCAATAAATTACAGTAGTATTCATTTCATATCACACTACAGTTGTTGCATATCTTGAAATATTGCTTATGCTCATCCATACTTTGAAATTATGGTAGTTGTTAGACCCGATGTTAGTTGAGTGACATGAAACTATCTGCCGCTACATTCTGAGAAAAGGGTCAATGGTTTTCACCTGACTGGTAAAGGGATCCGTAGAACAGTTCTAGAGGCAACTCCAAGTTTAGCCTGTATTCACCCCATCTCAGGAGGGTTCAACTACAGAGCATCAAGGAAGTCCATGATTATAAAATAATAATAAATCATTTCATGTTCAGACTGCATTGAATGGAGACTGTTCAATAAACCAGTAACAAATTTCTCCAATTAACATCTTGACACATCTAAATTCTTCATTTTTATTGCACCTTCTTTTTTATCAGTCCATTTCATTTCCAAAACACAGAATTGCCCCACTCCAAAATCCTTCAAGTAATTATTGAAGAAAATGGCAAGAACTGTCTTGATAGTTTATACTTTCACTGCTTTTAAGAATGGAATAGTGCTCCAAATGAACTGAGAGATGAGGATTTTGACCAGGTTTAGTTGAACAGGATGGCAGACTTTCCAGTTTTTTAATATTTCTGAAACCCAAAATGGAGAGGAGGATAGTTGGCATGTAAATATGTAAGTAGGCTAGCCAGATTTAACAAATAAAATTAAATTTGAGTTTCAGATAAGCAAAAGCTATTTTTTAGTATAAGTATGGCTCATACAATATTTGGGATATACTTACACTAAAATTAATTTGCTGTTTATCTGAAATTCAATTTTAAGGTATCCCAAACTATAGATTTGCATTTGCATCATTGGCATAATATCTTTTTTGCCTCTAAGCTCCATTTATCTACAAATTGGAACTAGCCCTATCAGTAAGAAGCAAAGTAGAAATTTCTTTATCAATATATTTGATGAGGATGGGGAGGGGGAGAAACATAAATGTTATATTCATTGAAACCAATTATATCATGATCTGAAGCAGCAAGTTTTAACATTAGTAGACAGTTTCCAATTACCTTTTTGGGGGATTCCTTTTAAATTGTAGTAGTCATTTAGTTCCTGATGCATGTAAAAGTTAAAATTGTGATTCTTCTTTCTGTAAGTTTTAGCTGAGCTCCACTGCTGCCAGACAACAGTGAATACTTCCACAGTCACGAGGCACCAGTCATCTGTATAGACTGTGTAAACTAGCAACCCTAAAACCAGTTCAGTAGCAATCAGCCTAATTCCCACCTAGACTGCATAAAATTATTGATTCTGAAGAACTTGTGAGAGAGGTTTTTTTGGGGAAAGAAATTTTAGTGTGTGATGGAAGAGGTGGGGATTTGCTTTCCCTCATATCAATGTCGGAAGAGCTCTCTGGAGGTGTTTTAGAGAGCATAATATGTTTTCCTGGAGTGGACTGCTAGCTCATTTGAGCATTGAAAAGACAAGGGAAATAAAATGATTTACAGTGGAGAGGTTGGTTGAAGAGGCCTGTGGAAGCAGGTTGTAAGATTATTTTGGGGATATAACTGCACTCTCACTGAAAGCAGTTCACATATCCATGTTTCTAGGGGGCCAGTTGTGGAAGGGGTGCCAGTCTAAGGTAGTTTTAAAAGCTGAGATGGGGTGAGACTGATATCCTGCAGAGGCTGAGGGAGCTAGCATGTAGCCTATCAAAAGAAGAGGCATTAACCATTTCTGAATAGCTCCAGCTGAAGTTATTTAGAGGCAGATCTCCAAGAAACTCAGAGAAGCACCAGGAGGTACAGACCAGCTTTAAGCATGGGTCAAAACTAGAGGAAGCTATACCAGTTCAAATAGTGCCAGTCACGCAAGACATTTCTTCTCCCTTCCTCAGTGTCCCTCCTCTTAAACCTGGGAACCACCTAGTGGGTGGGAGAGAATGAAAGGATAGGTAATTTGAGCTGTGTACCCAGGTTAAAAAAAAACACAAAAAAAATTGTCTTAATATTAATCCATTCTTTATCCTTTCTTCTGATTGTGAACCCATTTTAAGTAGGACATTTTGAAGATGTTATGTTTTTAGTTTTGATATGGCCACGACTGAATAAGATTCGGCATGGATCTTATTACCTGAGGCTTTATGAAAAGAAGGCCACATGGAGGAGCAGGAAGCAAGAAGTCAATGGAACCAAGGAGGGAAAGGAGAGGACATCACCATGTAATGGAGAAGCCAAGGAACCTCAAGGATGACCAGCCACCAGAATACGCCAACGTGGGAGGAAGCAAGCCTTCTACCCTCTGAAGCTATGAGCCTAGACACATATCCCACTGCATGGTATGTGCCTTAGCAGCTGGGAAATTAAGACAAAGGACTTGACAAGAAGTGAGTTGGAGAAGATGAGATCATAGCCCTCCTCAAAAGTCAGGTTCCAACCTGATGTAGGCCTAAGCTGGGGGAGAGGTCACAGAAACTTATGCTTTAAATGACTATTCTACAGAACTGAATATTTAAATAATGAATGGACTATTCTCTTGGAGTAAATAATTAGAATATAGATCACCAGAAAATAGAAGGAGAGTATAGAATGGAAAGCTGAGGGTTAATCTGTGCAGAATTGTTAGAAGGGATGTTTGTTAATCTTTGGAAATGAATAGAAATGTTTAAAGCATATCACATGCCATTTGTAACTAACAATGCTATTGTAAGAGTGGGACAGTGGTTGAAAAAGGAAAATCTAAGGTCATGTGTATTACTAGAAGGAAAGCTAAAAATTTTAACATGGAACTGTATAAGATAGTAAAACCTCATATAAAAAATGAATATAGGTGATATTGCACATATAAGACTATTTTTACAAACTATAAATACAAATATACTAGAGAGAAGGAAAAAGAATAGCAGCTATGCACACCAGGGGAGGCATAGAGATATTGAGAGTGATGAGTTTTGTTTTTTTTTGTTTGTTTGTTATTATTATTGGAATACTGAAAGTGCTTTGGGAGTGATTGGGGTGATGAATGCACAAATATGTGGTTCCTCTGAATAGCATTGATTATACTCTTTTGATAGATTTATGCCTTATTTATATATATATCAATAGAATTGAAAAAATGCTTAAGGAAAGAAAAATATGTATGAAAAAAATAAATTAGACAGAAATGAAATAGCAGCTATGTATTGCAGGGAAGCTTAGAGAGATTGAGAGGTGAATATTAAGGGGTACAGTTATTTGTTTGTCTAGTTTTTTGGTTATTGTCACTATTAACATTAGAAAAATGAAAATACTCTAATGCTGATTGAATTGATGAACATACAACTATGTGATTGCACTAGATACCATTGATTATATACGTTGGATAGACTGTATGCTTTATTTATATGTATCAATAAAACTGATTAAAATTTTTTTTAAAATGACAAGAAAACTTTCTTATTATTTGAACTACAGGAGAAATTCTGCACCCTGACCAAATATATAGTAAGAAGTGGTGAGAACTAAGGGACTGTCATAGTGCATTTGCAAATTAAGCAGATATTTTGTTTGAATCCTCTAAGGTAGAGGTTAACAAACTCTTTCAATAGAGGACCAGATAGTAAATATTTTATATTTGCAGGCTAAGAGGCAAAATTGAGCGCATATTACATAGATTTTTATAACAACAAATAGAACCCATTTCCACAAAATTTTTATTGACAAATTCCAAATGTAATAGTAAAAATTGAATACAATTTTTTATAAGATGTGTACTAATGAGAATGGAATTCTTTTGTGGAGATAACATTTTACTCACTTGCATTTAAAATTTAGTGTTTCCTATGATCAAATCAATTACAAATGTCCATCTGTAAATCATTCTTAGCTCATGGGCCACACAGAAGTAGGCAGCAGTTAGATTTAACCTAAGGGCTGTAATTTCCCTATCCTAGCTATAGACTTTCAGTGCTTTGAACAAAATGGTTACAAGCAACCTGAGGATTCCCCTACAAGAAATTCTGAAGACAAATGAAAGCACCAGGCACTGGGGCTCAAGTGAGGCAGAGTGAGAGAAAAGAGATGGTGGGTAGTGCTCTAGGAGGAATGGTAAAAGAGTGTCATGTTATCATCATAAAATGATCTGAGAAATGATCACAAGTCAAAAGCAGATTGGGCATGTAAATATTTTGGATACTCAATGCAATTAATTTGCTTGCTGAGTTGCAAGCTGCCAACACAACCGATGTACGATAATCAAGTCAAGGGCACACAACACATTTAAAGGTGGCAGATACCAGAGTCTGTAAAGTTCATCAGTCCCAGGGCTGATGCAAGGATGGTGGGTACTGGGTACCTTAAGTCTCACCCAGAACAACTAACAAGGAGATGATGATGGACAATGACCATCCCAAGGAACCAAGAGAATCTACAACAGCAAACAAGAGATCCCATCTATCTGCCCCATGGGATCAAAGCCTCCTCTCACTTAGAGGTGGAGTGGGTAACACCATCCCAGAATCCTCAGGATTGGGCAATGAACTATGGACTAAAGTAGACTTACTGGTATTCTACTATAGACTTACTGGGATTCTAGCAATGGAAGAGACTATATCATTCATGGAGGCAGTGGCCACTAAGGTTCTGAGGGCAGGGAGAGGGAAATACAGGGGAAATATGGGGGCATTTTGGGGACTTGGGAATTTTCCTGAATGACATTACAATGACAGATAGGTGCCACTAATATCTTGCCATAATCTACAAAATTTTGCAGGCAAGAGTATAAACTACAATGTAAACTAAAATCCATGCTTAGTGGCAATGCTCTGAAATGCTTTCATCAATTATAATGGATGCACCACTCTAATGAAAGATGTTGTTAATGTGGGGAAATGTGGGAGGTATCAGAAGCGGGGCATATAGGAATCCCCTATATTTATATGTAACACTTATGTAATCTAAATACCTTGTTTAAAAAATAAAAAGATATATATTAAAAAGAAGAGAGAGGCCATGGGAGCCAGTCCAACAAAATGTCAGTGGAGAGTCCGAAGCCATTGGCTAGGCATTTGTGGTGGTGAGGCAGCAAAGGTGGCAGCTGGTCTTGCACTGTGACAGGGACATTCTCATGGGAGTCAGGGTGACTGGGTGTCATTCAGATTCTTCCTGGTGCTAAAAGTTGTGGCATCTGCACTGGGATTTTATGCGTCAGGGATCAGATCATCCATGTCATTATCGAGGGAGTGTAACTCTATCAGGCGACATATCCTCGCAGGAGTATGTGGTTATCACTTGTTATGCAACATGTTTTTCTCAATTTGTTTACATTATAATTGTGGTCAACACATTTACAATGTTTTTGGGATTCCAGTTCATTAATGTCATTTGGGGCATCAAACTTCCTTTGTTTTCTGCCATTACCTCATGGTAAATACCCACTATGATGACCTTTCTGCATTAGTACCTTCGTGAAACTATGGAACTGAGGCCAAAATCAGTCAAAGAAAATGAATTTCCCAGAAGGGAATGGTGGAGACATAAAGAAGCTCCTTTCATGCAAAGAAACAGCCAAGTCACTCGCTGTATAGATTTCTTCCTGCTGCCCCCTTTCCCCTTGAAAGAGTTAGTCAAGTTAAATTGGTGCCATTTGTAAGGACATTGACATAAGCAAATGAAAAACTTTGTAATAGATTTGATCAATAGCTGAAATTATGGTAATTTTTCTCTGAAAAGTAGATGAGACTTCTTCAGTAGAAAACACACTACTCCATAAAATATTGCATTTAGATCTGTGGCAGTTTAGCATTTTCAATACATTCCTCTTGTGTTAGGTACCAAGAATTAAAACCTCTGCAATTTAGTGACACTATTTGGCTCAGTGGTATAGCCCAGAGAAGCAGCAGTTATTGCTTTTCAGAGATGAAAGAATTTTGTTATTGTTTTCTGGAGTAGAAAATGAGCCAAAAAATATAGCATAAAGTCAATATGAGCTCAAGGAAATACAGACACATTATTATAAATCACTGTGTGAGACAGAAATCTTCCCTAGATTCCGTCATTTGGGTTGAGAAGCTATTTGGCTTGCTTTGATACATTCCTAATGCAGTGTGGAAATGGTTTTATGAGCTATACAGTGACTTTCCTGGTTATCTATAAAAGAGGAGAAATCTCCCTGGAAATCACCTTCGTGTCATTTGGGAAACCCCGTATGATGCTCAGTACCAGTTAGTTGAAAAAGTAAAGGAGACAAGCCTGGCCTACTGGTGGTTTTCTGTGTTCAGGATTTCTCATTTCTCAATGACCCTTTCAAACAGGAGATGCCAATTATCCCATGAGATAATGAGGAACCTCGTCCTCATGATGAATTCGTGTTGTTACTGGGAGTTCATCACTGTAGAGGGAGACAGCTTACAGGCCACCAGTCTGGTCCTGTGAAAGGTCATTTGTAAACTTCATGTCAACTTCTGTACTGTCTGAGAATGTGTGTGACCTCTGGGATTACAAGCATCTTATTCAAACATGACCCATAAGTTAAAAGAAGAAAAAAAGGGAAGGAAAAAGAAACGTGATAAGCTTTTTAAACAGTTGTATAATGAGGCTCGGTGGGATAAAAAAAAAGCAACTCTAAAATGTTCTTAGTGGAGAAGAACTTAAATAAAAATTCATCAGAAATGGACTAGCAATCCCTTAAAAAATGAAACTTAAGGAACTTTGTCAAATATGACTAAAAACAAATTTTGCTCATCAAAACAAGAGAAATCATTGAACTTCACTTTTTTCCACTTTGAAAATGCTGTTTTTAAATACCTATTGTTTTCAGATATGATATTTTAGACCAATTTATTAATAGCCCACTACAACCAAAAAGGGACCTTTAGAGTTTCTTAAAGTAGGTGCTATTTTCATTCAGACATAACACATTTTGTTTGCAAGGAAGCTACCTACAGATTTCAGGATGTTTAGCATCCTTGGCCTCAAGGATGTCAAGGGCAGTAGCAGCCTCTAGTCACTATATCAAATAAAAACCTTTCCCATATTACCCCATCACTATATGGAAGAGGGAACATAAACACGAAGATTTTGATGGAGAGGGCCTATTACAGCACATGTTTAGAAAGTTCAATATCTAGAATCATCCTGACTCAAATCCTGGCTCCACCATTTCCCTACTAAGAGAACACGAGGAGCTTGTTTCCAGCCTCCATCTATTTACTTTTCTCTTAAGAAAGTACAATATCTGTATCTGTTACAGTATCTTTATTTACCTCCTATGAATATTGTCAGAATCAAATGAGCTAGGTAGTAAGTCTGTGGTTCAGTACCTAGAATCCAGTTCAGTAAATATTAACTGCTACTATTGTCATTATTTTATAAGATTACACAGCAAGTTTGATGCAGATCTAGGACAATAAACCAAGTGCTCAGATCTCTGAATTAACACATATTTAATCTGTCACTTCCATATAAACAGAGGTACAAGGAAATAATTCAGCACGGAGAATCCTAGAAGATCTTCCAAATTAGTGAACAATGTTCATTTTGTTGAGTCAGCTAAATATTTTTGATGTACAACTGAAACATATATATTTATATTGAATTAGCAGGATTATTCTGTGCCATCTGTGTTGGCCTTTCCAGAGGATTTTAAGTATTTTCTAAACAAAGCAATTGTCCTCAATATTTCTGAATATTGCAGATCCATGCTATTAAATATAGTAGATAACAGGGAAAAGTTAAAGAGTATGTGATAGGGTCTGTCCTTAGTGCTTTGCATAAATAACCCATTTAATTCTCACCTTAGCCATATGAGTGAACCACTTTGTTATTATCCCCTTTAAATAAATGTACAAAGGAGGCACAGAGAGGTTAAATAGCTCTTACAAACTCACTAAAGTAGTAAATGATAGAGCTGAGTTTTGGCTCAGTGGTATAATGACCTTTGGGCTTTAGCCCCAGGAGTTTGGTTTCTCAACTAGGGTTCGTTTTGCCCCCTGTCGGGCAATGGAGACATAATTGTTTGTCTCAACTGGTGTGTGTGGAGGGGATTTGGGAGGCAGAACACTGCTGGCATCTGGAGGGCAAAGGCAGCTCTGATGCTAATGATCCTACAAGGTAGAGGACAGCTCCCAAGGAAGTATCTGGCCCAAGATTTCAGTAGTGAAATCTATTTGAGAAAGTCTGCTCTAGAAAAATAAGGAGGTGGAGAAGGGGTGGAAGTTTATGATTAAGAATGTGGATTCTGTGCCTCAAGTTTGTTCTGCTGCTTTTCCTTAGACCCAACCTTCCATATTTTTCAAGACTCAAAAATTTCTTTTCACATCCCTGCAATCGAAGTCCAAATCTGGCTTGTGGATCAACTATATACTAATTTTGAGGCTTGGCCATCAAATTAATTTCTCTGCTTTTGATTTCCTCATCTGTTATAAAGTGACAATAAGACCTAACCTATATTATTCAGTTTTCTAAGAATTAAAATGCTTGGAATATATAAGGAGATCTTATAACTCAACAATAAAAAGACAAAGTATCTCACTAAAAATGGGCAAAAGACAACTGTCCAAAGAAGAAATAAAAATGGCAAAGAAACACATGAAGAAATGTTCAAAATCACTAGTGATTAGGGAAATGCAAATCAAAACTACAATGAGGTACCATTTCATACCAATTAGACTGGCCGCTATGAAAAAGTAGGAAAATATAAATGTTGGAGAGGCTGTGGAGAGATAGGAATGCTTATTCACCGTTGGTGGGAATGTAGAATGGTACAGCACTGTGGAGGACTGCTTGGCATTTCCTAAGGAAGTTGAATACAGACTTACCATGGGACCTGGCAACACCATTGCTAGGTATTACCCAAAAGAACTGAAAGCAGTAACATGAACAGACATCTGCACACCAACGTTCATAGCAGCACTATTCACGAAAACCAAAAGTTGGAAACAACCCAGACATCCATCAACTGATGAACAGATAAACAAAATTGTAGAGTGAAGTAAGCAAGACAGAAAAAGACAAATATTGTATGATTGCCCTATTATGAACTCAATGTATTAGCTGAAATATAAATATATCATGTGAAATATGAATATGGGTAGAATTGCATATATAATACCATTTTTCTTTGAAGCAGAACAAATGTAAGTCTATAGTACAAACTGTTAATATCAGACAAAATAAACCCCAAAACAAACATTATACTAAGTGCAGGAGACCAGACACAGAGTACTACATATTGCATGATTTCATTTATATAAAATGTAAATATAAATCAATTTAAAAAATGAAAGGAGATTAGTGGTTATGTAGGCCTGAGGAAGGAATGCTAAGGGGTGTGGAGTCTTTTTGGAGTAATGAAATTGTTCTAAAATTTTTGAGAAGATGAATGCACAACATTGTGATTATACTAAAAGCCATTGATTATACACTTTGGATATAATAGGCAGAAACAGCAGCTAGGTACAGTGAGGGAAGCATAGTGGGATTGAGAGGTGAGGAATTTTCTTGTTTGTTTGTCTGTTTTGTGTTTATTATTTTTTTGAAATAATGAAAAAGCTCTAATAATGATTGAAGTGGTAAACACACAACTATGTGATTATAGCAAATACCGTTGGTTGTACACTCTGAATGAATTGTATGTTTATTAATACGTGTTAATAAAATTGATTTGTTATAAAAATGCTTGGTAAAACATAAAGCACTACAAAATTTATTAGTATATTAGTTCTTAAGAGCAGATTTGCAACTAGAACAAAGATCTATTTACAGTATCAGTATCCTCAATATAATATTATTGTTATATAGTAAGGCAAAGTGTGTTTTCTAAATTATTTTAAAGAGAGTGGTTTCTTCTTACTCAATTTTAGTGTCTATAGCCATTTTTTAAAATTTCAAGGAACAAAATCCCTGACCGTTTAGAGTTAGTCAATTCATTCACCAAATAGATGTGCATTTCCAGGATGGAGTCTCAGTTTCCAACTGTTGTGTTTTGCTTGTTCTTTTCTTTGGTTTTGCTTTGTTTTACTCAAATACTACCTATCTAAGGTCCCTATTAGCTGTCTGAGTGTTTAATCTTAGAAAATAAAGTATTTTTTTTTCCTGCTTTAAGGTAATCCAGGTATTGGCAAACAGGAAGCAAAACTATTATCAAAGCGAAGTTGAGATGGTCGATAATGTACTGGAAGGCAACACTAAGTAGCTAAAGGTCAATGTTAGATATTGAGATATGGAGGGTTAACAGTAGAAAGTAGTTGAGAAATTAGAGATTGATAATTATTCTGCAAAAGATATATATGTATTTTTTAGTAACAAATCAGGCTACTTGAAAATCAGTTGGGATTTGGGACAAGAGGTAGGTGTAGCAGTTTAGCAGTTTGATGTAATTATGAATTCCAAAAATAGATATTGGTTCATGCTTCTAAACTGGTCTGCTAATCTGGGCATGATTAAGTTATGATTAGGGCATTAACTGGGCCACGTCAGTAGGGCGTTGAGCCCCACCCCTTGGTGGGTGGGGGAATCAAAGATAAAAGACATGGCAAAGGACAGTGTTGGAGCAGTTTTGATGTTGGAGTTCTGGTGAGGAAGGAGAGAAGGCCCCAGGATAGAGCAAGCCATTTGCCTGATAGTCTACAGCTGGCCTTGTGGCACAAAGCAAGCCTGAGCCCAGAGACAGGCAAGCCCCTGGAAGAGAGGAACCCAAGAAGCCTGAACCTGGTAAACATCTGCAGCTGTCTTGCTCCAACACGTGGCAACGGACTTTGGTGAGGGAAGAAACTTACACTTTGTGGCCTGGTAACTGTGGCCTTCTATCCCAAATAAATATCCGTTATAAAGACCAACTGACTTCTGGTATTTTGCATCAGCACCCCTTTGGCTGACTAATACAATAGGTATTACACACATTGTAAGCAAGAAATTTCTACTTTCATTTGTTGCACATAGTGGGCTTCTAAAAAGAGTTTTCTTGCAAAAAAAAAAAAATGGACTTTAACTTTAAAACTTTTGAACACCTCCCACATACTAGATATCCTTTGCAGCCATTTTTTTCAACAGGAGTTCCCCAAAATCCATATTTATCTTTGTGGTGAAGAGATAAATAAATTACTTGCTTAGAGCCTTAATTACTGATGGCTGAAATTCCTTTACCAAGACCACAAGACTTTATTTTTAACTCTAAGAGAAAAACCTAGAAACTCAAACATCCATGAGAACATTAAAATTCACAAAGGAGAGGAAATGAAAGTAGACACTATTATTGGGAGTGGAAAGGGTTGTCACATAAGGGTCTCACCGGGTTTGACAATGCCAGTGAAGAGTGACCACAATATCTCAGGCAATGTCACCTCCTCCATTAATCATTTCCAGGAAAAGCAATAATTTTTTGACCTCTATGCAAAGGGTATTGAGTACTTTAAAAGTCACATTCAGTTTTATCTTAACTATTCTTTGAGGCAAATACTTGTATCCTCAAATCGTAGAAATCAAGACATAGAGATTATTTATAATTTCCTCAGGGGCAAAAGGCTAGTTAAGTTGCCATGTCTCTGACTTTATCCTTGCCCTGCACTAGCCCTCCAGTCTCTACTATAAAGACTCTCTCAAGATGAGAGCTTGTTCCTATGGTTTCCTTGATTTCCCTATTGCCCTTGGAATGGCATACTTAATTACACCATTTGTGGTGGTTGTTATCAAGAAAATGCCATCTGCAAATCCAGTCTCATCTCTTACTGCCTCACACCACCTACTCCATATCCCATATGTCTCCCACCTCCCTAAACCTGTCACATTTCTTCTAGTCTCTAAGTATTTATATGAACTGTTTCTTCTTTCTGGCTTTTCATCTATGTGTTTCTGTGCTTCTAGTTCAGTTGTTAATTCTCTGGGTAACCATTTTCTGACTCCCAAGTTCGAAATTAGGTGCCCTTTCTAAAGCCTTGTGTTTATCACAGAACTTTGACTGCTGGCTTGAATGACCCATCTTCCTACAGTAAAATAAGAGCTTTTTGAGGGAGGAGATCAACTTTGAATTTCAAGCTTTTGGCTTTATGTCTGCCAAGCAGTAAGTGATTAATGAGTATGTGTTAAAATTAATAACTGATTTCACAATTTTGTTTCCATTCCATTGTTTGCTGCTAATACCTGGACTGCTGAGCTCCAATGCCCTCCCCCACACAGCCTGTTCACTGAGGCCTTTGCTTTGTGCCCAGTGGTGCTGCTGCTTCCTGGGCCTGGGGGAAGCCCATGTCAATGAACTATTCTATTGGTCATTCCATCTCTCCCAAGAACATTAAAATGCAGAGCAAATATTAAGTACAAATTAGAAAGACACTCAAAGCATCAATTCTTCTGAAATACACAGAGAGATACAACTAAAACAAATATGCAGAATTATATATAAAAGGCAAATATATAACTATATTTGTTTTATATATATATATATATATATATATATAAATATAAATATAAAACAATAATATATGCTATTGAGCCTCTTTTTTTTTCCCCTCCTGAGATGGCTCCCTCATCTGTTTGCTCATTTTCTTTATTTTTTTTCTCACTCTCTATCTGCCCATTGTCTCTCATTGTTTTTTGTTTTCTCATTGTCTGTTTGATTTTTCTTTAGGAGGCACCAGAAACTGAACCTGGTACTTCCCATGTGGGAGGCAGGTGCTCAACTGCTTAAGCCACATCTCTTCCCATAGAGGCTCTTTTTATACTTGCTGACTATTGCTTTAAACCTGGTCTAGGTTTTCTTGGGTAGCCCAATTGAAATTTAAATATGGATAAAAGCCCTAAATTTGTTGACTTTTTTTCTTTTAGTTTTCAAGAAATAACAATCAGCAAGCATTGACTGAAAATTTCCTCTTCATCTTCTAGGATTTTCTCAGATCTACTGTGTGCACAAGTTCAATTCCCTACTCAGTGAACATTTCCTTATATTTTCCTGCCTATTTTGCTTATGTCCTTGTCTTGCCAAGAGGTGGGAATTTTATCATAGGAGTGATGAGCACATGCTTTGACAGAAACCTAATTTGTGTTTGAGTACTAGCACTGAGCTTACTACCTGAGTAACCTTGGATAAGTCACAAACACTGTTGAATTTCAGTTTTCTTAACTTCAAATAGGGGGAAAAGCTACCTACCAAGGAGTTTTCGTAAGGATTAAGGTAGAAAATGTCATAAAGCACAATATTCAGTTCATGGCAGGCATATATAAAGTTCAATAATATTTTTATATAATATCCATCTATCTCTTTAGATAGAGTTATCTTTATTTCCAGCTCTCCATATAAGCAGAGATGGGTTTTTAAAATTTGAGGTATTTTTAATTTGCAAACCTTTGTTTTCTCTTTTGTTAAAAAATGATTAGTAATAATAATAATGCAAATAAATGATAGTTAAATATTACCATTTTCACCTTTCAAATCAGCAAGAATTTGTAAAGGGCTGATACTCAATTTTAGTGCCATCTGATGAGTTATGTTAACTTATAAATGGATCGTCATATTTATGGTCTTTCTGGGATGCAATCTGGCAATATATATCAGGACCATTTAAAATGTTCACGACTGTTTTGCTTCATAATCGTACTTCATAAAACTAACCAAGAAAAGATCATAAATATGACTAAACTGTGTAAAATAATTAAAATTTGGAATTGCCTAAAAGTCCAAGAATAAGGAATGGGTTAATACATTGGTGTATAAGTCAATGAAAGCTATATTACATAATCATTAAATATGTCTATTTTAAGAATATATTAGACAAAGAATGTTCAGGATTTATGGTTTAATATAAAAAAGTGGGGAAAAAAAGTTTTGCATGCATAATAGGACCCAAACTGTAAGTAAAAATATACAGTGATATGCAGTCTTTCATATCACTAGACACAAAGTATTGTGTAATTCCAATTCTGATTATTTATTTGACCCATGAGATATATGGAAGGAATTCTTTTTTAAAATTTACAATTGTATGGAGGTTTTATGGTTATCCCTTGCTATCATTTTCTAACTTAATTCCATCATGCTCAGGGAATGTATTTTGGATTATTTCAATCTTTTGATATTTATTAAGAAATGTCTCGAGACCAGCAAATAAGCTATTTTCAAAATATTTGTTTTCTTCAAAAGAATGTTTACTGTTATTTTTTTGCATGCGGTATTATATATATAGTTAACTTGGGTGTATTTTATGGATAGTGCTTTTTTTAATATCTTCTAAAATCTTAACCTTATTTTGATTTTTTAATTACTTTTTTCTCAGTTACTGAGGAAAATGTATTAAAATCTCCCCTTACAATTTTCCATTTGTCCACTTTTCTTTCAATTTTGTCAAGTTGTGATTTATATATTTTAAGGATATGTTATTGTCTACGCAAATTTACTATTTCCTCATCATAATGAATTTAAAATTTTCTATATTAATTGTCCTTTGTCTTTCATGATGTTCTTCCCTTAAAATCTACTTTTTCTAATATTAGTATAGCAACACCAGATTTTTTTTTGGATGGTGTTTCCATGGTATATATTTTCTATCCTTTTACTCAACATTTCTAACTCCTTATATCTAAGGTGTGTCTCTTTTAAGCAATCTATTATCAATATTCTAAATGCAGTTGCTCCATCTGTGTCCTTTCATTTGTATATTAAGTTTATAATGAAAATATGCAATTACTTGGTTTTAAATCTATTGTCTTATCATTTACTCTAATATAATTAGGGGTAGTTTTCCTTGTATTTATCTACATTGGTCCTGGTAGTCTTTCTTTGAATCTGTGTTTTGATGTATTTTATCAGTTTTGAAAAATGCTTACCCATTATAGCTTCAAAAATGGATCCTCCCTCATTCTTTTCCTGTCTTCTACTAAAATAAAATTGCATTTATATTAGACATTTGCACCATGCCCATGTTATTCTTAACTCTGTCTTTTTTCCTGTCTATACTTCAATCTGTATATTTATTTCCCATCTAGTCTGCTAATTTACTAATTCTTTCCTCTAATGTATCTAATTGACAATTTCATCTATTCTTTGTGTTCTTAATATTAGTATTTTTTTCAATTAAAGATAGCATATTCCATTATTTTTATTATTTTTCACTTATCAACCAAAATCTTTCATCTTGGTTTTAATTGCTTAAAATAATAATCATAATCATTTTAACAATTACCTGATATCTTTATTAGTTGGTATCCCTATAGGTCTGATGATATGGCCTTTTGTTTAATTTTCTAGGATTGAGGTCAATATTATTTTGTTTAATTCTTAACTAATTTTTACTGAATTCTATACATTGTCCATTAAAATTTGGAGAGGTAAATTTAGGATCTACCTGATATTATCTTCCTCTAGTATTTACTTATCTTGGCCTTGGGCAGACATCTAGACTAGGAACAAATAATTCAGTCCAATATAATGAGTAATGATTTTTCAAACTTGAGTATTTATGAGGTTTTATTTATTTTCCTTACATTTTAACCTCTTTTTTTACATTCCTATGAGGTCCTACTTGACAGTCTAGGGTATTTACCTGGGTCACTCCAATTCAGAAAGCCTTTACCACTATTTTCCACCAGTCCAGAAAGATGTACTTAGTGGATCAGGCTCTAAGTATCATTTTTTAAATTGACAATCAACTCAATGTGAAATGCATCCTTAAATGCCTTAATCACTTCTCTTCACCTTCTTCTCTAAGTTCTTAAGCCTCAATTTCTCATCATAGAGGTAACTTTTTACTGACTCCAAATAAACAAAACAAATAAGCAAAAAAATAGAAAACGTTTTTATAGGCTGTTAACAACCAGTCCTCCACCAGACAATGTTGATTATCTTATGTGATATAGTTGCACATTATTTATTTTCTTTTTATAATATATATCATCAAAAGGAAATGGTAGGAATAAAAAATAATGCAACATAAATGAAGGATGTCTTTGACAAGCTCAACAATAGACTGAACACTGCTGAGGAAAGAATCAGTGAGTTTGAAGATAGGCCAATATAAATTTCCCAAGCAAGTTACATAATGAAAAATAAATGGAAACAAAAAACAAAGCAGAGCAGAATATTGAAGAATTGTGTGTCAATTTCAAAAGGTGTAATATTATAAGTGTAATTGGAATGTCAGAAGAAGAGAACAGAAGAAATATTTGAAGTAGTAATGCCTAGAATTTTACCAAACTAACTGCACCAAACCACAAAAATGGGAAGCTGAGAGAAAACAAAGCAAGATAATATGAAAAAAGTACCCCTAATCATATCATATACAAACTATAGAATACCAAAGACAAAATAAAACTCTTGAAAGAAGCTGGAGGGGGAAGCAAAACATAACAAAACACACAAAGCCTTAGCTGTTGATGAAAGAGGATAAGAATTACAGCAGACTTCTCTGCAGAAACTAGGCAAGCAAAAGCAGTGGAGTGAAATATTAAAGTGTTTGGGAAAACAACAACAAAACCAATCTAGAATTCTATATCCAATGAAATTATCCATAAAAGTGAAGGAGAAGTAATGACTTTTTTAGGAAAACAAAAACTGAGATAATTCATTGCCAGCAACCTGGCCTGCAACAAAGGTTGAAAATAAAAGCTCTTCAGGAAGAAGAAAAATGGCAAAGTTAAGAAACTCAGGTATATATAAAGGAACATCAGTTGAGAAGCAACAAATTAGGTAAAATAAAATATTTTATTTCTAATAATCTTAACTGATCTAATAGATAATAGTTTGTTCAAAGTAATAGAATATAGTGAACTATTGTAGCATATGGATAAGTCAAATGAATAACAGCAATAATTAGAATTAGATATACTTTGCTGTAAGTCCTTAAAATATCTTACAGCCAGATTAAAAAAGACAGGGGAGAGAGGCTTGGAGGAGAGTGTAGAAGAAACAACTAGCAGAGAGGTTAACCAAAAGAGTAAAAAGACAGACTAAAATAAGATATGGCATTTGAAAGCCAAAATATAAAATAGTAGAAGTAAATAATGCATTTACAGTACTATCATTGAATATGAATAGATTAAACTCCCCAGTGAAAAGATACAGGCTAAAAGAATGGATAAAAAAACATGAACCATCTATATGTTGCCTACAAGAGTCTCACCTCAGACTCAAGGATACAAATTGGCTGAAAGTGAAAGATTTGAAAAAGATGCTCCACGCAAACAGTAACCAAAGAAAGAACAGGGGTATTTATACTAATATCAGACAAAATGGACTTTAAATGCAAAATCTTATAAGAGATAGAGAAGACCATGATATACCAATAAAGGGACAATCAACTAGTAAGAAATAGCAGTCATAAATATCTATGCACCTAACCAGGGTGCCTCAAAATACATGAGGCAAACTGGCAAAACTGAAGGGTGAAATAGACATCTCTACAATATTTCCACATACCACTCACTGCATTAGATAGAAAAACTAGATAGAAGATCAACAAAGAAACAAAGAGCTTGAATAATATGAAAAATGAGCTAAATTATTTATTTATTTATTCATTTATTTGTTTATTTTTTATACAGAATATTGCATCCCAAATCAGCAGATTATACATTCTTCTCAAGTGCTCATGGATCGTACTTCAGGAGAGACCACATGTTGTGTCACAAAGCAGGTTTCAACAAATGTAAACAGATTGAAATTATGCAAAGCACCATTTCAGACCATTATGGAATGAAGCTAGAAATCAACAATAGATGGGAAAAGAGAAAATTTGCAAATTTGTGGAGGCTAAACAATACATTCCTAAACAATCAGACTGTCAAAGAAGAAATTGTAAGAGAAATTAGTAAATATATTGAGATGATTGAAAATGAGAACACAAGTTATCAAAACTTCCAGGGTACATCCAAGGCAGTACTGAGAGGGAAATTTATAGCCATAATGTCTCTTTTGAAAAAGAAGAAAGATCTAAAATCAATGATCTAACTGAACACCTGGAGGAACTAGAAAAAATTAATGCAAATCAATACCAAAGCAAGCAGAAGGAAAGAAATAATAAAGATTAGAGCAGAAATAAATGAAATTGAGAACAAAAACAGCAACAAAATAATAGAGAAAATCAACAAAAACAAAAGCTGGTTCTTTGAGAAGATCAATAAAATTGACAAACCCTTAGCTAGACTAACAAAGAAAAATGAGAGAAGATGCAAGTAAATAAAATAAGAAATGAAAGGGGGGATGTTACAACTGACCCAACAGAAATAAAATGTATCATAAGAGGCTTTTTATGAGTAACTGTATGCCAAGAAACTAGACAACCTAGATGAAAGCAGACAAATTCCTAGAAATGCAAAATCTACACTGACTCTACATGAAATACAAGAACTAAACAAATCAAACTGATTTAAACAGATTGAATTGGTCATCAAAAATCTCCTAACAAAGCAAAGTCCAGGGCCAGATGGCTTCACAAATGAATTCTACCAATCAATTCAAGAATTAACAGCAATCCTGTTAATTCTTTCTAATGAACATAGAGAGAATCCCAATCTCTCTAATGAACATAGATACAAAAATTCTCAATAAAATACTTGCAAATAGAATCCAACAGCATATCAAAAGAATTATACACAATGACCAAGTGAGATTTATTACTGATATCAAAATTGTTCAACACAAGTAAATCAATTAATGTAATACACCACATTAACAAATTGAAGGATAAAGAAAAACACATGATGATCTCAATCAATGCAAAAAGGGCATTTGAAAAATTCAGCATCCTTTCTTGATAAAAACACTTTGAAAGATAAGAGTAGAAGGAAAATTCATCAATATGCTAAAGGGCATATTTGAAAAATACACAGCCAACATCGTACTCAATGGGGAAAGTTTAAAAGCTTTTCCTCTAAGATCGGCAACAAGACAAGGATGCCCACTGTCACCACTGTTATTCAAAATTGTGCTGGAAGTTCTAGGTTGAACAACTTGACAAGAGAAAAAGGCATCTAAAGAGAAAAAAAGGAAGTAAAACTCTCACTATTTGCAGATGACATGATCCTATATTTAGAAAATTCTGAAATGTCTATGGCAAAGCTACTTGTGCTAATAAACAAGTTCTGCAAAGTGGTAGGATACAAGATCAACACAGAAAAATCAGTAATGTTTCTGTACACTAGCATTGAACAATCTGAGGATCAAATCAGAAAAAAAGTTCCTTTTACCAGAGCAACAAAAATACTTAAATACCTAGTAATCAATTTAACCAAAGATGTACGGGACCCATAGTCAGAAAACTATAAACAATGCAAAGAGAAATCACAGAACACCTAAATAAATGAAAAGACACTCTGTGTTCATGGATTGGAACTAAATATGACAATGTCAATCCTACCCAAACTGGCTAATAGATACCAATCAAAATTCCAACAGCCTATTTTACAGAAATAGAAAAGGCAATTACCAAATTTACTTGGAAGCAAAGTTACACCAAATAGCCAAAAGCATCCAATAAGGAAGAGCGATGTGAGAAGACTCTCACTGCCTAACCTTGAAACATATTAAAAAGCTGCAATGGTCAAAACAACATGGTATTGGCATAAAAACAGACACATTGAACAGTGGAATAGAATAGAGACCCCAGAAATAAACCCTCACCTCTACAGCCAACTGGTTTTTGACAAGCCGACAAAACTGTCTCTTCAACAAATGGTGTTGGGAGAACTGGATATCCATAACCAAAAGAATGAAAGAGGACACCTATCTCACTCTTTATTTAAGAATCAACTCAAAATGGATCAAAAACCTAAACCTAAAAGCCAGGAACATAAAAGCACTAGAAGAAAATGTAGGAAAACTCTGAGGCAAACTCTGGCAAAATCTTGTGGTATTTAGTGGTTTCTTGGATCTTACACCCAAAGTATAAGCAACAAAAGAAAAAAATTGATAAATGGGACCTCCTCGAAATTAAACACTTTTTCCCCTCAAAGGACTTTGTTAATAGGGTGAAAAGGCAGCCGACTCAATGGGAGAAAGTCACATATCCAACAAAGTTTTAATATCAATGATATATTGATATATAAAGAGATACTCAATTCAACAATAAAAAGACAAACTACCTTATTAAAAAATGGACAAAAGACTTAAATAAACATTTGCCCAAAGAAGAAATACAAATGATCAAAAAACACATGAAAAAATATTCAACGTCACTAGCGATTAGGGAAATGCAAATCAAAACTACAATGCAATATCATTTCATACCTATTAGAATGGCCACTATTAAAAAGTCAGAATACTGTAAATGTTGGAGAGGTTGTTGAGAGATAGGAATGTGTATTCCCTGTTGGTGGGAATTTAGAATGGTTCAGCCACTATGGAGGACTGTTTGGCAGTTCCTGAGGAGTTTAAATGTAGATTTGCAATGTGACCAAGCAATACCACTATTAGGTATATATCCAGAAGAACTGAGAGCAGTGATATGAACAGACATCTACACACTGATGTCCATAGAGGCCTTATTCGCAATTGCCAAAAGATGGAAACAACCCAGGTGTCTATCAACCGATGAATGGATAAACATGTTTTGGTGTATACACATGATGGAATATTATGCAGCTGCAAGAAGAAGTGAAGTCCTGCAGCATATGACAACATTATGAATCTGGAAGACATTATGTTCAGTGAAGTAAGCCAGACATGAAAGGACAAATACTGTACGATTGTGCTATTATGAAATAAAGATACTGTGTAAGCTCATGGAGATAATAACTAGAATATAAGTCACTAGAAAATAGAATGAGGTTAGAGAATAGAAAGCTGAGGGTTTATCTGTGCAGAATTGGTAAAAAGTTTGTTTGTATTTGGAAATGAATAGAAATGATGAAAGTACATTACAATGCTTGTAACTAGCAGTCCTATTATATGGGTATGACAATGGTTGAAAGGGAAAGTCTAAGGACATGTATATTACTAAAAGGAAACCTAAAAATAAATCTAACATGGGACTCTCTAGTATAGTGAAACCTCATGCAAAATATGAATATTGACAATATTGTACAAATAAGACATTAAAATATATATGTAAATACATATAAACTAGAGAAATGGAAACAGAAAAAAATAATGAGGTGGTATTTTGAAGGTACCTGAAAGACCCTCTTGGACCCATCCAAATGCCGCTACTCATTATTTTTCTTATTGAGTTCTGTTAACCAAAGGTGAAACATACCTTTTTCTACATGATTAGTATGAATGTAGAGTTCCTCTCTTAAGGATATTTATATTTTATGGCTGATATCTCAGTGAACCAAGGAACAGTTAATGTAAAGGAAAAATCAGACAAAAAGTAATGACTGAAAAACTAGGCTCTGTTTCACTTGACACAGATATGATATTCAACATTAAGCAAGTTAAGTAATATCTGTGGGACTCCTTAAGGAGTTCAATATTGAATTAATAAACCTAGGTTCCTGGCATTATGCTAGTTTGAGGGGACAATTCATGCCTATAAGAGTCCAGATTTCATAACGTTTTGTGTCAAATATTTCCCATAATGACCTCAGCTTTAAAATGATATTATTTCACAGACTTTCTTAAAAAATGAATTTAATTAGTTGATGGGAAAGCTGTGATCTGGTATGTCACATAAAATCATTTAGGAATTAGATATTTTTATAGGATTGTAATAATTGAAATTTGCAATAATTAAGCCAAAGTTCTCCAGAAATTAGCTGTAAGTTTTTAAGTCTTAGTGAGGTTTTAATTCATTTCTTACTGCTATATGCTGAATTGGCTGAAATTCCTAGGAACAGATTTATATCAATAAGGCTTGTGGGCTCTACACATCAATATAGCAGAATTTTTTCAGCTAGAACTTAAATCAAGATCTTTCATTTTTCCTTCCCTTTGATTAGCAATAAAGCCTTGGAAATGTAATTAGTTTTTAAGATTTTATCATATGTAAAATGGGTTTAATTATAAAGGCTACCTCAGGGAAATTTTGAGAATTAAGTGAGATATTACATAAAAATTCTTAGCACAGTGCCTGCTCAAAGTATGCATTAATTATTTTGCCATTTTTACTTTAAAAAAAAAGTTGATGTGTGGAAGGTTTAGGTGAATAGTGACTTGGATCCAGAAAAAAAACTTAACCCGTTGTTGGTTGGGAATTGGCATCTGTAGCCACTTGCCATCCTCTGACATTTAGTGGAGTGCACTAGAGTTACCTGATTAACTGGATATGCCCCTCCCCCAATGACATGGTGTCATGAGGAAATTCTTGGCTTGCTTTGTGGAAATTAATTCTATGGGAGAGTCTTTGTTTGTTTGTTTGTTTGTTTAGGAGGTACCAGGGAATGAACCCAGGACATTTTACATGCAAAGCAGGTACTCAACCACTGAGGTATACCCACTCAGGAAATTAATTCTACATCTAGCATCTGTATTTACTATGGGTAACTGTTTATGAGATTTGGAAATTTTGACACAAGTAATCTTACTGCAAAATAAAATAATGGATCAAGAAATAAACAATACAGTGTCTTCAGAATATCTGCTAAAATGAATCTTATTATGTACCCATCATAAGGCCACTGTGTGTACATTTGTGATTGTTTGCACCTGAATGGATCCCAGAAAATTATTTTCTTAAATTTAACCAATTCCTGAAGGTGTAGACCCTGTTTTAGGTTGCAATTTTTTATTAAGTTACTTCAATTAAAAGCCTTTTGATTAGGTTACACTTCAGGAAGGCATGACCTGGGGTTGGTCTTAATCCTCTTATTGGAATACTACAGAAGAGAATGTAATTCAAAGAGATAGAGATAGAGATAGAGATAGAGGTAGATGTAGAGGTGGAGATGGAGATGGAGATGGAGATGGAGATGGAGGTAGATAGAGAACAATGAAAGCAGGAAGCAGAAAGCAACAAAACCTGGAGGAGAAGGGAGAGACCAACAGATGGCGCCATGTGCTTTGCCATGTGATAGAGGAGTCCAGGATCACCAGCAGCAGGTCTTCAGTGAGAGAGCATCACCTGATGATTCCTTGATTTGAACATTTTTCTCAGCCTCATAACTGTAAGGTTGTAAGCTAACAAATCCCCATTGTAAAAGCCAATTCATTTCTGGTATATTCCCTTTGATAGCCTAGCAGACTAAATCAACATCTTTCCTCATGTCTAACAAAATTTTCCATCTCTGAATTCAAAATAATAGGAAAGCAAATGCCAGTGGAATTTGCAAAGCCCTTACATGACTATGTTATTGTGTACACACCAGGGCAAATCATTAAATATTTTTTTACTTCCTATTATTTATTGATTTATTCAAGGACTATTTTAATCATGATGGTGGAGCATATAGATAACATGGTTAGATAGACTTTTCCAAAGAAAAGGAGATAAGTGAATGGGATAGGTAACACATATTTAGATTTTATTCAGCAGAGAATGGACTACCATTTAATTTTTTTTTTTAATTAAAAAATTTTTTAAAAAAACATACCTTGAAATCTATATATTAGCACTAAACTTCCCAGAATAGACTGCCATGACAAAAGACACAATTACTCATACAAACTATGATGTATATATTTTACAAATTTTTAAAATAATTCCTTTTCCTCCTGAAATGAGGTGACTAACTTTCTAACAATTGTAAATAATTTTAGGCTCAGCAGTGCCCTCCAGAGTAAATACGCAATAGCTAGCACTGAAGACTTGTGGAGGTTATAGGAGAGCTATTTATCACTTACTGCTCCAAGTGGTAAACAGAGGGTATAATCAATCTGTACCTTTAGCACACTTCAGTACATTAGAATTCATCCCCAAAGGAAAGAAATACTCTGTACACAGGATGCATGCTCTTTAAACAATTATGATGTAGTAATACATCTAGAAAAAAATATCTGCAGAAAAGGGGGAGTAATTGGTGAGGATAAATTTATTTCCCTTATTATAGTTTGCATGGATATATGTGTGTGCTTGTATGTATGTTATAGTATACAGCATGGGAATTTTTTCATTTCCTGAAAACTAAGGTAATTGAATAATCAATGGAAAAATCTCGTAGGGGGGACAATTTGTATAACATTCACAAATTTCCTCAAGCATCTTTGTGTTTGTGTGTGTGTGTGTGTGTGTATGTGTGTGTGTGTATATATACACACACAAACTATATTCTTGTCTACATGTACTCTCAGAACATATGGAGAATATTGACTGAAGGAAATGTTTATCACAGAATTTTTACCATTTTCTTTCATCAGATCACATCACTTGTAGAATACTATGAATTCATATTTTTCAGAAATCCTGATTTGACTTTGATTTTCACTGCTTATTTTAAGCAACATTTTCAACACATTACTTTTTCAATATTTTTTGGGTTTTCCTTTTCATTTATTTTCCTCTCCTTTTTTTTTTTTAATCTTCTGGGATTTTCAAAACATAAAGAGGACTAGGCCCAGGAGAGCAAAAGTTCTTGTAAGCATTTTAAAGAAACATTAACAACTGGGGTTGACAAAAGCTTTGATCTCAGCCATTCTAGTTTGAGGGGGTATAGCCCCAATTTCCTGCTTTAAAGTAGCCTCCAAGAAGGTAAACTATGTGGTGAGAGCCATAATACTCTTTGGGGTAGCGCATCTGAAACTGTAATGTTAATTTCAAATTGCCTGGAGATCCTGGTAAAATACAGATTCTATTTCTATATCTGGAGTAGGACCTGAGATTATGGATATCTCACAAATTTCCCATGTCTAAACCACTAGATCACATTTTGTGTAACAAGCCTTTAAGAAGTTGAATTTCCTTTTCAGAGGTTTCTTAAACAAGTGTGTAAAATTATTTAAATATTTCTTTGTCTTTAATGTATTCAAGAAAGAGAATTACTATTTATCCATAACATATTCTACCAGGAACTGTAAGCATATTATATTAATTAACCTATACAATAACCCTGTGAGGCTATCTGCATTTTACTGATGAAGGAACAGAGATATTCAGTGATTAAATATGCAAGCAACAGACAAGACAGCCGAGGGAGAAACTTATTTGGAGAAACTTACCATTTCCTTTAATTCAACCCTTTTCATGATATGCTCAGATGTCCACCAACGACCGGTTTCTATGAGAGACTTCAGGGCAGTTGCAAGGCTGGCTGAGAATTTGAGGAAAGGAATGACTCTTAACCTCCTTCAACACTGGGCCGCCTTTAGAATCAGGCTGGTGGAAAGATCATTCTAGTCCTGTTGTCTAGTCTATGTTCATTAAATGTTCCCTTACTTGAGAAGAGTAGAGTGTTCCCGTCAATTGGATATTGTCATTGATGGTGTGTTTGCTGAAGTGTATCTTCAGTGACTCATGCTGCATGTCAAGGGTTTTTTTGTTCTGTTTTATTTTTTATTTCATTTCTTTTATTTACTGTAGGTAAAAGAGCCAAATGCCAAGAAAACAAGCTGAATGTTGTGATTCAACCATTTTGTGCCTCTATCACATGTTATGCTTGAGTTATCCTGGTTTTCTTTTCATTCCTCTGAATACACTTACTTCTTTCTGTCTCAGGGCTTGTTTCCCTGTTCTGTTTCCTGGAATATTCTCTCCATCTCCATTCTACTCACATTCTCCTTTGCTTAATTGTTTTTCCTCATCCATCAGAACTCAAGTCTCATTTTACTTTCTCATTCCTTCTTCCCATAAAATCTCCCTGCAGTTTAGCTTAGCAGCTTTTTCATCATTGTAATTAGGATCTTAATTCCTTAAAAAACCTGTGAAACTTATCCATATTATTAATAAATGTATCCACTGCATTGTCTGAGTTATATTTAAATGCCCACTTTAATGTGAAAATAGTCCTTAAAGAAGAGGCTGTGAGCTAGTGGCCCAGCGTCAGATGTAGCCTGCAGACATAGTTGTTAGGTTCACACAGTATTAGAAAAAAATGTAAGTAGTTGCTAAGATTTATATAACTGAAGGCTTCACATAAAAATATTTTTCTTGTGTTGAAAATCAGAAGATCTGTCACCTCTAGAGTCCACATTGCTGAATGACATGCAACTTCTACCTTGGTTTAGATAGAATGCTTATTTCATTTCTTTTTTACCCATTCTCCACTATTCCTGGCCGGTTTTACATCCTTCTGTGTTCTCATATTTGCATTGCCTATCTGGCCCTTTGAATGGCCCTTAAAGGCATTTGTATAGCCTTGGAGGTTTACACCTGAAATTATTACTTATCACGAACCTCCCAACCTAGTGCTTCTCAAACTTGAATGTGCATATGAACCTCCATGAATCTTGCTGAAAATGCAGATTCTGATTCCATGGGTTGGGCTTGGGGAAGGCTGAGAGTCTGGATTTCTATCAATCTCCTAGGTGATGCTGAAACTGTTGACATGTGAACTACGCATTGGGTAGAAAGAGAGAGCTTCATGTACATAGGTGTTAAGGAGACCACATAGACCCACTCACAGAATAGATTGATCATGTTATTAGGCAAGATAATCTAATTGAGTCTGAGGTCCTATGTCCTGACTCAGGAAGATAGATTTGAAGACTACTCTAGAATGAGGAGCTGTGAAGTTTGTGAATGGAGCCTCAAAAGTGAGTGGTCCCTGAATTGTGGCTGAAAAGGGTAGGCTAGGGATGTAAATGTCAGAAATCTAGAGAATAATCTAGGGAGTGAATAACACGGTGAACCCAGAGGTAGATGAGAATCATGGTTAATCATGCAAACACAAGATTGTACTTCTATGAACTAGAACAAATGTACATCACTATTACAAGGTGGTAAGAATATGGAAAAGCATGGGAAAATACAAGTAGTGTAACCTATGGACTGTAATATTCTTGCATCAATGCCAAGATGTATTGTGTTAATAATAGGAGGGTATGGAAAAATATACCAAATGTACACGATAGACCATATTTAGTAGTAATAGTCTGATATCTCATAATCTGTAACAAATGTTCTGACAACAATGTGGTGTGTTGGTGTAGGGGTATTGTATGGGAATACCACACATGTACATGATTGTGTTGTAAGTTCACAACTTCTCTAATGAAATATATTTTTTACAGTGAGTGGTTCCAAAAAGGAGCAGCCTTAGGCACTGATGTTAGACTCAAGCAGGTGTGCATCTTGTCTTGGGAATGGATTGACGGCACTAAGAGATCTGGCTCTTAAAGAATGCTCCAGAATCCATGGTGCAGCTCATAGGATAGGATAAATAGTGCTCTAACTTGTATAACTGCATCTCCATAGTAGAGAAATAGAGAAGATAGATAAGTATATGTTATGTATTCATCTGACTAAACATTTTATAATTGAGAAACAATACAAGGAAAGTAAATACATTTTTGGTGGCTGTTTGATTTCTTTTCCAATAAACTTGAGTCTGATTAGCAGCAGTATGGCATTGCTCCCATGGATTGAAGAACTCTTATAAAGGAAGCCAACATTTGTGGTGGTTTGCCTTTGTGTCTTGTAATGGGATACTGGAAGGTAGCATGATAGGGTATACATAGAGTAGGTGCAAAAGAGTCAGGTGGTTACCCTACTGTGGAAACAGTGACTCTCAGGATCAGTTTCCTTCCTCAGTCTTCCTACTTCATTTATTTGTTGCTGAAATTTATTTACATAACAAACAGTTTGGAAGTAACGCATCCAGAGGAGAATTTGTTCATGGTTGGTGGTAGATGGAAAGGGACAGGTGAAATATAGCACAAGTGGTTGCATGCAATTTGGGGGAAAAAGTAAAGAGAAATTATGGGGAGGATTAGCTTCCATGAATATTGGGCATTAGGGATGTCTAAATACTAATTGCAAAATATCTGTGTTTTGGTGAATAATTACTGTTTTCAGTTTGCTCTTCAAAAGGATTAGAGTGAACTTAACTAATTTCCTCAATGCTTTGACATTCAAAGAGGTTTTGTACAGGTTATAGGTAGGGCATTATGGGACTTAATGGAAGGGCAATATAGCATGATTTTATTTTTATAGCTAAAATACATTCTTATATATTTTAAATATAAAATATATTTATTATTTAATCATTGAGTCAGGCTAACCTTTTTTTCAGACCTCTTGCAGGTTGATGCAATAACTAATGTTTTTCATGCAACCCGGGTACTTGTGTTAAAGTTTGAAAAGCTGGAGACCTTAATCCTGAGGGTCAATGGATATGACTGACATCATAGGTGATATCTTAATTTCATATGCTTGACGTTGAATATCTGTTTTCAAGTCCCATATCATGGAGCTTAGGAGTTAGTGTTCAGTTTTCTGTGGATAGTTGTATTAAGTGTTTGGCTCCATATTGTAAATGTCTAAAGATAACAGATAACGAAATTATGAAAGCAATTCATAAAACATCCTCAAGAATATCAAAAGAACATGTTAAAAAATATAAAAGACAAAGCAGACAAAACATGATTTTGAAATTAATGCAGAGATTCTAGGCAAAATAAGTATTTTCTGGTTGATAATGGGGGAAACTTGAATATTAAAACAAGTAAAAATACACACAAACATACACATATTCACATAATGTTTGGAAGAGAAGGAGCAAGAAAACAAAAGAACATCTGAAGTTCATTATTAAACTTATAGCTAATGTGTCCTTCTTCAGAAAATTATGAACAGAGATGATATGAATATTTAAAGGAAATTTGCCTTAAACATTGTGAGAATATCTAAAAGGCCATTCCATGCTCCGTCCCCATTGTCCCATTCCTGTTCAGTTTTTTCAGTTACCTCTGTCTTCTCTGCATTTTTCCCTATCCAAGTGCATTGGCGACCTCCACCTAGAGATTCCCTGCATAGGAGCCTATCTTGACAGAGGCGAGAAGTCTGGTACAGCCTCAGCTTCTCACTGCATAGAACTTAGAACTCAGCTACTTGTGCTGCTTGTTTCTCAAAACAAGAATAGAGTCTGGTATGTGGTAAGTCCCGGATCACAGCTTTCATTCCTGACTGGCTTTGCCTACCACTGTAACCACAGTGAGACCCATTTGCATGAACACCTGCTCTCCTGACTCAAGATATCAACTGCTGAATCAATTTTACTCTTGTCTCATCTTTTACAGAGTCTTTTTTTTAAGGAACTACCAGGGATTGGACCCGGGATCTTGCACATGGTGGTCCCATCTTTTAAATCGTCTACTTCCCCTTTTTCCTGCACCATCAGAATCATCCTCAAAACTTGTTCAGTTTATCTCCAATTTTTCTTCCACCTGGTGAGAAAGAGATTATTTTCCTCATCTCCATCTGGTCTATGCTTTCAAAGCTTCCCATCAGGTCTTTTAAGCAGGTCTGAGACACAGTGTTTTAGTTTGCCAAAGGGCTGCCGATGCTAAGTACCAGAAATGTGTTGGCTTTTATAAAGGGTATTTATTTGGGGTAAAAACTCACAGTTCCAAGGCTGTGGCAGGTCCAACTGAAGACATCATAAGAGGTACTTTCTCACCAAGGTCAGCTACTATTGATCCTGGCGTTGTTGCCACATGGTGAAGCAAGGAGGCCGCCAATCTCTGCGGAGGTCTCTGCCTTCCCCTCCAGAATCTACTGCCTCTTGAAGCTCAGCTTTGAGCAACTAGGCATAGGGATTGTCTCTTTCAGGGCCTCCTATATCAGTCTCAGCTTCTACACTCTTTTCCCAAGTTCAGCTGTAAGCTATCACGCATATAGCAGGGCTGGTCTCCTCTTGAGCTGCACATGCTCATGCAATCTTTTCTCATACATTGTAGAATCAAATATGCCAGCTCCATTTTTTTCCTTGAGTCTGTCTGAGTCTCTGTGTCTCCCTTTTTATCAGACCCAGCAAGAGGTGGAGACTCAACATGAATCAAGCCTCACTGACATAATCCGGTCAAATGGATCTCACATGCCCAGGAAAGGATTCATTTAAAGCATAATTTTTTTCTTTTTTGGATTCACAAAATAATCTCAAACTGACACACACAGTTAAGAGTGGGGGAAGGTAAATGTGAGGAATTACATCAGGGAGAATCAATATATCTCAAACTATTGACAGCCACATTTGAGAAATGAGGGTGTGAACATATTTTCTGAGTTTCTTTCTCCTTAACTGACTAATTTTATTTCAAAGACTCCCTAATGAGGACTTGGCTAGGGCCTGCTGGGGAAGTTTGAAAAACTCTATGTGATGTAAACGGGTGAATTAGAAAAAAAAATGACAAAGGTATATAAGTAATTATCCATGTTTAACAACCTCATCCAGAACATAAATTATAGTCCTGGCTCCCTTATTAAGGTGGAAGTTGACCCTGATATCAGTAAAATATCTTGAGGGAAGTTACAAACACTTCCTTGCCTGGCTCTAATTTTGTAATTCTTTATCTGTGTACTTGTCTGTGTGTGTCCAGGTACATATGTAGAGCTGGCAAATAGGAAAGCATAAATGAAATGAAACCAAAAGAAATAAAACTGAACATGTAGTAAAATATATTACAATTCAACATATCGATTCCTTTTGATTTTTTATTAAGTGTTTTTAAGTGTGGAGAACATCCATGAGTTAGGAAACATGATAATCTATGAGAAGTGCATGGTTCTTTGAAGGAGGCTAACCAGTGTTTTTTCTGGAGTATTCCTATATTGGGAAATGGTCTTACTGAATCTGTTCTACAGAAAACAATCCAAGGATCCCATCATTGCCATTTTATTCAATGATCACTTACTTTCCAGCTTGCCTACCCTAGCCATTTCATTGTTATCACTGTTGAGTAAATTGTTCCTACATAGCAATCTGAAAGATGACTCAGCCTTCTGAAGCCTTTATGTGGAATAGCTATACGACTCAAGAGAATGTAATTTTCAGAATGACATCTTGGGATCCTGAAATCTTTCATTCATTTTGCATAATTCTTTTCTATGAAAGTGGTTATGTCATCATCATATTGTGGCAGAGGGACAATGGCAGGTTTTTTGATCTAGTTGAGATCACTAGGCAAGCCTGCTGACAATTGCTAGTCATGGTAAAATTCATCCAGTGAGCAAGTAAATCTTCATTTGTAAAAGAAAAACATTGATCTCTGTTGACTACGATATATAAAAATATTCAAATTATACCTAGAAAGTACTACCATAAGAAAAGAAAATTAGCCCTTTTTCTATTGACAAACTACAATAAAATTATAATAACCATGTTTTCAACCATTTATGCCCCTAACCAAATGCATGCAGTGCCTTTAATACCATGCATTAGATATAAATGGAGGGGGTCATGATTTGCCAAGAAACAAATACTTTGCTTATGAGGAAATAATTAAGAAATTTAGAGGAAGAGTTAGCAAGAAATACAAAATAACTTCTATTAAGCTCTTTAATTATATTACGGGGCGCATCCGTGCTCCAGGATTTTTAAATATATGCTCAATGGGGTTGTAGTAAGTTGATTTATGTATCCCCAAAACATCACATCCTATTAATCTTCATTCCTATGAGTGTGTAAATAGGACCTCATGAAAATGTTACTTTTAGTTAAGCTGTGGTCCAACTGTATGAGAGAAGGTCTTAGTTAGATTACTGGAGTTATTTATAAGCAGAAGAAATTCAGACATAGAGAAAGTCACAGGGAGAAGCCAGAGTCAGCAGGAACCTGGAACAGGTAGGAGAGGACATGATGGGAAAGCCAAGGAACCCAAGGATTACCAGTGGGCCAGCACACTACTGACCCCAAGAGAAAAAAATCTTCTACCTTATTTTACTCAACATGATATTTTCAAGGTTCATCCATTTTGCCACATGTATCAGGACATCATTCCTTTTTATGGCGGAATAATATTCCATTGTATATATATACCACATTTTGTTTATCCATTCATTGGTTGATGGACACGGGTTAATTTTATCTTTTGGCAATTGTGAACAGTGCTGCCATGAACATCAGTGTGCAAATATCTATTTGATTCCCTGCTCTCAATTCTTTTGGGTATATACCAAGTAGTGGGATTACCAGGTCATATGGTAATTTTATACTTGGCTTTCTGAGAAACTGTCAAATGTCTTCCACAGCGGCTGCACCATTTTACATTTCCCTGAGCAATGAATAGGTGTTCCTGTTTCTCCACATCTTTTCTAACATTTGTATTTTACGTCATGTTGAATGTAATAAATCTGGCACAAAAGGACATATATTGTAAGATTTCACTGATTTGAAATAATTAGAATGAGCAAACTCATAAGTCAGAATATGGAATATAGTTATTAGGGGATGGGTTGAGATAGTGAATGGGAAGTTAAGACTTATACTAGTTTCTATTTGGAATGAAGGAAATTATTGGGATAGGGTATGGTGGTGATGGTAGCAAAACATTGTGAACATAATTATTAGCACTGAAATACGTATGTGAATGTGATTAAAAGGGTAAAAGTTAGATTGTACATATTGCAACAGAATAAAATTCTTTAAAAAATCCATGAAACTTATACTACATGGACAGTAAACCCTAAGTTAAACCATGGGCTATAGTTAGTAGTACAATTATAAAACAATGTTATCATCAAGTATAATAAATGTTCCTCACAAATGCAAAATATTAATAATAGCATGTATATCATGTATATGGGAATCCTGTATTTTTATGCATGATTTTTCTGTAAACCTACAACTTCTGTAATAAAAAAAGGGAAGATTTGAAATAAAATTTTAAAAAGCCTTCCAGCTCCTGAAATCATAAGGCAATAAATTTTCATTGTTTAAGCCAACCCATTGCATGCTGTTTGTCATAGCAACCTCGAAGCTAAGAAGGGTATTTGGAAGATGGGAGATGGTGGAGAAAACATACAAGGAAAGAAAATGACAATTGCAAAGGCCTTAAGCCTTTTAGAATATTAGAGTATGGTAGATAGATAGATGATGGTAGAAAGAGGAAGGGAACGGAAAGGAAGGGAAGGGAAGGGAAGGGAGGGGAGAAAAAAGGAAGGAAGGAAGGAAGGAAGGAAAGAAGGATGGGAGGGAGGGAGGGAGGGAGGGAGGAAGGAAGGAAGGAAGGAAGGAAGGAAGGAAGGAAGGAAGGAAGTAAAGAAAGAAGGGGGAAAGAAAGAAAGAGAGAGAAAAAGAGATGAAACTGCTGGTCTAGCTAAAGATCATCAATTCCATTCTACTTGATGACATGAACAAATTTTAGTAAAAGGTGTCAGAGAAAATGGCACTTGCTGGAAAGTTATACTAACCTTGATAAGTCTAAGTAACTTACTATTTGTGCAAGCTATTTCATCTCCATGAACCTCAATTTTCTTACGTGTAATATCGGGACTAGATGTGGTGAGGATTAAATAAGTTCATGCATGTGGAACTGGGTGTCCAAATGGAACCCAGGCAAACACTGGAATCCTTCCCACTTCCCCTTAACACAGAGGGATTGTTATTGTTATCTAAATCTGAGACATCAGTCACCCTAAGAACTGCCAAAAGATTCTTATTATTTTACTCCTAAGAAACAAATGTATAGAATTCTGAGCTGAATTCACCATGAGAATAATTTTTTTCCTTGAACTTAATATAACTTGCAATATAATTCTATGATTCTACATGCTCTTATATTTTCTGTGTTTGCGATAGAATATCAGTGCCATAAGGAGTCATTTTGGAGCCTAAGGCAAAAAGAAAAACCAATAATATTGATCACATCAGTATTTAAAATATTGATATTTTATCATAATCTTTGCAATAATTTGATTTTCTAAATTATTGCATTATGATATTATTATCTTGATTACTGAGTCTTTTGGTGCCACATTTAATTATCCACTTGAGGCAAGTTACTCACTTTCCTTACCCTAGTCCTGGGCCGATGGGCAAAGCTCTTAGATGTAGACTCAGAGATTTGGTTTCTGTGTCACTTTATTATATGTTTTAGGGTGAACCTCTCCACAGTATATTCTGTCAAAGTAGCAACATGGAACTGAGGTGAAAAGAAACACCAGCAAAATGGGAATGGGGTTAGTTTACTCCAATAGAGAAGATAGAATCTGCTGAGCATTCCTTTACTTTCATTATCATAAATGTGATTCCCTTATGACCTGGAATCCAGTTCTTGATGGCTCCTGATAGGCAGTTGGCATAGTCAGCGTCACTGGGGAAATTAAGCCTCTCTTTATTTTGTTAATGGCACCCTCACTGGTCCTGTTTTTATCATGATAAGTTATGATTCATTGAATGTCTATTACATGTCAGGCATTGTAATATATACTTACATTTCTTCAGCTTGTTTAATTCTCTCAAAGGCGTCACTAAGGCATTATTATTAATTTCATTTTGAAGATGAAGCATCTGAATCTCACAAACATTGACCAAGCTTCTTGAAATCTTGTTCTTGGAATGAAATCTCGAATATAGCACAGTCTTCCACAAGATAAAAGAAAAGGAAGGACTTAGACAAGTTTAAGATGGAAATGAAGAACAATTAGACTGGAGACTACCTTGATCCATAAACAAAGCATCTTATTATCTGTATGTATTAGAGTCATACAGCATTGAAAAAAAGAATCGACAAAGCCACAACATGCAAAAAAGTCAAAATGTAAACCTTAAAATAGAGAAAAGAGATGAAGAAAATTTAGAGTTGTAGGAAAGAAAAATTGGACAGGCTCTGGGAAAATTCCAGCAGCTCTTATTGGCACAAATTGGAGTACAGAATACTATGATGAGTCTAGAAACTAAGGTATAGGGCCATGAATCAGAGAGACTCTGGTAAGCACACTGCAGACTAAAAGCCAAGTAGAGAGAAGGCCATTATTATTAAATAGTAAAGAGGGTGACCAACTGTCCTGGTTTACTCGAAACTGAAGAGGGCTTCAAGACATGGGTCTTGTACTAAAACCTGGGTAATCCCAGACAAACTAGCACAGCTCCAAGCAAACTGGGGTGGTTGGTGAATCCAGATTAGATTTCCAAAGTCGTAGCATCAATACCCAGAGAACTCTAGAACTGGTTGAGGCAAGACAAGGCATTTGATGGGCTGCTAGGTTTAGAGATGGTAGGACAGTCAAGCCAGGTGGTGGGACAGGCTGGAGGAATTCCATAGACAATGGCGAGCAGATAGCTTTGGAATAGGAAGCCACTGGATACAGAGAGACCTGGTAGAACGCTATGAAACCTGCATGGAAATGAGAAGAAACAGAGGCTTGAGTGAAGGAGAGTAGGGTAGAAAGAATGGGTCAGTGAGAAGATTAGAATTCAAAATCGTGTGGCAAAATTGGATAAACTCAGGCTTTGGATGAAAACATCTACTAATGTCCCTATTCCTCAATTTATTGGCAATTTGGCATCAGGCAAAAACCTCATCCTTTCCACGCCTCAGATGTCTCATCGAAAAAATGAGGATAATACTGCCTACATCAGAGTCCTGTTGTATATTATCAAATATGACAATATATGTCCATTCCATATTACAATCCCCAGCACCTAGGCCTTCAGTGAATGATGCTTATAAAACTATAAATTAATAGGAACTGGCAACTGATTGCAAATGGGAGAAAATAATTTAGAAATGTCAAAGTTATCTTCAAAATTTGATGTTAAGGGGATAAGAGGATTCCCCCAAAAGTTCATGTATAGCTACTGGATGTTTTCCTCTAGAGTTATAAATAATTTACTTGGCTTCAAATACCATCTGTGCCAATTTCTACCCTTATAAACTTGAAAATTCACCTACTTTCTCTGTTAACTATTTGGGTGTGTGAATAAATATATATAATATGCACACAAATAAATACATGCATATATAATATATTTTATAGTATGTAGTATATATGTACTATATAATATGCATTTATGCATGTATCTATGTACATATATCTATACACAGACATATATATATATGGGGTTTTTCATTTAATAGTTGATAAATAACCTACAGAAAGCTTATATGAAAATTTCTTTAAGATTAGATTTTAGTGTTGGGCATGTCAAAGAAAGGAAAGAATCACCCTGTTACAAAATCAATTCTTAGTTATTTCCCACATGAAATAGGTGATTAGGTTATACTGTAGTGACTGACTGCTTGGTACTGGATAAAAATCAGACGACGCTCAGACAAGCAAGATTGTACATTGTGGGCTCCGGTGATCTTGTGGAAAGTTTCATGACTGATGAAGAATCTGAACAGGAGTCACTAGTAGGAAGCATTTGTGGGAATTCTTGAAAAGGAATCAGGAAGAGTTTTTGCAATACTCCCACCTGTTCCGTGAGAGCGCAAGTGCCATGGTCTGTGATAAAACCCCCTGGAGTCCCTTCCTTTTCCAGATTCATGAGCTAATTCTCCTTCTTGCTTGCAGAGCCTGCTGATGGGAATTTGCATGTTAAGGTGTAAAGTGGAACCAAGAGTGTTCCAGGAGCAGCCATCCGGCACCAAGCTGTAGGAATGTCTTGAATGATGGCAACTTAAGAAACCTAATGATCCAGGCTCAATGGAAAATAAACACAAATGCAGTGCAGAACCATTCCCAAGAAGTCTAGGTTTTGACAGGAATTTATTTTGCATGCCACTCTGGCCCTCTCTGAAGAAGATTAAAAGAGGGAAAGGCAAACTGAGGACAATTCTATGCTCCCCATGCAGCACATAATACAATTTGAGAATATCAGTGCACCAGTGCACACATTGGAATTTCCATAATGACGAGAGAACATATGCCCATATGGCATGGGAATGCCCCTCATCCAATAACTCTTAGAAGGATATTAGAAGCGTCCTAAGGGGCATCATTAACAATGATATCCTCTTAACCTTACAGCAATGTATTTCAGTTTATGGAATTGATACCGACATTTACAGACCTTTGGGGAAAATACTGAATGTGGGTTTAAGCGCCATAGTTAGATGTGTGAATGTCCAGGCTAGCAAAACTAATTTTGAAAGCACGTTTCATCCTTCAGTTTCAACAGGTGTTAGGCAAATGGGTATGTCTGGAATGGCAGAACTCTCAGGCATAATGGAGGGTCTGGGGAGAAAAGATATTTGGGATTACCCAAATGTTGAATAAATATATCTATCAAGTGTAGAAAATTAAAGAAGCTGTTGTAAGAATTCATTACCATTATGAGGGTATTAAGAAAACTAAATTGTCGGTTGGTAACAGAAAATCAATTGTGCTTTGTTACAGAAAGTTGAATTCAGAAAACAATTGTGAAGACATTCACAGGACTATTTACAGTTACTGGCTAAAAAAATTCCAGCAGACACATTTTTATTAGAAGCAGACATGATTCAATCATTTGCGGGTAAGTAGCATTCTCTTCTCTCACTATGTATGAAGTGGTTGCCTTAGCAACACAGGTGCCCAGATGACTCATCATGCATATTGTTTTGCTTTTCCCCTTGCTTTGATCTGCTCTCCCAGTATGCGAGGTTTGGGGAAAAAATTAAAATTAAGAGAAATTTCCACAAACTGCTATGGAAACTCTGGTCAAGCAAAGATCCTAAGAAAGATGACTTTAAAATAAAACATTTAAGGTGCGTTTTGTTTTTGTTTTTGTTTTTTGTTTTTAATTTTTAAAAAAGCTTTAGATTACATCAATGTTACATAAAAAATATAGGGGATTCCAATATGCCCCACACATCCCCCTCCCACACTTTTTCCAAATAACATCTTTCATTAGTGTGGTACATTTGTTACAAATGATGAACACATATTGAAACATTGTACTAACCAAGGACTATGGTTTACATTATAGTTTACACTCTACCCTGCACAATTTTACAGATTATGACAAAATGTATAATGGTCCATATCCATCATTGCAATGTCATGCAAGGCAATCCAATGTCCTGAAAATGCTCCGTGTTACACCTATTCTTCCTTCTCCATCCCCTCAGAACCTCTGGTGGCCACTGTCTTTATAGCAATGATAAAATTCTTCCATTGCTAGAATATTAGTGTCTGTAGTAGAATAATAATGTCTGCTTTACTCTTTTGTTCATTCCCTAATCTTGAGGATTTTCTTTTCGTACATGTTGTTCCTGCAGCTAGCTGGGACCTGCCTGCATCTCCTTCATCCCTTTTCCATTCTTCAACACTTAGTTGAAATGTCTCCTCTGTGGTCCCCTGGCTCTGTGCTTGCTCAAATATCTCCTGTCCCTGAAGCTGTGTAACAATTCATATATGGAGCACTTATTTGGCTGCCTGGCTCTGTGCTTATTGTTTTTTATATTTTTGTATGAAAATGCTACCTAGTTATGTCTGTGGTAGAAATAAGAACAATGTTCAATGAGAGCACAAGACATGGAAAACCTGACCCAGTAGACTCAAAACTTGTTCTTTGCCTTGGAGGAAAAAGGCGCTAACCAAGGAAGAAATAAGCCACTACTATACATGCACACTGCGCTCTTGTGTAAGTAAAAGCCAGGATCATGTTCACAATTTTCCTTATTAGCTAATAGGAATTGTGTCTATCACAAAGGTACCCATTTTGAAACAATTTTAGCAGAGTGTATTGCTGGCAAAGGATTCTGGGGTCTGAAATTTACCTATGCTAGCAATATACATAGATTGAAATAACTGGCTAATTATTTACCTGTTAAACACTTTCAGAGCACTTAACAAAGATACATAAAGTGGATGAATATGGTTTTCAACCACTTCTTCATCACTTCTTCCCCACAAATGGTTGTAGTATTTTCAAGGTTTTTCAATATGGCAGCCCCCTATACATTTTTTTTATGAGTCACATCTCTAGCTCCCAAAAATTGTCCAATGACTTTGCCATCTCCAGCCAGTATTTCATCTCCATCATGGTGGTATGATGTTGTGGGCTGTTAATGCATTGGCCATTTTATTTCAGAAATTCATATATATATATATATTCAGATATATATATATATATATATTTATATATGTGTGTGAAATCTCAGGCACTATGGAGGGTCTGTGTATAAAGGACATTTGGGTTTACACCAAATCACACAGATTAAGTGGCCTTCTGTTGTTCCAGGCTCTTCTCTGAGGCTAACGTGGGATTACAAGTGAGGAAATATTAGTTGTATGGTATCTTCCTTGGAGAATGGAAATTTGCATGGTTCTGTCTTTCCTTTCCAGAAAGGAATGGTCCTCTTACAAAAACCATGTTCCATGCTTCTCTACCCTAGAGACTGCAACCCCACTTACGGAATTATGACTTGGGATGCATTGCAAATTTACTTTATTAGAGTAGAGGGAAGCAGTGAGGCCTTTTTAATGCTTTCCCTTTTCTACCTAGTAAATCTAAATGCTTGGTGTTTTGCAGGCATGGTATCGATCTAGAATTTGCATCTTTACAATTCAGAACCCTTGTGATTTATAAATCTAATGTGAATTTGTTCTAATGATACCTCTGGTGCAAACCAAACACTTTGCACAAATCAGCATACACAATAGAAACTTGCCTTGCATAGAAATCACTTTTTCAGTGAAGGGTGTGTGTGGGAGGGTGGGGGGTAGGGAGTGGAATACTACTGATTAAGTCTCTTCTGAATGCCTAAGTTTAACTTGTTGTTTAATTTGTCAAACTGTCTCCCAAACCCTTATTTTTGGTGTAAGAAAAATCCATGTAATTTTTGTTGGGATTCTTTTCTATCATTCTTTGCAGGTTTTTTTATGTTTTCTTTCCTTTCTGCTTCTTACAAAATGTGAAACTTTGATCAGTTGCAGGGTAGACATAACTCAAAGTCACTAGCCCTTCGTTCCCTCCATCTACCCAGAGGAATGTTTTCATACACCAGATATACTGTCACCATTTGGCTCATAAAAAGGTAAAAGATAATGATGCTATAATTTCAGTTTGTGGCCTCTTGTATCCCCTCCCTTAAAGAACCCAAGCTTCGGGGAAGTAACACTGCTAAGAAGAAAGCTTATATGAAAGAGGGAAACATATTTTGGCATAACATCCAATCACATTGCTGGAAAGTTAGCCTGTTTCCATTTTTTTTTTCCAACTCTTTTGGTTGTTCAAGTAGAAAGACTTGGTTTTCTGGCCAGAATATCTTTAATATCTCTCTACCATGTTACAGTACCCTTATCCTTAAAGAAGGATAATAAAAAACTCCTCATGCAGTCATCATTATGAACCAATGCAGTATTGCACACATAAAGTACTAGGAAAGCACAGTGTCTCACATATGATAAATGCTCACATTTTATTCTCCATTATTAATATCTTTATTTTTATTAAAATAAGAGAAAAGGCAGACCTCAGACATTGAGTCATAGATAAGCAAGCATCAATATCTCACCAGATTTTGATAATTTGTTTTTATCTTCAGTTTCTTTAATGGTTTCCTACAATTAAAATGTGATTTCTACTTATGGATGTGCTAGTGTTTCTTTACAGGTAAATTTATTCAAGTAAGAATGATACAACTTAAAGGAAACATTGAATAAATCCTATTTCAGTTAATGCACCAATGGAACAAAATTTCCAAAAGGGGTAAATGACTAGCTGACACTTGGAGTGAGTCTATTACCACACATCGCCTTATTGTACACACCACTTCCCGCCTCCCCAAGATCACCATATCTCACCTCTATTAATTGAGATGCTCTCCTGCCTAAAACACTCCCACCTTCCTTCCTTGTAATTAATTTTCTCCAGGAAATCATGCGGAATTGCCCTGACTTACCATTCTTTGAACTCCATCTTGTGGTCAAACAGCACAAGGGCCACTCCTAGGAGAGATGCTTTACCTCCCAATTTTCTCACCATTAGCATGAACAAAATAACAAAAATGACTACTTTTTATTAGTGTAAGGATTGGATGGGATGAAATATAAGCAGTACTTAGAATAGCTCCTCAAACTCAATAAATGTTCAGTAGTAGGGTGGCTATTTTTGTGTTTTCCTGAACTACATCTGTTTTTATTTCTTTACTTCCTTCCCACTTTACTTCTTTTCTTCCTTTCTTCTATCCTTCTTTGTTTCCTTTGACTATTTTTTATTGGAATTTTTCATTCATACATGAACATCCACAAACAATAAGTGTATAGCATAAGTTTGGAACTTACAAAACAAATATGCATATCTTCCTATAGGGCTCCCATACATTACCCCACCACCAACATCTTGCATTGTTGTGAAACAATTGTTACAAACTATGAAAGGGCATCATCAAAACATTACTAATAACTATAGCCAATATCTGACATTTGGTGTATTTTCCCCCCAATCCATATGAGACTGTATAACACAAGGAACCTTGTGGTGGAAGATGGACTGTGGTTAACAGAATAAATATGAGAACATACTCTTATGAGCTATAACAAGTATATAATATGAATAGAAGTGTCATTAGCTGAGTGAGTTGAGGAAAAGAATCCTTTGACTACATTTTTTTTAAATATACTTTTTAATTTTTTTTTCAAAAGATACTTAGATTACATAATTGTTACATAAAAAAATATAGGAGATTCCCATATGTCCCGCTCCCTACCCCTCCCACATTTTCCCACATCACCATCCTTCACTAGCATGGTACATTTGTTACAACTGATGAATACATTTTGGAGCACTGCCATTAAGCATGGACCATAGTTTACATTGTAGTTTAAACTCTCTCCCACACAATTCTGTAGGTTATGACAAGACATACAATGGCCTGTATCTGTCATTGCAATGTCATTCAGGACAATTCTCAAGTCCAAAATTGCCCCCATATTACACCTGTTTTTCCCTCTCCCTCACCTCAGAACCTCCAGTGGCCACTGCCTCCACATCAATGATATAAGTTCTTCCATTGCTAGAATTACAATAAGTCTATAGTAGAATACCAGTAAGTCTACTCTAGTCCATCTTTTACTACTTTTTGAAACTATTCGTTAAGCATCTTCTTGGCTCAGGAACTTTTCTAACTACTGTGGTTGTAAGAAGACAGGACAGGTCTCTGCTGCTTCTCCAAACAGTCTCATCAAAAAATCATATTTATTCATTTAATTTTGTTTATTGGAGTTTTGATTTATATCTTCTTTAAAGACTTTTGAGCTTGCTTATGATAAAAGACATTTAAAATAAGACCACTTAAATTTAAATGTTAGGTTCAAATATTATATGGTGGGAATGTGATGTAAATATGCCAAATGCTTCAGCTAGCAGAGTTACTGTAATTGAACATAAATTCAGTTGTGCAGTCTTGGCAGCCTGGGCATAAGGGGAATTCTGACAGGTTATAAGGAGCCTGAAAAGTATTGTTGAAATTAAGCTAGACCTAACTCCAGGTCCTGAAGGCTACTACAAGTTGCCTTCAACAAGTTGCATCAGTGATAGTTGATGTATAATTCTGTTTCCCTAAGTGTTTCTGTTGGGGAATAGCTGTCATATAAATGTGGTAAAATTTTATTAAATATAACTCAGTCAGACTACAAGTTTTGCAAAACATTTGTCCTGTTTCCCAGCATGGTTTTTTTTTGTTGTTGTTATTTTCTTATAAAACGTTCAACTATAAATTGGAATTTGATATATCTCCCACCAAGTGACCAAACTGAATGCATAATGCAGTATTTGGAGCTGAAGAATGATTTTTGGCTAGCTAGTGTATCAACAAAATAATTCTGTCCATTTGTTTAGTATTTTACAGTTTACAAAATTCTTTGGAATATATTATCACTTTTAGAAACACAGCTGAAATATATTAAGAAGAGCTCTGGACTTGAAGTTAGATAATTTACATTCAACTCTTCCCACTATAGCCTTAGAACCACTCCCTCCATTTCAAGCTATCCCCCTCCCCCCCATCCCCAGCAATGATTCTACAGAAAGGAAATTCCAAGTTAGCACAGAATTTTGAGTTTTTGTTTTTTGATAATGTTTTTTAATGCCTCAAAGGCCATTATAGAAAAAGAAAATGATCATGTTATTAGCCAACCACCAACGGGCATAAAATATGTTTTATTAGAGTGAATTTATTTTTAGTCGATGCACAGTCTACTTCTGACATTCTTTCCTTCTATCCTCTTTTTTTTTTTTTGAAGCTCCAATGTCTACATTCCTGGCTCCATTTTGGAGGGAAGTAGTTCAGTCAATGGAAAACTTAGATAGAACTTGAGTCCCAATGTTAAAAACCAAACAAAAACTTCTGGACTTTCAGATAATATTGACGACCTCTTATCACATAACTTCATTGTTTCATTTTACTAAAGAAAAATGTCTCTCTTTTTTTTTTGTCTCTATTACCAAACATACCTTTCCCACCCAGAAATAGAGGAGGAATATGAGCTGAAAATAAAGTGAGAAGATGTGTATGTGTCACTATTAGGCTAGGAGGCCCTTGGAGGGAGAATCAGTATGGGTTTTTTTTGTTTTTATTTATTTATTTATTTATTATTTGTAAAATGATATATAAATACATATGCAAATATGTGCATTTGTTTACATAAATGTTATTTGTTATAAATATATATACATTTTATAAAGGTGCCTAGATTACTCAAATATTATTCAGAAACTACAGGGATTCCCATGCTCCCCACTGCCCACACCCCCAACAACACCCCACACAACCATTCCCCATCCATGTGGTACTACACCCGCAATGGATATACACATCCTGGGGCCTTGCCACTGAGCATAGACCAGTATGTTTTATCTTATGTTGCTATCGCTGTTTTTCTCATCCAGGTAACCCCATTTGTAAGTAAGTTCTCCATAAAATCTGATGTTCTTTTAGAAAAGAAAATTAATGGACCAATGAAAGGAATCATGTACTTTTCAGAAGAAAAATAGCTTTCCCTGTCACTGAATTCTAAGAAGACATTTTTCCTTTTAGAAATCAAGTAGGTAGAATTGAATTAATCATAAGCCTTAGTTCCTGGCACATTATTTTCATAGGTACCTGCTGCTATCTCTGTTCCATATGTATATATGTTAGATTTCCATTCCCTTTATTTTATTAAATGTTGTATTATTCATAATTTATATATAGTTTCAATATATAGTTTCCTGATTATCTTCCCCTAAGATATCCCCTATCCCATTGCTAACACCTCTTATTTGATATCTGTCCTCAGATATTTAAGAAATTATCGTATTAACTAATTTTTGTTTGTCCATTTATTTTATATGAAGAGCATTATGCTGTAACTCTTGCTCTGCTTCTTACTTTATTCATTCAATATCTTTTTAAAAGGTATATATCCATGCTGCTGTATTTCTATCAGACTCATTTCTTTCTTGCTCTACTGGGTTTTATTTTATGTATTCCTCAATCCTCATTTCTATTTCCCAGGTGACTGACATTTGGGTTGCCTCCAACTCCTTGCCACATTAGTTACAACATCCCTCCCTGCACATACCCTTCATGAATTATGTGAAAATATTTCCTGGGGATACATCTAGGATTAGGACTGCTCATTATGGGGTATACCTAATTTTCAAATCACTAATTATTGCCAGCAGCAGTACACAATTGTTCCTCCTGCCAACAATTGGTATTATTCTACTTTCTAATATTTGTCTTTCCTGGCCATAAAAGTGATAATTCATGATTATTTTAACTTACATTTATCTGACGATGAATTAAGTTCAATATCTTACATTCCTTTCACCCAGGATTCTTTTCTAATCAAAGTGAGCATCGCTGTTAGGGATATTTATTTCCTTTCCTATGAAATCCCTATTTATACATTCAACATATTAATTTCTTATTGTTTATAGACATTTCAAATATGTTCTTGTATTGTTGATTGTCTGTTATTTTGTCTATGCTGTCATTTGTTGAACTTCACTCTTAGCTTAAGTCTTTATGTCAGCATTTTTCATGACATGGTAGATTATATTTTCAAAGTTAGTTTGGCAAAAGCTGTAAAAAAAATCCATATGCCTTGTTCAAACATGAACTTCAAATACTAAGTACATAGGATTAAGGCTCTACTTAAAAGTGGTGAACAGACTGATGGAATTTGTTTGTTTTGATGGTACATTGCTTGATTTGTTAGCATTTTCCACCCATTTTATAAATGCATTGTAATGTCTCTCTATTGGTCTAATATCAATCAGTATTTAATATTGGTCATTAAAGTTTTTACTTCTTTATTAAATATACTGTGGTTAGTCCAAAATTTCATAAAATAAAGCTGAAACCTAATCAGAAATCTCAAAATAAATAGGAAATTTCATGAGGAGATATATGAAAGGATAACGTAATCAAAAAGTCATCTTATTTTTAATAAAATGTTTTTCCTAGAAAATTTAGTTTGTTAATTTATTTTTCAGAAGGTAGAAAAAAAGGGAGCTATAGTTTTGTGTGTGTGGTTTTTTTTTGTTGTTGTTGTTTGTTTGTTTGTTTGTTTTAGGAGGTACTGGGGATTGAACCCAGAACCTTTTTTTATAGGAAGCAGGTGCCCAACCACTTGAGCTACATCTGCTCCCCTACAGAGTTTTATTTTTTTGTTCCATAAAATTTGTTTTCCAGTAGTCAATAGCTGAAGCAGTCCCCTGTCCCTTTGAACTTTTTAGTCATAGCTATATGCCATGTTTTTCCATCTCCACAATCTCCAAAATCTTTGAAAATCTTAATTTCCCACTTATGTTGATGATCCCATGGCATGGAAGGCTACACTTAAACTTTCAAAGCCTATTATTCAGCCTGTGATGTTACCTTCAGAGCAGGACACTGAATAACTCATATTCACCTCAAGATCCAATAGGGTTATAGCCACACAATATGAAAATAATAGATTATTTTCTGTTCTCTTCAATATTGTTGAAGAGTCTTTTAACCTGGATTTTAGTGTCATATAAAACCCAGGAAAATATTAGTAATAAAAACCTGCATGATAAGATAGAGGGAAAGCATGTCAGCTTTAACCATTATTTGAAAAACTCTCAAGTACAAGGATTTGACTTACTGTGAGTTGCCTCAGAGGAAAGAACTGGGAGCAGATAAATGTAATTATAGCTTAATCTGCATAATAATAATCCAAGTTTATGTAATTCAACAATAAAATATACTTCTTGTTATCAAAGTAAAGCTTGTCTTGGAATCTTAGCATGAGGATATGGAAAGGAGGGAAGGAAAATAGTAAATAGACAAGAAACAAAGAAAAATATTTGATAATTTTATTTTTCCAAAAGCAGCCCTGCTTTTGGAGTGGTCAAGAGGGAGAACAGGAAAGAAGAATGCAGCAGACCATATTAAGCAGATGCCATCTGAAATTTTGGAACCAACGTTCAGTCCTCGGATGCCCTATTCGGGGTTCGCAGCAGAAGGCAAAAGTACTCTTGGAGATGCAGAGGCCTCTGACCCTCCTCCCCCTTAATCAGATTTTAACCCAACAATCAAGAAAGTACTTTAAGCCATTCTCGCATAGAAAGTAATATATTTATGCCTCGACCTCAATCCGTGGGCTCTTCCAATTATGCTTTCACCAGTGCTGGACTGAAGTATCCTGGAAGTGGAGCAGACCTTCCTCCTTCCCAAAGAGCAACTGGAGACAGTGTTGATGAATCAGATGACAGCAATTATATAAATCTGATTGACCCTACAGAGCCCTCTAATAGTGAATAACCACATTCGAGGGATTTGCGGCCCACAGCACATCCTGATGGAGACTCCTGGAACACTCAGACCTTCTAGATTTAACTAAACAAAAGAAACTCTCCACTTAGCACTGTTTTTCCTAATTGCTTACTGAGAGAGGTTTTTTTGAGGACTTAATCTGAGGGGAAAACTGCTTTCTCAGATACCGTGACTCCCAAGAGGAGAGTCCTTATGCACAGAACTTGTTGGAGCCTTGCATCTGCTGTCCTTCTTTCTGATGCAGTGTGATAATCAAATTGTACTAATTCTGGTGTGATCCATGGATGTACTGGTAAATTTAGGCAAAGTGAAACTTATCAACGTAGTTTCTGCTCTTTAAAATAAATTTGAAATTAGAGACTAAGAAAAAAAAAAAGAGGGAGAAGGAACTGGGCCTCATATAAAATCACATATCCTTCCATGAAGTCCATTTTTACACCTAACTTCCTACAGCTCTTTCTCAAAAAAACATTAAGATACCAATTGCTCTCAGCTCTATTGTCATTTGTCCCACTTGCAGTAACTCTCATACTTATAAAATAATCTGGAATTAAGTATGCAACAAAGTGTTTAAAATATGGGCATTTTAAGTGGGATATATGTACCACACTTTTTAAAAAAAGATAACCTAATGTTGAACTTTCCAGCGTTTTTCAATAAGATTGAAAATACTAGAAGAACAAAAATGCCCAGAAGTAAAAGTTAGGGAATGTTAATAATGGAAACACAGTTCTAGCTTTTAACAGATGCATCCACAGTGAAATTGTATCCTTTCTTGTGCAGTAGTATTTGCATTCTCTCTCTCTCTCTCTCCTGCATTGACATTTTGTTCTGCACTTCTAATAAATAGCCTCCAAGGAATTGAAAATAATATTTAGGTCAGAACTGCCTGTTTAAACTTGTAATTTTCAGGGATTTTTCGTGGGTCAATATCTACCATTTGTCAAGATCCCTTGATAGAAAGATTTGAGTCATGTTAGAAACACCTCTGTGTATCCACATTTAAGATCTATTGTTTATTTTCCATTATTTCTGTTTCTGAAAAGTTTTTTATCCTTTTTTCCTGTGACTCTGTGGTAACTTGCCATGTAATGCAATTTTATTTCCAGGACATATAGAATCAGGCAGTGGTGTAGTAAACGTTCACAAATATGAAGTAGTTTTGAGTCTTCTTTATCTGACTCTTGACAAAACACTTCTGCTTAATGAGCCTCAGAAGAATATTCTGAAAGTGGTAAGAAACCAAACTGATCAGAAGGGAAGGAACTGGGTGGCATTGAGGGTGTGGAATAGACTGAATCTAGTGTAGTGCATAAATTCCTTTTATTTAAAAAAAGATATGTCCAAATAAGAACCTAGACAATTTGAACCCAGTAGTAGATCCAAATCTAATAAGCATACAAGGGAGTGGCAAGGACAATACAGTTTCTGGAATGCCAAAGGTTTGTAGGAGAATCAGCGACCAAGCCAAGAAAATCATTATAAAACAAAGCCCAACATAATGAATGTTGGAGCCTAATCTCTAGAAATTAAGCTGAAGTAATAAGGCAGAAAAACAGTACTTAGCCCTTTGACTACGGTATAGACGAGAGGTTCTCTCTAATACTGGGCTATAGAGTGGGAGGAGACAATGAAAGAATCCTGGGTTTCTAAGAGACATTGGCATAAAAATACCAGGCAGAAAGATCTGCCTCACCATGGGATACTCAGGAAAGAACTCCAGCAAACATTTACTGAAGTGCTCACTGCAGCTGCCCAAGAGCATTTTTCTATCACATGCTGTCACTATGTGGGCTGAGTATCACCCCTGGTTCCTGGAGTAGAAGGGTAGTCTGCAGGTGCCTGGGTGCTCATTATACAAGAGTGAGATGGATCTCAGCCAAAGCAAGAATTTATGATCTATTTCTGCTGCTCTCACAGATATTTTTCCAGCATGTATATACATCTGTTTTCTTTGCATATTTCTTATCATGAAGAAAATGCTCATTCTGTAAAATGAAAGAAATAATAGTGTTAATTAATCTGTTAATCTGTAGCTTTTATCATCAAATTAAAATAATTTTACTTCAGAGGAAGTTTAAGTTGTCTCAATAAATCTTACTGTGTGTTCAATAGGTCTATTGGCCAGAAAGAAGACTATTTTGATATCAGCGAATACTACTCCTCTTCCTTTGTCCCAGGGAAGTTCAAACTACTCAATGAGTAAGCATGATTTGAATTTTCATTAGCCACATATCATTAGAATATAGATTTCATCTCTTTTTCCCTCAAGACTATAAAGAAGTGTCCATGTTTTCCTTTTAATTTTTTAAAGAATTCTCTAAATTACCATCCACTCAAAATAAATTATGGTCAGAAATCTATACTCTTTAGTTTTTCAGAATATATTATCAACACAATTCCTTTGGGGAAAAGCATTTTGAGGACTGGAATTATATAGCCTGAGGATATAAAAGCTTAGAAATGGACAATAAGAGAGCACAAAATGTAGAAAATATTATGGATAAAATTATTTTGCAAAAGAGTAATTAATAAAAATGGCTTTTGTTGGTTTCTTTGATGGCTGTGACTTGACTTTAAAACAGATTCATTTATAGTTTATTTTTGTTGTTCTACTGTCATTCTCTGTTCCTATGTTGGGACAGTCCTATGCTGGTCCATTGGGGATAGATGGACCTGAAAAGGGAAGATTAAAGTTTGACTATAAAAACTCTTTCCATTTTGTTATTGATAGTTCTATTGCCAGGCAAATGATTTAGGGAGTAAGAATAATTGTGGTGTCTAGTCGATTAATGATGCCCATATTTCTCCCTTCACCCAGACTCAATATTTTAGTCATTTTCAACATATCCTTCTTGCTTTTCTCCCCATATCCCAATATTTCTGAGTATTTTTGCTTTCAGTCTATAAAGTCTTTCATATGCATTTCTTCCTTTTGTCCCATGCTAAATACTATAAAGAATCATGATCACAGACTTCCAGGAAGATGGCGTCAGAGTAACTAGGTAGGGCTCAACTCTCTCACAAAAACAACAGAGGAAGGGCAAAAAGCTATCTGAGGGAGCTGCTTTGAGGATCTGCAAACCAGGAGAGTGCTGCACATCAGCCAGGAGGGAGAGGCACAGAGAGACAAAGAGGCAAATGAAATAAGTTAATCATCCTTGTGGCTGGGAACTGCATATGTCCTCCACCCTCAGGGTTGATAGACTCAGTAAAATCTGTGGCTCACTGCAGATAACTGAGAGGGGAGAAACAGTCCTCCTCTCTTGGAGGAGAGGGTTCTGGAGGAAGGTGGGGAGTGGTTTCTCTTCAGAGAGTTTGGCCAGCTGACCCCCCTTTGATTCTTAGCTGTAGCCAGCCTAGCAAGTGGAGGTTGCAAATGACCCATCCATGGAGGAACTGAAGGGAAAGTAAGTGTGGTACAGGCACCCAACAAACTCACAGAGAGAGAGAGAAGTGAAAGGGGGAGGGGAGATAAAGGGGGCAGAACAGAAGGGAAAAGATAAGATAAAATAAGGTAAGAGAAGATAAGATAAACCCCTGCCAGCTCTGAAACAGCTCCAGGGAGAGGGGAGCGGGTAGCAAATCAGGCAGGCAGTCACAGCAACCGGCCCTGGGAGAGAGAGGAATTAAGTCAGTAAGCAGCAGGCTAACAGCCATGGAGAGAATTAAACTAGGAGAGACAGCTGGCAAACTGTTAGAAACCCAATACACCTGAGGGGATAGAGGGAGGGGCGAGTCAGAGAAACATTCAGAAGACTACCTAACCTGTGGAGTGGGTGTAGCTCAGGAGATGAATGTCTGCCTCATATCTAACTAGGTTCCTGGTTCAATCCCCAGTACTGCTTAAGAGAAGGGATACAGAGAATGATCCAGTGGGTTGTCAGACATCCAGCTGGCACCTTGTGACAGGGAACTTATAGACCAAGATGTTTTTTCCAGGTTTTTTGATCTAATTTATTTGTTTCTTTGTTTGTTTGTTTTTCCTTTTTTTAAAATCTATTTTATATTTCTTATTATTTTATTCTTTAAAACCAGGTACCATCCCTATGGAGGGCAGCCTAGAGAGTGATTGGTTGATGGGCACTGGCACCCTGAGATGGTTTTCCTAGTGGCCTAAGAGGGAAGCCTGTTTTTCCTGGACTGTTTTTTTTTTGTTTTTTCTATTTCTTTATTTCCTTTTTATTTTTTTTTTCTCCTTAGTTTCTTTAGTCCTTTACTTCTTTTCCTTTTGCCCCCTTCCATTGCTTTTCTTTCATTCCATCTTCTTTTGCTTGGTCTTCATTTTCATTCTCTTCTCTTCTCATTTTTCTGGTCTTTTATCTTACTTTTTTTCTAGTATCATCTTCTTCTTGTTTCATTGTTTTATCCTACCTTTTTAAATTATTATACCTTTGTACTTTTTATGAATTTTCACTCTTATTACTTATTTTTTCCTGACTCTTATATAGTTCCTTTTTATCCTCTATTATTATTATTATTATTATTATTTCCTCTTCTTTTATCTTTCCTTTTTTATAGAATTAAAAATTTTTTAGAGAAACACTGACAACTACAAGGATAAAGAATAAGTGGAACCAAGTATCAAAGAAGAAACTTAACATATATATAAAGACAATAAAACTCTAGAGTAGAAAGAGAAGCTAACCATCTGAAAAGCTCATCAAGATAACAGATGTCTAGGCACCAGCAAAAAATTACAAACCATACTAAGAAACAGGGAAACATGGCCCAGTCTAATGAACAAACTAAAAAACAGGAAGAAATACAGAATGTGAAACAACTAATCAAGGATGTCCAAATAAATATCATGAATCAACTTAATGAAATGAAGGAAGAGATAAAGGATATTAAGAAGGCTTTGGGGGAATATACAGAAGAAATTGTAAACATACATTAAAAGATAACAGATCTGATGGTGATGAATGGCACAATTCAAGAAATAAAAAATATGCTAGAAGGACATAACAGCAGATTTGAACAGGCAGAGGAAAGAATTATTGCCATCAAGGATAATGCATCTGAATTCACACAGAGAGTAGAACAGATAGATAAAAAGAGAGAAAAAATTCAGCAGGGACCCTGGGAAATGAATGACAATACGAAATGCACAAACATATGCATTATAGGCATCCCAGAGGGAGAAGAGAAGGGAAAAAGGGCAGAAGGAGTGTTGGAGGAAATAATTGGTGAAAATTTCATAACTCTTTTGAGGGACATGAATATACATGTCCAGGAAGTGCAAAGCACTCCAAACAGAATAAATCCTAACAGGTCTACTTTGAGCCATATACTTATCAGATTGTTAAACGTTCAAGACAAAGAGAGAATACGGAAAACAGCAAGAGAAAAAAGATCCACCACATACAAGGGAAGGTTGATAAGATTTAGCACTGATTTCTCATCTGAAACCTTGGAGGCAAGAAGGCAGTTGTATGACATAATTAAGGTTCTAAAAGAAAAAAAATCTGCTGCCAAGAATTCTGTACCCAGCAAAGCTGGTATTCAAAAGTGAGGGAGAGTTCAGAATATTCACAGAAAAACAGAAATTAAGAGAGTTTGTCAACAAGAAACCTGCCTTTTGAGAAATACTAAAGGGAGTTTTTTAGGTTGAAAGGAATAAATAGGAGAGAGAGGGTTAGAGGACAGTGATTAAAGGAAAATTACTAGTTAGAATAATTAAAAAGATAAAAAGAGAAATCAAAATAATATGACATATGCAAAACTAAAGAGAAAATGGTTAATGTAAGCACTGCCTTAACAGTAATAACTTGAATGTTATTGGATTATACTCTCCAATCAAAAGACACAGATTGGCAGAACGGATCAGAACATATGACCCATCTACATGCTATCTACAAGAAACTCACCTTAAACCCAGGGTTGCAAGGAGGTTGCAAGTGAATGGTTGGAAAATGATTTTACATGCAATAATAAACAAAAAAGAGCAGGAGTAGCTATTCTAATATTGGACAAAATAGACTTTAAATGCAAAATAGTTGGAAGAGACAAAGAAAGACACTATATATTAATAAAAGGTATAATCTATAAGAAAGAAAGAACAATCATAAACATTTATGCACCTAACCAAGCTGCCCCAAAATGCATGAGATGAACATTGGAAAAATTAAGGAAAGAAATAGATGCCTCTACAATTATAGTGGAGGACATTAATACACCATTATCACTATCAGACAGAACTTCTCCACAGAGGTGTAATAAAGAAACAGACACTTTGAATAATACATTAGGGAATCTAGACCTAACAGACATATACAGAACATTATAGCAAAATACAGAAGGAAAAACATTCTTCTTGGATGCACATGGATCATTCTCCAGGAAAAACCACATACTAGGCCACAAAAACAGTATCAACAAATTCAGAAATATTGATATTATATAAAGTAATTTCTCAGACCACAATGGAAAGAAGCTGGAAATTAATAAGGGGCAGAGAAACAGAATAGGCACAAAGATATGGAAGTTAAACAACACAGTGAGAAAATCAAGGAGGTCAAGGAGGAAATTGCAAAAGAATTCAATAATTAAATTGAAATGAATGAAAATGAGAACACACTATATCAAAACCTATGGGAGGAAGAAAAAGCAGTGCTGAGGGGGAAATTTTTAGCCATAAATGCTTATATTAAAAAAGAAGAAAGAGCTAAAATTGAAGACCTAAGAGCACACCTGAGGAACTAGAAGAAAACAACAACAAACTAATCTCAAAGCAACAGAAAGAAGGAAATATGAAAGATTAGAGCAGAACTAAATGAAATTGAGACTGAAAAAGCACTAGAAAAAATTAACAAAAAACAAAAGCTGATTCTTTGAGATATTAATAAAATCGACAAACCCTTAGCTAAACTAACAAAGAAATAAAGAGAGAAGATGCAAATACATAAAATAAAAAATGAGAGAGGGGATATCACTACTGATCTCACAGAAATAAAAATATTATTAGAGGATACTTAGAAAAATTGTGTGATAACAAGATGGATAACTAGATGAAATGGACAAATTTCTAAAAACACACAAACAGCCTTCAGTGATGAAAGAAGAAATTGATGAATTGAACAGAAAAAGCACAAGTAATGAGATTGAATTAGTTGTCAAAAACCTCCCAACTAAGAAAAGCCTAGGACCAGATGACTTCACAGGTGAATTCTACTAATCATTCCAGAAAGAAAAACTCCAATTGTGCTTAAACTCTTTCAAAAAAATAGAAGTGGAGGGAACATTGCCTAATTCATTTTATTATGCCAACATCACCCTAATATCAAAGCCACATAAACACACCAGAAGAAAACACAAACAAAAACAAACAAAACAAAAAAAACCTACAGACCAATCTCTCTAATGAATCTGGATGCTAAAATTCTCAACAAAATACTTGCTAATTGTATCCAACAACACATAAAACAAATTATACACCATGATCAATTGGGTTTCATCCCTGGTAAGCAAGGATGTTTCAACAAAAGAAAATTAATTAATGTAGTGCACCACATTAACAATTTGACAGAAAAAAATCACATTTTCATCTTTATTGATGCAGAAAAAGCTTTGGACAAAATACAACATCCTTTCTCGATAAAAATATGTCAAAAGATAGGAATAGAAGGAAACTTCCTCAATATGTATCTATAAAAAACCTACAACTAACATCATATTCAATGATAAAATGCTAAAAGCTTCCCCTCTTAGATCTGGAACAAGATAAGGATGCCCACTATCAGTACTCTTATTTCACATTGTGTTAGAAGTACTTGCTTGAGCACTTAGACAAGAAAAAGAAATGAAAGGCATCCAAACTGGAATGGAATAAGTTAAAATCTCACTATTTGCTGATGACATGATCCTATACATAGAAAACCTTGAAAAATCTACAACAAAGCTTCTCGATCTGATAAATGAGTTAAGTAAAGTGGCAAGATATAAGATCAACACTCAAAATCAGTAGCATTTCTGTACATGAATAATGAGCAATCTGAGGGGAAATTAAGAAAAAAAAATCCATTTGCAATAATAACTAAAATAATCATATATATAGGAATAAACTTTACTAAAGATGTAAAGGACGTATACACAGAAACTTACACAACATTGTTAAAGGAAATCAAAGAAGACATAAATAATTGGAAGAATATTCCCTGTTCATGGATAGGAAGACTAAACATCATTAAGATGACTCTCCTACCCAAAGTTTTTACAGAATTCATGCATTTCCAATAAAAATTACAACAGCATTTTTCACTAAATTGGAAAAGTTAATTATGAAATTAATTTGGAAGGGCAAGGAACCACAAATAGCCAAAAACATATTGAAAAAAAAAATGGGAAGAATCATGCTACCTGAATTTAAAGTATACTAAAAAGCTACAGTGGTCCAAACTGTATGGTATTGGCACAGGAATAGACATATTGATCAATGGAACTGAATTGAGAGTTCTGATATAGATCCTCACATATAAGGCCAACTGATATTCAATACGGCCACCAAGCCCACTGAACTGGGACAGAATGGCCTCTTTAACAAATGGTGCTTGGAGAACTGTATAACCATATCCAAAAGAATGAGAGAGGATCATCATCTCATGCACTATACAAGATGGATCAAAGATCTAAATATAAAAGCCAAGACCATAAAGCCCCCAGAAGATAGTGTAAGGAATCATCTATGAGATCTTGTAGTAGGAAATGGTTTAATATATTTTACATCTAAAGGGCAGGCAATGAAAGAATAAATGGGACCTCCTCAAAATTAAAATCTTTTTGTGCTTCAAAAGAGCTTGACAAGAAAGTGAACAGGCAGCCTACTCACTGGGAGAAAATATTTGGTAACCATTTACCTGATAAGGGCTTAATATCTAGCATATAAAAAATAATCCTACATCTTGAAAAAGAAAAAAGAATACCCATTTGAAAAATGGCCAGCAATTTGAATAGACACTTTTCCAAAGAAAAAATGCAAATATCTCAAAAGCACATAAAAAGATGCTCAAAATCACTATCAGAGAAATGCAAATCAAAACTACAATGATATAACATCTTACACCTATCAGATTGGTCGCTATTAAAAAAAAACAACGGAGAACTACAAGTGTTGGAGAGGATGTGGAGTAGAGTGAACACTCATCCACTGCTGGTGGGAATGTAGAATGGTGCAGCCATTATGGAGGACAGTTTGGTGGTTCCTTGGGAAGCTAACTATAGAATTGCCATGTGATCCAACAATCCCACTGCTGGTTATAGACCCAGAAGAATTGAAAGCAGGGACACAAACAGATATATGCACACCAATATTCATAGCAGCATTATTCACTATCACCAAAAGTTAGAAGCAACCCAAATGTCCATCAACAAATGAAAGTATAAGCAAATTGTGCTTTATGGATACAATGGAATATTACTCAGCTGTAAGAAAGAATACAGTATTAGCACACAGAACATGGATGAATCTTGAAGGCCTTATGTTGAGTGAAGTAAGCCAGTCACTGAAGGACAAATATTACATGACCTCACTGATATGACTTAAACGAATTGAGCATATTCACAGAGTTAGAATCTAGAAGACAGGGTATCATGAGATAGAAAGAGAGTAGAGTGTGGTGAGCGAATGCACAATATGGGAAAGACCTATGGAAGGGTGGAAGGGGGTGGTTGAGCAGTGAATGGGGATGATGTTGGTGCAGGGATGTGAGGGGATCCAATGGTGTTAGAATGTGAGGGGAAGTAGGGTGGGGAGTTTGGTTGGACTAACCATGAACCTGGGGAGAGGGCTGGAGGAAGAAACAGATGAACTATGGAGATTTGTAGGACTGTGGTTAAAACTACAATGGAGGGAAGGTTCTTTTGGCAAATATGGCAGGGGAAGTTTACTGGTGCAGGGCGTTGGTGGGGTGGGATATGTGGGATAGGGTGCACCTGGGGAATGCTTCTATGGAATATGAAAATGTTCATTTTGTCATAGTGTGTTATCTCAGTGTGTGGAGACCTACAATATAAACAAGAAAATACTGAACTCCCATTCTCAGGATCCTGCTATGTTCTCAGTTAGAAGGGCAAGAATCTTTCGAAAACATAGGCAGTGCCTAATAAAAGAAAACAAACCAATATGTCAAACCCTCAACATTAATGCATGTAACTAATTCTTCAAAAATTGAAACTTCATGATTACCATAGGTCCCAAGGGGAGAGGGAGGGAAGAATAGAATAGATGGAACACAGGGCACTTTTAGGGCATTGGAATTGTTCTGCATTATCTTGCAATGAAGGATACAGAGACATTATAAATTTTGTCAAAACCTACAAAAGTGTGTGGTACAAAATGTAATCCATGATGTAAAACATTGACCATTGTGAGCAGCAATTCTTCAATGCTTGTTCATCAATTGTAACAAATGTACCATACTCATGTAAGATGTAAATGTACCATACCCATGTAAGATGTTATCAATAGGGGAAAATGTGAGAAGTGGAAGGTATGGGATATAGGAGAATTCCCTACACATTCTATGTGACTTTTCTGTAACTTAAAACTTCTTTGAAAATAAAGTAAAAAAAATTTAAGACACTGGGGGAACATACAGAAGAAATTTTAATTGTACATAAAAGATATAATATGTTATGGTGATGAATGACACAATGAAAATTTTTATTTATTTTTTGTATTTTATTTGTTTTTTAAATTATTAATATTTTATTTTCTTATTATTTTTATTTGTTTGCATTTTGGCTTTGTTTTGGGGAGGTTTTGTATTGTAGAAAGTTCTCAACTGTGGCAGGGGAGGATCACTGGTGCAGGGTGTCAGTGATAGGAGGGTGGGCGAGAGAGGTACACCTGGAGCATACTTGTATGGCATATGAATATGTTCAAGTGGTCATGGGGCATTGTCTCCATGGGTGGAGACTCACACAATAACTGAAAGAATATTGAATTCCAATCCTGGGAAGTCCTGTTACATTCTCTAATAGAGCAGCAGGAATCCCTAAGCATGGGCAATGCCTAGCAAAGGAGGACAGCCCAATAAGCCAGGCTCTTGACATTGATGGTTGTACTTATGAATCTTGTTCTTGTGAAATTGAAACTTTGCTTAGTATTATATATTACCTAAAAGTTACCTCCTGAAAGCCTCATTATTGCTCAAATGTGGCTTCTAAGCCAAACTCTGCATATAAACTCACTACTTTCTCCCCAGCATGGGACATGACTCCTGGAGATGAGCCTCCCTGGCCCCAAGAGATTATTACTAAGTGCCAAATAGCAATACTTTTAGAAAAAGATCTTAAACAAAAGGGGGAAAAATTAAATACAAAGAGTTTTACGGCTTAGAGATTTCAACATCAGTTGGGACGGCATTCCAGAGGTTGCACTTATGCATATCTCAGGCTTAGAGATTTCAAAGTCAGTTGGGACAGTATTCCAGAGGTTACACTTAGGCATATCTCAGGAGGATCTCAATGACTGCCCCAGTAAACAGTGCCTCAAGCAGGGGTCCTCCTGAGGGCTCTAGAGACATCTAGACACTATATGCAGTGGAGACAATCTCAAGAACTCGGCCCCTTGTCAGTGGGCCTTATTTTGGTATATGGTATATATGTTCTCCAATATAACAGAGTTAGACTCATTTGTAATTTCCCTATACATGGCTCTTTTGCCCCTTTTATTTGAACCTATAATTAGCACTATACTCATTAAATGTATGTCCCAGAGACTTAAATCTTCTGTCTGTTCATATGCCACTTGAGCCCTGAATCTCAGCAGAGTTGCAACACCTACTCTCCTGTTCATAGAACTCACCCAGAACAACTGACATAATGATGATGATGGACAATGCTCATCCCAAAAATCAGAGTGTATCTACAACTGCAAGCAAGACAGTTCTATCCATCTGCTCCGTGGTAACTAAGCCCCCTCTCAATCAGAAACAGAGTGGGCCTCACCATCTTAAAATATTAAAATCTTCAAGATTGTTCCTTATCGAACAAACATAAGGGGAGAATGCAACTATGGTCTACAGTATATTTATTATGACTCTAGCAATGGAAGATCTTGTAACACTGATATAAAAGCAGTGGTCACCAGAGGTTCTCAGGAGGGAGAGGGAAGAATAGGTATAAGAATAGGGGGCATTTTGGGGATAATGGAATTTTCCTGCCTGACATTGCAATTATAGATACAGGCCATAATACATTTTGCCAAAACCTATAAAAATGTGTAGTGCAAAGAGTAAACTATAATGTGAACTATTGAACATGGTTAGTAGTAATGCTTTAATATGTGTCATCTCAATTGTAACAAATGTACCACACTAATGAAAGATGTTGTTAATGGGGAAATGTGTGGGAGGGGAAGGTGGTGATGTCTATGGGAATCCCCTATATTTTCAATGTAACATTTATGGAATCTAATGCTTCTTTAAAAATAAAAAAATAAAAAATAATCATCATCACAATAATTCAATTGTATTATGAATTAACAACTATTGAATGCTTGAACAAAAACAGACACTGTGTGAAGTAATCCACATGCATTATCTCAGTTAATTAGTACAGTAACACTGATTGAGGTACTGGTATCTCTTCCACTGTACCAGAAAGAACATTAAGGCTCAGAACATCTACATAAAGCACTCCAAATCACACAGCAAATAATTATATTAGGATTTGAATTAAGACAATCCAGCTTGCATCCTGAGTTTTCAAGCACTGCTCCACAGAACCTCTTCCCAGGCCATCCTTCCTGTAAATATTTCCTATTAGGACTAGGGTCTCTGGTGGCTTACTATCAGGGTTTGAAACTTTATTAAAGTACACCAATGCTTCTAACATTCCCTTTATTAGATTTTAAGCTTTTTACGAATATGACCTAGTCTCATTGATCTACATATCTGTGTTAAGTAAGCTGCATCTCTCATTTACTTGTGTAAGATTACAGTTAGTTGGTAAATTAGGGAGTCTTTGTGTTCTAATTAATGTCATCATTCCAGGAGAACATTCCCCATTTGGATATCCTGTCTTCTCCTAGCACCTTATCATTCTCTCCAATGTTCTCTATAACATACTCAGTCTAGTTTATTTCTTCTAAAATAGACTCTCCAAGTCTATTTGAGTTCTTCAAGATCCCACACAATGTGTGGATTGTGATTGTGGGGAAAGAACTATCTTTTCCCAGTACTCAAACAAAACCAGAAATTCTACTCGAGAACCAGGGATGGTTGACATAGCTCTGACCTAACTGATTTGTTATACTGGGCCCAATTCAAATTCCATGAGACTGGGAAGCCCCACAATGAACAATTTGGATGACATCTCTATTATTCAAAGTGTAGGGAAAGTTATTTCTTGAGAGGAATCTACTGTAAGTTCAAGTGTGTATGATTATCTTGAAAGCCTTATAAATACTGAAATAATATTAATCTGTAGGTGTGCATTATAAACATATTTCTAGGCATGTAGTAGAACTTAAATAAATGGTTCTTAAATTAGACTGCCTCAGCTAAAATCACCTACCACCATATATAATCTGCATGATACTGAACAACTTAACTTAATTTCTTTATCCCTTCATCTTAATAAGGGACTCACATAAATACTCATGAGATAAAATTGTTTTGAAAATTGATGAGGTATTACTTGTGAACAACATCTCTGAAAACATATACATGCTCAAAAGAATAAATATTAGCTGTTAAGTTTACAAAGAATTAACGTGCCATTATTCTAATGTAATTGAGGCTCAGACAGTGCTTCTAAGCAAGGTTTTGAAGGTTATGGAAAAGCCCTATGCAGTGATAAAATCTGTAACTTCTGCTAACATAATGCGGTGGTTATTTTAAGTTTTGTAGAGTAAGAATTCTAGAGAAAGAATAGATCTGGCTCACAAACCACACCTGGCCTGGGGAAAAGTGCCATAATGGGGGAATCATTTATTAAATTTTTAAAAAACACATACTGAGCACCTTTTGGAGAGAACCTTGCTGTTTTAGTCTGCTTGGCTGCCAAAAGCTATATAGCAGAAATAGGTTAGCCTTTACAAAAGGGATTTATTAGCTTACAAGGTTACAGTTCTGAGGCCATGAAAATGTCTAGATCAAGGCACCATCAAGACAATACCTTCTTTCTGAAGACCGGTGACACTAGACTCCTTTGTCACATAGCAAGGAACATGATGTCATCTGCTGGTATCTCCATTCTCTTCTGGTTTTCATTGATTTAGGCTTCTTGCTTCTGTGGCTTTCTATCTTTTTTTGTGTGTCTGAATTTCATTCTCCTTAAAGGACTCCAGTAAAAGGATTAGAACTCATCCTGGGCCATGCCTTAACTAAAGTAACCTAATCAAAGGTCCTACTTAGAATAGGTTTGCACCCACAAGAATGGATTAGCTTTAATATCATGATTTTCTGGGCTACATACAGCTTCAGCACATCACATTTGCATACTGATATATACTGATGTATACTGAAGACTAAGCCATCCATATCAGCACATTCAAGGAATGTAAACTCCCTTCCTAGAGAAAGATAAGTAAGAAAGCAAATGTAACACAATAGAGAACATACCCCAAAAGATGTAAATGCCAGGTCTGTAGAGAATGAAGTGCCTAGTAGCTGCAGGGAAAGTAAGATTGCTTTATGAGAAGGTGACATTGTCCCTGTAAACTGAATATTGATTGGGAGTTTGTCAGTCAGACAACAGGAATCAGCACATGCAGAGACAATAGGAAGAAAAGATAAGAACTCTGGAGACTTGAAAGTAGTTTGGTGCATCCAGTATATCTAATATGGCATGCAGAATCAGGGGCATCAGCAAAAAGAGATACTGGTACTAGATATATTTTAAGAGATCTTATATTGGAAACAATTTGTTCTTAATCTGGCTTGAAAATTGCAAGCAAGAGACTGATATTATCAGAATTGAGAAATTCTCTCTGACAGCAAAATGTAAGTGTGGGAGAAGGAAGAGAATACATCCTGGGTGTCAACAACAGTGGTTCTCCAACTGTGATCCCCAGACCAGCAGTATCACCATCACCTGGAAGCTGGTAACAAATGCAATTTCACAGTCTGCACCTCAGAACGCCATAATTGGGAACCCTGGGTGGGAGGCAGTCATTTGTATTTGAACAAGCCCTACGGATAATTCAGATATTCACTAGCACTTGAGAATTTCTGGCCTAGACAAATTTGTTGGCTTGGTCCACATAGAAAAATGTGCTGTTTCCCTTTAGCAAAGGCAGTGAAGATGGAGATGAGTAACAGGCTTGAAAAACATTCCTGAGTTTACAGTGGGCCATAGCCGAGTGACCAACTGTGGTCAGTTGGAGAGAGGGAGAAGCGGAGAAGGATTTTGGTAGGATGATCAAGCCCATAAAACCTGTAGAAGAGATAAGGTCATTATGGTGATACAATGGGGCAACTGGGTGAGGGAAAAGGACTTCTGGAACCGTGAAGTAGTAAAATATTACAATTAGAGCATGGAACATATGTCAAGGGGAAGTACCAGAAGAGTGGGTGTGAAAAGTCACTAGAACAGCCTTATTTACATTCTGGATTTGGTCCCATTTTCTGTACAGTCCTCATGAATTCCAATGGTATTGGTCTGCATGAAAATAATGATTGCTTTTGTTAATGGGGAAAGGCCAGGGCTAGAGAGAAATGCATGGAGACACATTATATTCCATGAAATCATTGCATGCAAAAGATATAATTGCCCTTCTCCTCCCTAAATTACCACTTTAAAAAATTCTAAATGCCCTCCTCCACCCATTTATATTTGTGAGCCCTCACATTTCAGACTGGAGTTGTTTCTGGGGCTCAGCCCCTTGCCAATTCTCCAGTTTTACAGTGTGCTTTTTCCAAGCAATTTGATCCAATTTTATATGTGAGACTTCATGAGGCACTTCATCAAATTATTTGCTTCATCCCAAATATATAGATACCACTGCAAACTCCCAACCACTAATCACATAATTCCAAATTAGTGAGTTTGACTGGCATGGTGTGCTCTGTCGTTTTGGCCTGCTGAAACTCCCTGCAAAATCCTGATCTCAATAGGGTGAGTGGCAAGAGCAGTGGGAGCAGTGATTTGGCTGAGCAATTGGAGAGCACAGGGCACTCCAGACTGCCTGTAAAGGGAAATAACCCTAGTGACACAATATGTAGAGTGAGAAGAAGAAAGGATCCAACACAGCTTCTACCAGGGTGATATCAAAAGCAGGTTTTTATATGCTCAGTCCCAAGGATTATAATGGAAAGGCAACCTTTTGTTTTCATCACTCTATCTTAAGCCACAAGAAGGCAAGACACATTATTGTCTTCTTCATCACTCAACCTTGAATGCCTACTTCAAAACCTGTAAAAAATTAGGAACTCATTTTAAAAGATTGCAATATGTGAATGAACCCACCTTCACTGATTTCTGCTCCCTCTGGTACCTGTTATCTAGAACATCACTGCAGTGTGTGTTTCACCTGCTAGATATTCCGATGAGCTGCCACCCCATCCAGACCTGGAAATCATCCCTCTGCATTTGGAATCAAGAATTAGACAGGATGATCATCCCAAGTATAGGCCATTTAACTATCTTCAAGTGATTCAAAAGAGAACAACGAAGATCATAAATACAGAAGGTAAGAAAACTTTTTCTATAAAAGGCCAAATAGTAAATATTTCAGACTTCACAGTCCATACAATCTCTGTTGCAACTACTCAATTCTGCCGCTTTAGGTAATATGTAAGCAGATGGGCATTGGCTGTATATCGATAATACGTTACTTAAAAAAAAATACAGGTGGTGGGCCAGATTTGGCCAGGGGACTCCAGTGATAGACAAATCTCCTGTGACAGACAAAGTGTTTGTCACCTATATTCTTGAGCACTTCTGGTATTGTAGCAAGGTATATTGTCAAATATTGATATTCGTGGTCTTATTAAATACTGAAAGAAGCAAAAGACACTGAGGCTTATGTAATAATTATGAAAACATCAATTCTAAAGTCAGACTGCCTGTATTTGTACCCCAGCTTTTCTCTTTATTTTATGACCTTGGGAGGTAGACATGTTTTCTCTAGTATCAGTTTTCTTTTCCACAATTTGGAGTGGTATAAGGTACATATATCCCTGGGTTATTGTGGAAACAATCAACGTGAAACATGACAGTGAATGGCAGATTAATAGAGTAATATGTGTTGGCATGGCAACTAAAGCTCAAAATATAGAGAACTTCTCAAAGCCCAAGAGCTTTTGATAGACATTGTCCCACATCATGATGCTTTTCCACCATGAAATGGTAGAACCAATGCTAGGCAACTGTACCTTGAAGGTTCAGAGGTCAGAGAAATGTATTTGCTCTTCTTATGTGACATGCACCAATGCAGTTGAATCTATTCCAGAAATGCTCTGTGCTGGCTGACGGAGACAAAAACGTTATCACTTTGAACAAAGTGCTTGGATATTGTGCTATCTAAATAATGATCAGTGGCAGGCAGCATATTCTTTTGCTTTTATAACATATGCTTTCAAACTGGTTAAGGATATATCCCTGGGTGTCAATCATTTTTTTTTTTTTATGAAAAAAGCTAATGGAACATAAGTGGGGACAAACAAAATGCTGACTCACCATGCAGCATATAAACAGGGTGCAATACTCTGCTCCATGTGTCACAATTAGTTCAGAATTCATTATTTAGTTCCTTTCCAATCTGACCTTCCAAGACATCTGCCAGCAGATACCAATTTTAGGCTGATTTATGAAATGAGAATAACATTTTTCAGGGTGTGCCTAGCCACATCATAAAAGGTAAAGTGGAATTAAGTCAGTTGGAGCTGCCGATTTGTAGGCACATGAAGTAAACTTGCTACATGCTGCAGAACTATTGCAAGACTGGAATGAGGGAGTAAAGAGAGATTTACTGATGAATGGTAGACAAGCAATTGTGTTCTCATAAGCCCATATTAACACTTTATTTCAGGGGATCATCAAATATTAGAGTTAGTTGAAGTTGGCTTTTAAGATAGCTGCAAAGCAGAAACAGACTCAGAAACAGGCCACATTCCACCAATTCTGTACTGTATTTTTTCCATTAAATGATGCTATCATATCAATAATGCAACTCGAATATATATACTTACTTATTAGACAAAGGAATAATTTCAAACATGATTTACTTTCCTTGAATTACCCACAAAATTATTTGCAAAAAGAGAAATAAAAGTGAGTTCTTTCAATAACCATTTTATGTGCATATTTGTTTAATATCTTGAAACTAACAATGGGCATCTAAATATTACTAACTCATCTCTTTTCCCAGTTGAATTGTGTTTTCTCAGATCCTCATGCTCCAAGTCTGATCTATGAGGAATTTATTGTCCTTGGATGGAGAAGGCAGTTTTTCCTAAAACAAAGAGTTCACTGCTCAGCTAGGGAGATGATAGTTTCCAAAAACACCATCATTTAAAAGGCTTTCTAAATTTGAAATCTACTCCTTAACACCACAAAATCCAGGCATATTAGATCTTGGAGTTTACTTCTGCCAGAATGAAAAAAAAAACTTGGACTCTGTGAAGAAAATTCCCTGTCTGGTCCAGGGATTTGAGGGAAAAGGAGAAAGGCTGGCAGATATAAATGTGTCTCCTTACTTTGTCCTGGGGTGATAAGAAAGAGTAGAGGAAACCCAGGTGAATGTGGAGAGCCTGAGACTGTTGCAGAACACCCAAGTCTTAAGAGAAACCCTAAATATGATAACATCTAAAGAGGTGAGGGGTAGTGGTACAGTGCCACAGGGGTGAACTATTGACGGGGTTGAGTCTGAGGCCTTGTTGGCATCTCCTCAACTGTGGGGGGCTGGGCACCAGAGGTGCCTACATGCTGTCATCAGTGCTCTAGCAAAGCATGAGCAACTGCAAGGAATTCACCATTGGGTTCCAACACGACACCTCACAACGCTATACTAACCATTACTTGTCAGAGCGGGTCCTCCATTAGTTAATATGCTACAGAGAGCAGAGCGGATCCCAAGAACATTGAATTAATGCAACAATGACTTCTCCCCACCACGACAAAATATATTACGTCCACACGTATGCCTGATTCCATGTAGGGGATTGAAAGAACGATAGGAAGAGAACTCAGAGAGGAAGGCTTTTTCTAAATACACTGAATCATCCATAAGAGTCTATTTAAGATGCTTCTGCTAGGGGGTAGAACTTTTGATAGGTTAAATGTTTAAGTTGAAAAGAAAATATTTAAACTGGAAGGGAATGAGATGCTTTAGATTGGGAAGTATACATTTCTCAGCTACTCAGTGAGATAAGGGCTCACAAGGATCGTAAGTTTAGCTACAAAAATGAATATAACACTGTGGTGGGTTTCAGTAACTCCAAGGAAGGACATGAGCTGGATTTAGTCATATTTCAATACATAAGAGGTTCCATAAGGCATAACTGGTTCCACCAATAAAGATAGCTTAAATTACAGAAGACAACAAAGGGAAGAAACCACTGTTTATGGCATCACCCCTACAGAATTGATATTATCACTTTGAATTTTTGGTTTTAAGATTATCATTCACATTTACATATGAGGGAAATGAATTTCAAAATGATTAAACAATGTTATTAGGATCAACATCTTCATTTTAAAATTTGACACTGTAATCTCAAGAATATCTTGGCAGTCTACATTTTTGGAGGGAAGTAAAGTGCCTATACTAAAATAATGACATATATGCATATTCTACTTTATACATCAAGATATATTGGATTATATATGGCATCATCTATCTGAATTAGTATAAGTGAACATATTGTATAATACCAATTAAACAAACTATAAAACTGGGTCAATTTCTGTAGATTCCCTTCAAGTAAAAAATGTGATTTAAAAATATATATTCAAAAAAATGTTAGGAAAAAAAAAAGAACTCATCAAACAGCCTTCAAATGTAGTTCCACACGCTCAAGCCTATCTTGTCTCTCAGAGACCTCAGAAGTTTGTTGATAATTTTTAAAATCATTTTTAAAGTTTTTTTTATTTTTAAAGAAGCTTTAGATTACAAAAATGTTACATAAGAAATATAGAGGATTCTCATATACCCTACACCCTCAATTAGAAACAGAGTGGGCATCACCATCCCCAAATCCTCAAGATTGGGGAATGAATAATAGGCTGAAATAGACTTATTATTATTCTTTTATAGACTTATTATTATTCTAGCAACTGAAGAACTTTCATAATTGATATAAAGGTAGTGGCCACCAGAGTTTCTAAGAAGAGGGAGAGGGAAGAATAGGTGTAACATGGGGCATTTTTGGGACATTGGAATTGTCCTGCATGACATTGCAATGACAGATACAAGCCATCATGCATTTTGTCAAACTTATAAAATTGTGCAGGGCAGAGTGTAAACTATAATGTAAACTATAGTCCTCATTTGTTAGCAATTCTTCAATATGTGTTCATCAATTGTAACAAATGTACCACACTAATGAAAGATGCTGTTAATGTGGGAAAGTGTGGGAGGGGGAGGGGATGGAGCATATGGGAATCCCCTATATTTTTATGTACCATTTATGTAATCTAAAGCTTCTTTAAAAAAAAAATTTTAAGTACATGGGACACCACGATCAACACCTAGATACTGAAACTCCCTCCAAAGTAAATGCAATATATTTGGCAGGCTTCTTTAGCCATCCATTGTATCACAAAGCCCTTAGACAAGAATGTTATACCAGTTTCCTATCCCTTGAAGAAGTTCTGAAATAGAAGTATTTGTTTATTGATGACCTTCAATCTCATTCTATAAGCACTATACGTTTGCAAAAGTATTTGTAAAATCATTTGGCAATATCTATCAAAGGCCTTATATATGTGTAACCTCTTTGGCAGATTAATTCCTGATCAATGGTTGTATTCTTAGAAAATAGTCACAAATTCTACAAAACAAGAGAAAGATATGTACAATATACTTTTAGCAGTATTATTTACAGTAACAACAAATTAGAAACAACATGAATGTCAAACTGAAGGGAAATGATTAAGTAAACTGGGGGATGCACAGTTGAAAACAACCAAAAATAAATTAAAAATTCCATATAATACAGTAAAATAAGATTAAGGGAAGCATGAAGTTTGGATAAAGAGAATATAAATGAGTTATCATATGACTTCAACCATCTAAAAATCCCATGTAATCACTGTAAAAAAGAATATAGAAAAAAAAATACACTAAAACGTTTCATTTGTTATAATAAGATGGTAGAGCTATGGAAAAGGTTCTTTTCAAATATTTTTAAAGTTTTTAACATGAATCTAGATTGCATTGACAATGGGAAACTATGTACCATAATTTATCAATTTTAAGATGGAAAGTTTTCATCTTAAACTTACTATAAAGGTGCATTGAAAGTGACATATCTGTCGATAGCTACTCAATAATTATTTCCAACTTCTCCAACCACCCCTTTCACTATATCAACCATATTCTCTTTGTCACAGCTGTATTTACCTGTTCACCATCATTCCTCTAACTTATCCTGCATTCACTCTTTCACTGCTCTTCCTCAAATTGTTTACTGAAATGGTATATGCATAGAGATTCAAGCAGGAAGCAAATGCCTCCCACAAAAGGAGAAACTGAAGGGATTTAAAGATGCAAATATCTATAAAGATGTGTAAAGGGATGAGAGAAGAAGGGATAGCTAAGCACAGCAAAACTACCAACAGCCAGAGTTACTTATTACAAATACTGTATGATTGCCTTATTATGAACTAAATATATTATGTGAATTATAAATATATTATGTAAAATATAAATATGGGTAGAAATGTATATATAAGACTGTTTTTCTTTGAAGCTGAAAAAATGTAAGGTAATACTGCAAAATGTTAATATCAGACAAAAAAATTATACTAAGTATTACACAGAGTATTACATATTGTATTATTCCATTTGTATGAAATGTAAATATAAATCACGTTACAGATGAAATGAGCTTAGTGGTTATGTAGATCTGAAGAAGGAATGCTAAGGGGTGTGGAGTCTTTCTTTTTGGAGTAAAGAAATTGTTCTAAAACATTTAAGTTGATGATTGTACAATATTGTGATTATACTAAAAGCCACTGATTATAAACTTTGGATCAAATAGCCAGAAACACCTGCTATGTACAGGGGAGGGGGGAAGTAAACAGAGATTTAGAAGTGAGGAATTTTCTTGTTTGGTTTTTGTTTATTATTATTATTATTGAGATAATGAAAATGCACTAATAATGATTGAAATAATAAACACACACTATGTGATTATACCAAATACCATTGATAGCACACTTTGAATGAAATGTATGCTCTATTAGTATGTATCAATAAAATTTATTTGTTTAAAACAAGCAAACTCTTCTATCTAAATACATTTCAAAAAGAAGGAAAGGGAATTTCACAAATATATGAAAATTAAACAATAGAATCAATGGGTCAAAGCAGGAATCACAAGGGAAATTAGAAAATATTTTGAGATAAATGAGAATGAAAACATAACATATCAAAACACATGGAATACAGCTAAAGCTGTACAGAGAGAAACATAGCTGTAAATGCCTTTATTTAAAAAAGAAAAAAAATCTCAAATCAATAGCTTAATTTTTGACCTCAAGAAAATAGAAAATAAAAGAAGAGAAAACTAAGTAAAAATTAAGCAGAAGAAGGAAATAATAAATATGAGAAGGGGAGTTAATGAAATATAGACTAGAAACTAGAGAGCAGAAAAAATTAATGTAACCAAAGGATGCTTTTTTAAAAGATTGAAAAAATTGATAAAACTTTATCTTGGTTGACCAACAAAAAAGAAAAAAGACTCAAATTACTAAAATCAGAAATTAAACAGGGAATATTACTGCCAATCTTTTATAAATAAAACAATAATAGAATATTATGAGCAACTGAATGCCAAAAAATTAGGTAACCTAGATTGAATAAACAAATTATTGAGAAGTCACAAACTACTGAATCTGACATAAGAAGAAATAGACAATCTGAACAGACTTGTAACAGTGATCAAATTAAGAATCAAGAAGTTTCCCTTGAAGACAAGCACAGAACCAGTTGAATTCCCTAATGAATTTTAACAAATATTTAATGACAAATTAACACAAATCCTTCACAAACTCTTTCAAAAAAAAAAAATAGAAGAGGGAACCCTTCCTAACACTTTGCATGAAACCTGTATATATAATATATCATATATATCAATATATGATAGCAAAACCAAACAAATGCATCACAAGAAAAGTACTGAAAAGCACTCTTTATAACTACAGACACAAGGCTTCAACAAAATGCTAGCAAACTGAATCTAACAACATATAAAAGGATTGTACACAATGACCAAATGGGGTTTTCCCCAGGAATGCAAGGTTGGTTTAAGATCTGCAAATCAATTAATGCATTACACCATATCAAAAGAATTAAGCAAAAAGCATGTGGCCATCTCAATAGATGCAGAAAAAGCATTATACAAATGCAACAAATCTTCATGAAAAAAAAACAAAAAAAAAAACAACAACACTCAACAAGCTAGAAATAGAAAGAAACCTCCTCAGTTTGATGAAGGGTGTATCGAATGTTTAAAGACTGGAATGTTTCCTCCTGAAAACAAGAACAAAACTAGTAGGTTCCCTGTTATAACTTTTATTTAACATTGTAGTGGAGATTCTAGCAAGGGCAATTCAGCAAGAAAATGAAATAAAAGACATCAATATTGGAAAAGAAGAGATAAAAATATTTCTAATTACAGATGACATGATCTTATATGGAGAAAATCCTAACACATACACACACAGCCACAACTATTAGAGCTATTAAATGAGTTCCACAATACTGTACAGTAGAGCATAAATATAACAAATGGATTTCTTTTCTATACACTTCAATGAATAATACAAAAATGAAATTCAGGAAACAATTTCATTTACCATGGTATCAAGAAGAATAAAATACTTAGGTATAAAATTACAAGACTTGTACATTGAAAACTAAAAATTATTGCTGAAAAGTCAAAAAACATCAAAGTAAATGGAAAGACATCCTGTGTGCATGATTGAAAACCTCAACTTTTTAGATAGCATAATCTCCAAATTGATATAGAGTGCAATGTTTCTAAAACTCCTACTTTTAGAAATTGAAAAACTGATTTCTAAAATTCGTAGGGAAATACAAGAGATCCAGAAAAGACAAAATAATCTTGGAAAAGAACAAAGTTGGAATTCTCAGTCATTGCAATTTCAAAAAAATATTATGATGCGACAGTAATCAAGACTACATCATACAGGCATAAGGATAGACACAGCAAGCAATGAATTAAAACAAAATTGTGTAAGTAAAAAAACATGTTTCTATACTCAACTTTTATTTGATAAGGGCACAAAGACCATTCAAGGAGAAAGAACAGTCTTTTCAACAGCTAGTGTTGGGCCAACTGGTATTCACATACTAAAGCAATAAACTTTAAGAACTTGGATTAGGAGATGGTTTCTCAGATGTGATACCAAATGCATGAGCAGTCAGAGAAAACAGGTAAAGTTGATGTCATCAAAATTTAAAACTTTTGTGCATCAAGGGGCATTATCAAGAAAGTGAAAAGATAACCAAGAGAATGGGACAGAATATTGTAAATATGTTAAGGGTCTTGTGTCCAGAATATGCAAAGAACTCTTACAACTCAACAGCAAAAGAAAAATAACCCATTTAAAACTGGAATTTATAGCCATTTATTCAAAGATGGTCCAGAAATATCCCGTAGGCACATGAAAAGATCAACATCATGAGTCATCAGGAAAATCCAAATCAAAACTACAATGATATACCATATCAAAGACATTTGGATGGTCATTGTTAGATTGTAACTTACTGACCCTGAGCTCAAGCTTTGTGTCTAAACACAGAATGCTCCATTCTGGCCCTTGCTCTTTTCACATCTCCGCCAAAGCACAGAACATTCTCTCCCCCAATGATAAGGCAGTCCTCAGAAAGTCACTCCCTACCCTGAATACAGCAAGCTTGGTACTTTTCCACCCCATATCTCCATGACCGTCTCAAATCCTGCCCTACTCAGCCAGTTCAAAAGGTACTCCCCAGCTCATTCAGGGGGGCTGAAGTCTCTCTTTAGACCCGCACCATATCAGAGATCCCTGAGCCTCACTGAACTGGGACCTAACAGATATAATAAAAAAGGCAGACATTAAAAAATGTTGGAGAGGATGCAGATGTAAAATGGTGAAGCCACTATGTAAAACCGTTCTGGAAGTTCCTTAAAGGTTAAACATAGACTTCTCACATCATCCAGCAATTTCACTCTTAAGTATATATTTAAGAGTACCAAAAACAAAAACTTGTATGTGAATGTTCATAGGAACATAGTTCTTAATAGCCAAAATGTTTAAACTACCCAAAGGTACAACTATTGAATGAACAAGCAAAATGTGGCATAACCACTCAATGCAATATTATTCAATAATAAAAAGGAATGTAGTGCTTATTAATGCTACAACATTGATGAATCTTGAAAAATTAAGCAAAGTTAAAGAAACCATACCAAAAAATGCCTCATATTATATATTTCCATTTATATGATTTGTACAGAATGGGCAATTCCCTACTGACAGAAAGATTAAAGGTTGCCAAAGTCTGGAGGTAGGAAAAATGGGGTGTGACTGCTGATGGATATAGGGTTTCTTTTTGATAATGGTAATGTTCTAGAATTCGATAGTGGTGATGATTGCATAACTCTGTGAATATACTAAAATCCTCTGAATTTTGCACTCTAAAATAGTGAATGTTATGCTATGTAAATTATATCTCCATTAAAAAGAAAGTGACAAAGTGGAGGAATTAAGTAGATTTCCACTAGAGCTGCAGCTGTAGACTAGAGGCTATGGTTTCTGGTAGGATGAGCTGGCACAGTATGGCAGAGTAGTACCCTGGGAATAAATGAGAAGACTTCCTCCAGCTTCTGATCTCACACTGATGTTCCCCATTAATTTAAGTAAACCAGAATTCAGGAAGTTTAAGAGAAACTGAAAGATGCAGTCGTCCTCCTAGCCATATTGTAGAAAAAGGAAGGACAGAGTGCAGATTCGAGGGGCAACCTAGGATATTTCAAACTCTTGTTCAAATCATTACCTTGCCAAGAAGCACATTAAAATACTTGCAAATAAGAGTTAATATGTCCACACTTCATACTTTCACTGGATTTCACAACTCTATTATATTACTCATCAATATTATCCTTGTATTCAGGCTTAATTATTAATTATTTGTTTTTGTGCCTTTCCCCCATCAGAGAATGAAATGATAATAGAGAATACTCATTTTTAGAGCTAATGATCTGAGAAGTCCTCAGGGAGAAATATAATACAGGTTGGTTTTTAAGTTGTGTAGGCTTTGGAAAATTGAAGAGATAATAGTACATTCAGTACAATGCAAAAGGAATTATATTAGTGGGGATTCTGAAAATTTAATTGGCTACCTGGTTACATCAGAACTGGGAGGTTTAACAAAAATCCAGGTGCTGAGACCCAAGCTCAGAGTTAATGAGTTAGAAACTTTGAAAGACAGTCCCCAGGATCTCTATTTCTAAAAATATTTTCCAGGTGGTTCTGACATACATTGACATATAGGAATCAGTGCTCTAACTATTCTCCTGGAGGTCAGGCACCATACTGTACTCATATGTTAATCTTCTAAACCTAGTCCAGAGCAGTTTCCCAATAAAATATGAACTGATGCTCTCACCAAAATGTGATATAAAGAATAGTTAAAATTAATTACTTTGCTCATTTTTGTCCACCAAGGCCACATTTTATCAAGGATTTTGGCCATAAAGAATTCCTTAATATTCAATTACTAAATGGGAGTCCAGTTGCAAAAGTCCTAGCAATGCTATCAAATGACTCCACATTTTTATAGCTGAACTATTTTGATTTGGCTTGCCCTTTCTGCTCTGAATCTGAGCATCTGTATACCTTAATAATACCATTAGCTTCCATATTTCAATGCAAGGCACTTTATGGGAACCTGTCATTAACAGTGTAAAAACTAATTGCAAGTTGCATGCTACATTAATTTTCCCCATAAACAAACATCCAAGAAGTAAAACATATGCTAATAGAGAACTGATAATTTCATCCAGATACCTGCCAAGACAGCTGGGAGGCACCTCAGACAGAACTGGGATAAGTAGAGGATGGAAAGGCAAAACACTCTTTTGGAAGATCTTGACAGTTTCATGTGATCTGCTATCACATTTTTACCTTCAGGAGCCATTTTCCTAAATGAGCTTGCTTTTGTTATTGAACTCATATTGCATTTTCTGATGAAATGTGACTGTTTAATATGGCATGTGAAATCCAAATCAAAAGCTGCATTTTGAACCTGACACTCCTGGGCTCAAATTTGTCTGAAGATATCACCTGTTCCTCCTGGCTTTCCATCAGAGAATGTCTAGAACAGCTGGAGCACACAGATTTCACTTTTCTTCAACTCATTAAAATACACTTTCTCTAACTATTGTTTCGGGGAATTTGTGGATGATGAATGCTCATATACAGCCCGACTCAGATAAAGTGGCTTCGTGCCACATTTCGTACACACATTTTCTTGATCATGTTAGTGACAACAGAATGATAAATCTAATTGCAGTTGAAGGTAATAGAGAACGATGAAACGTGGAATTGGTTTCCACTTTATCATTGGAAACCTAAAGAAAGCAGTACAAGGTTAAGTCTATACACATTATGAGTTTGATAAAATTTGTCTATTTGCCTTTCACATAATTATTGACAGTTTTAATTGTAATTATCACAGGTTTGCACAATTTAGGGAAAATGGTTAAACTGGCCCTGTGTGGATACATAGAGTTCATGGCATTTCTAGGGTAAAACACAAGAGATGAATTAGGCAATTTTCAAATTATATTCATTCATTTTAAACCTAATTGAAATTGTAGAATGCAAAAATATCCAAACTCGAACTAATTATTAAGAGCTGGTTTGTTTTGATTGAATCGTATTAATTATACATATATTGCACACCAACAATACATGAGATTTCACTCAATGTCCAGCTCCTTTGTAGCTGTGCTTCCATATGGCCAGCTCTTGTCAATTAGCTGTGAAAGAAGGTGACGAGTGTCATTGCTGGGTCAGAATATAGAATAATGGGTATTACTTGTCTATGCACTAGCCTCTCCTGCCCTTGTCACCCTGAAAAAAACACCCTGTGATGGTAGCTCCACAAAATAGAGGTAGCCTCGATCACTGAGTCACGGCAGGGAAGCTGATTGCCACAGATAAAAATGGCTGAAAATGCAACAGACATTGTATGAACATGAAATGAACTTCCATGTTTTATGTCTCTGATATTTGGGAGTTAATTTGTTACTTTAGCATAATGCAGTGCATCATGATTAATGTACTATATATTGAATTTGGAATCAAAACATATGAGTTTTATTCTCAACTCCCTCATTAACTTTTATGAGCTTGAGAGTGTCAGATAACTTTAACTAAGGACTTCTCCATAGAATTAATGCTCACCAAATATTGACTTACTCCCCTACAGTTTTCACCCTCCCTTGTAGTTAGTTTAGAGCCATCTGACTAATTCTGGTTAATGAACTAAGAACAATAAGGATATATGTTCCTTAAAGTCAGAGGCAATAAAAAGGTAGTATTCCTCTTTCTTCTCTCTCTTTCCTTTTGTTCTGGAGAGGCAGAGGCCAAGTGTTCCAAAGAATGTATTTGCAAGATGGAGAACCAAGGACTGAACACAAAGCACTTTGCATTATTGAGAAATAAAGCTTTATTAGTTTAAGCCACTGAGATTTGAGGCTTTGTTCTTAACTTCAGCCTAGATGGGCCTATCCTTATGATTAAAAAGAAAATAGTCTTCAGTAAATCATTCTTTGATTCTTCAGTAACTACCACGTTTTCTAGAACAGTGGTAATCAAAGCGTGATCTGCAGACCAATACTGACTCACAAAATGTGTGTTGCCAGTCAGCAATGAGATAACACAAAAATTGAGAGTAAGAATGCATAAACTTTTTATAGCAATTTGGTATTTCTATGACATTTAAGTAGTGATTATAACTCTAGTAATTCATTTTTATTATATTTTATATGTTAATTTTATTTTATTACATTGTTTTGGTCCATAAGAGATTAGAGGGGGGAAAAAGAAACTAGCCTCTACAACTATCAGGCAGTTGAAAATTGTGAATGAATGGATTATAATGTCTGTATTCCTCAGATAGAGAGTTGTAGCTTGGCATGGCATTAAAACAAGATGTATTGTTTTGGTAAATGTGACATATACCTCATTTGAAATGTAAAAATTATACTGAAAAACAGAGAGGAAAGCAAAAGCCACCAAAATTTCAATATCATTAACATTTTGGTAATGTCTGATATTTACTTGTGCATACACACACAGGTAAGTATAGACTTTCATCTTTCATATTAATTGTATTAAAATAGACAAATTATGCAATATGCCTTTTCCCTAAAATATGTATCACTGAAAGTTTCCATGCCAATAACTTTACTCCAACTCATCAAATTGATAGATACTTAGTATTTCATTTTATTACTATGCCATAGTTTATTTATCCATTCCCTTGTTCAGAGAAATTTGGTTATTTTCAACTATTTGTCCTCACAATAAATTTCCAGTAACATCCATGTAAATACATATTTTCACATGGGTATGACATTCCTTTGGATAAATTGCAAGACATAAGATCCTGAGACAATGGAGTGCCTAGCTTACAGATTAGACTGATTTATAGACATTTCTTCCAACTAAGAAGTATTTTTTAAAAGTTCCTCATATGTGCATGTTAATAATCCATCTTCTTTACCTAACCATATAAATGAAATAGTTCTTTGAGCCTGCATACATGTGATGCTTGATGGACAGCAATGGCTATAATATCTACTTATGTTCTTGGAAGTAAGCCAAGGACAAACCCAGCTGGCCAGTGAGGTCTGCAGGGCCATTCTCTTGGATAGTATCCGTTTAGTGACTCTCCCTTGACCGGCAGGTGCAATGGGATGAGACTAAACGTTCCTTGGTGAGCCCATATGTTTATGATCCATCTGTTCGAGTAGGGCAGAATGAGGCAGGTGGGATCCTTTGTCCTGCAATGAAATCTAGATAAAAGCACCTGGAAGTAATGATTTTAGTTATCTTTGTAGAGCTATAATCCATATTCTGGAATTCATGTTAAGATTCTATATTCACACGGCTGTGAAAGTTTTCACTAATATAGGAAACATTTCTTAACAAATGGTTTTATCTTAAATTTAACATATGCATATTTTTCATGGAAGTTTACAATAACATACTGTTATGTAGGTTGATTAGTTCATTTGATTGTAAGGGAAAATTTTAAATTAGAACTATCAGGTACTATTATTGTCCCCTTTAAATGGAAGAAGATTTACGTGTTGTTGTTTTTTTGTTGTCGTTGTTGTTTCTGTTTTTTGTTTTTTTGTCTTGTTTTGTTTTGTTTTAGCCTGCATAGCATATAAGGGATATGCCAGTTTATTTCCCTCTACTTTCAGGGAGTGTTCACACTTCTTTATATTATGTACATTTAAAAAATCTGTAAATTCCTTTGTTTCAATGGTATCTTAAAAAAAAAAAAAAGAAAGAAAAATCAGACTCAATGGGACACATCAAGAAAAGGAAGTTCATTTCATAGGAAGGAAACAT
>JAQZBX010000010.1:0-131049 GCA_029593785.1 Cabassous unicinctus
AAAAAAAAAAAAAAAAAAAAACCAATATTTATCTCTGTTCTGTAGCTCTGCATTTATTCTGAAGTTTCCTTACTCTGAGGCAGGAAAACATTTCTAATTATCCAAGTAAGCATAGCAGTAACAAGAAATACCAAAATGACTCACCTCTTTAGGAAAAAAATACTAATCGAATTGCTTATTTTTAAGCCTTATCTTAACAGCATGAAGGATCCCCTCTTTCTTTCTTGATCTCTTCCTCTTATCATCTCTAACACTGCACAACTCAGCCAACAAGTCCTTCAATGTAAATGAATCATTATTTTCTTTTAAAAAGCCTTAAAAATTATTTGATCACCAGGAATCTGAAAAGATGCAGTTTTTGTTCTCAGGTTTACACGTTTAAATTTTATTAATTTTCTTTTTAAATAATGTATTTTATTCTAGAACGTTTTAAGTCTTAGATGTATGGCCTATTCTAACTGGCAAACTAGAACGGATATTGTACTATAAAAAGCCACTAATAAGAAACAATTTAAAGTTTCATGTACATCAACATGTGGAAACAGAACAGACTGCAATAAAGAAATACATTGATTTCTTGAGTTGTACATTCACCGACAAGTTGGAATATTGCTTCTCTCAGTTATATTGACTGTTTTGTTTCCAAGATTCCCTGACTGTCCAAATTCTCAGTCCTTTACATTGTCACCCTCATGTGTAAATAATTTCTCACATTTCCTTGGATTGAATGAATTCAATATTTCCAATTTGGAAACCTCTTTTGTAATTTTTTAAAAAGATGCTGCACATTCATGTCACAAGATCTAGAAGTGAGTCAAAGACACAGAATAAAAGAAGAGATATGCCAACTTTGGAAAATGGTAAGTTGCAACTGTGCACCAGATGTCTATTTGCAATAAGATAATTGTATGTCATAAGAGAATAAGAAAGAAAAGTTCTGGCTATATTGCATGACCTATCTGAAAGAGTGAAAATCACCTTGTCTGAATGGAAAAACCATTCAATAAACTGGGCCAACATTGATTGGCATCAGAGAATTAATTTGTCATGATCTTATGGTGACCTAATTCAATTGAATTTTTAAGCTGACATCCAAATAGTTGGAAACATAAAGATATCAGTGCTTGAAACATAGTTCTCTAGGGGTCTATGGATTTAAATGTTGCAGTTTATGATCTATAATTTCAAAATTCATTATCAATTGTTCTCAAATGGATGAAGTATATATGGACTTTGCAAAAACAGAGATTTAATTAAAGTAATAAAGAATTTTGATAGTTTTTCCTGTCAATTATATTTGAAAAAATATGTTAAATAAGAATACCTATTAATATTAGTTTACTGTCCAATATCAGCTTTCCAAAAATAAAAAAAATTAAAACATGCACCTTAAACCAAATTTTTGGTAACTCTCATACTTAAAATAAGATTTTTGAAAAGAAAAAGAGGAAAATGAGAAGTGGGTAAAGAAACTCTATTGGTAAATTATTATCTGCCTGATTATATCTTTTTTGTCAGAGAATGCCTTTCATCTGACTTCTTCACATAGACTATTTCTATTTATACCTCCCCAGTCCACCTGCCTACTACTAATAAATTTAGAAATATTTAACAGTGGACACTTAAATGAGGAATTTTGATATATTTTATAGATATAGGTATCAAAAGGAAAGATTAGAAATGGCATCAATTTACTCTTATGAATAATGAGAGTTGCAAAATGTGGTTAGTTAAGATTCAAAATATTGAAAAAAAGACTTTCTTTAGCACCCATAATATATATATTTTAAATTTTCATAAAGTTATTTTATAATTATAGCAATTGCAACCAAAATTATTCATTACATAAATATAAATGTAAGTAAAATGACAGGTCCCAAGCTTATTAAGATGGCAGAGTGAGACGCTTCAGGGTTCCATCCCACCATAGAAGCTTTGAACAACCAGCAAGAACTAGCAAAAACAGCTTTTTCAAAGTTCCAGGAAACAGTTAAAGGATTGCAGTAAAAGGGCAAGCTTGGAATAAAAAACAAAACAAAACAACTTAAACCAGTGAGATCTCATGGTGCCCTTGTTGGGTCCCCCATTTCCTCACTGGCTTACTGTGGAGCCAGCCTTTGTTCCCAGTTTAGGTGCCTGGTGTGGTTCTAGAAAAAGCAGAGTAACCCTTTTGTATATAGTGGGAGCATGTAAGTCTGACCCAATCTGCCTGATGGCAGCCTTAGGGACTGAACCAGGACATGTGTTGCAGGCTCACCACCCCAGAACTTGCCCTTTATGTAAAAGGTAGCTCACAGTACTCTCCTACAGCTTGTGGTGGGAGAGTAGTCAAGTTGTGGCTGCCTGGGACAAGGGATTGCTGGTTGTAGGATATGAATGAGGAGGTATGAATGAGTGGTTTGGAACTGTATGTACCCCAGTAAAACATGTTCTTAAACTTAGTCTATTCCTGTGAGTATGAACCCATTGCAAGTAGGAAATTTTGATGAGGTTACTTCAGTTAAGGTATGGCCTACCTCAATCAGGATGGGTCTTAGTCCTATTACTGGAGTCCTTTGTAAGTGGAATCAAATTCAGATAGAAAAAGAAAATGTCCCAGGAAGTAAGGAGCTGAAATTCAATGGAAACCAGTAGAGAACTGAGAAGATAGGAAAGGCTGCCATTTGCCTTGCTTTGTGACAGAGAAGCCCAGGATGAAGGATTACTTGTAACCAAATCTAGAGTTCCAGTCTTCAGGGAGAAAACACTGCCTTGATGATATCTTGATTTGGACATTTTCCTATCCTCAAAACGGTTAAAGAAATTACCATTGTTTAAGCTAACTCATTGCATGGTATTTGCTTAAATAGCAAAGGAAACTAAAACATCATGTAACAGGAGAATTCCTAGGGCCACATGTGCATTCCTGAGGAAGGACACATATAGAAAGGACCCAAGAAGCCCCTATGCTTTGGCCTTGAGTTATTCTTTAAACCCATTGTTTGAGTAAGCTCTGAAGGAGAGTACTCACACAAGTCAATCTACAAAGATGAGGAAAGGTTTTTTTTTTCCTTTTCTTTTTTTCCTTTGTTAACTCTTATAATTCAAGAAAGCTCTATCTTAATAATAGCTGGATAGCTAAAGGGAAAAAAAAATCTGAGTCTAAATTATAGCAATAATATTTAATTTTATTAAAATATCAAAATATACTGGTTTCAACAAAAGACTTCAAAACATACAAAGAAATAGAAAATGATGGCCCAGGCAAAAATAAATTTAAAGCATTGAGAGCCATCAATGAGGAGGAAAATACCTTGGAAAATACCAGACAAATACTTTAATAAAGTGGTCCCAAATATTCTCAAAGAGCTAAAGGAAAACACAGACAAAGAACTAAGTAAGCAAAACACTGAATGACTACAAAGAGAATATCAATAGAGAAATGTAAATAATGAAAAGGAACCCAACAGAGATGAAGGCTACAGTAACCAAAATTAAAAATTCCCTAGGGGGATGGGTTTCAAAGCAGATTGGAACTGGGAGAAGAAAGAATCAGTGAGCTTAAAGATAAGACAATTGAAACCACCTAGTCTGAGTAGCAGAAAGAAGAAAGAATGAAGAACTTTGAACCAAGTTGGACACCATCAAGCATACCAATGTATGTATTTTTGGAGAGCCAGGAGGAGAAGATAGAAAGGTACAGAGAGAATATTTAAAGAAATAATGGCTGAAAAATTATTGAAAGACATGGATATATGCACCCAAGATGTTCAACAAACTCCAAATATGATAAACCTAAGATACCAACATTGTGATATATTATAATCAAATTGTAAAAAGCCAAAGGTAGAGATATAAGCAGCAGATTGAAAGGAAATATTTGCTATATTAAAGATAATGGATGAATAACTCAAACATATTAAAAGTCCCTGTGGCAGTTTGCTATTATTTATGAATTCCAAAAGAGATATAGATTATGTTTGTAAACTGGTATGTTCCTCTGGGCATGATAACCCTTTGATTACATTAGATTTAGCTGAGATGTCTGATTAAATTATATTAAGATTAGGGCTTTGATTCAACCACATCATTAGGGTAACTTGGTTTGAGCCCCCGCCCCCCTTTGTGGATTCTATATATGGACACTCGCTCAGGGAGAAGATGGAAGTAAATACACAGAAAAAGACACAGCAGGGGAGAGAACTTGGTTTTGATTCTGGAGCCCCTGGAATTGTTGAACCATTTGCCTGAAAGTTTACAGCTGACCTTCTGAAGAGAACAGAGCAGCTGAGCCTGGAAAGAAACAAGCCCTGGGAAAAGAGACAAGCCTTTTGCTAGCCTACAGCTAAGATAGGAAGAAGCTGAACCCATGGAGACTTAAGAGGAAAGAGGAAGGCTGAATCCTCTCAGATGTCGCCAGCCATCTTGCATTACATGTGGCAACAGACTTTGGGTGAGAAAGTACCTCTTAAGGTACCTTGAGTTGGACTCTTTAGGGCCTTGTAACTGTAAGCTTCTACCCCAAATAAATACCCTTTATAAAAGTCAACAGACTTCTCGTACTTTGTATCAGCACCTCTGTTGGCTGACTAATACAGTCCTTATTATGAAAAATGCTGCAAATCATGTAAAATTCAGTAACATTTAATCAAATAATTATGAGAGAGGAAATATAAATGACTAATAAATATGCAAAGAACATTTAAATCAAGAAAGTTCAAATTAAGAAAAAGTACCAATTTTTCCTATCAAATTGACATTGTTTTATCTGAATATATAAAGTGGTGCAAGGGTATATGGAAATGAGGTTTTTTTGTGTGTATTTCTTATGAAAACAAAACATGTGTAATTCATAGGAAAAAGTGTAGCACTTTGGAAGGAAATTTTGCATTATATTTTAAAATGTAGAACTGTAGAAATTTGAATGCGGTAATTATAATTCTCAATTTTTACCTTAAAAATAAGTATAACATACTCAGTTCAAGTATAAATATGTTTATTGTTGCATTATTTGTTACAATGTAAAAAATTAGAAATAATCCAAATGTATAACAACAGATGAATTACTAAGCATGATATATATTTTGAAATATATGAAATACATATAAGAAGTCCTGAATAAATACAAAAACACCATGTTCATGGAAAAGATAATATAAAGATATAATGTAAAGATGTCGATTTTCCCTAAATTAATCTCTACTGCTTCTGCAATTTAAATTAAAACCCTAACTAGATTTTATTTTTGGAAGGTGCAAAGTGATTCTAAACTATATAAAGAAAAGTAAAGATTCATAAGTACCCAGGATAATTGTTAAAAGAGATCAGTGAATGCTCCTATAGAGATATTAGGATATATTACTTTGTTAATCTGAGGCTTTTAGGGACCCCAGCAAATATCATGTCCTTGGAGCTAATTCATTCCTGTGGGTGTAAACCTATTATAGGTGGGACATTCCTTTTGATTAGATTACTTCAGTAGGGCATGACTTAGGGTGGGTCTCAATCCTCTTCCTGGAGTCCTTTATAAATGGGTTGAATATGGAGAGAAGGAGCTGCAGAGATAGAGAAAAACCCACAGAAGATGAGAGGGAAGCCACAGCAACCAGGAAGCTGAAAGTGACCCAGAGGAGAAGGAAATGGCTGCCATGTGCCTTCTCATTTGAGAGAGGAGTCCAGGATGGTCAGCAGCTGGTCTTCGTGGAGAGAGCATCGCCTAATGCATTGATTTGGACATTTTTCTCAGCCTTGGAACTATAAATTTATAAATTAATAAATCCCCATTTGAAAAGCTAACCCGTTTCTGGTATATTGCTTTTGGCAGCTTTTAGCAAACTACAACAATTTTAAATTCATTATCATTAAAACAGTGTGCTGTTAGTGAAAGTGGATTAAAATTTTTTTAAATGGGACATAATAGACAATGTAGAAAGATACTTATGAATAGACAACTGTTATTTGATTGAAATGTTTATCAAGGGTGGTGAAATTATGGATTTTTACCACAATGGTGTGAAAACTAGCATGGTATATGGATAAAAATAAAATTAAAAACTTAATTCACTAATATATAAATTCCATAAGTGTTAATGACCTAACCAAGAAAAACTATTAACAGAGAAAGAAAATTTTGACATTAGATTTGGGAAGGATTTCTAATAGGAGATATGCAGAACAAAATGATAAAGGGGGAAATTGATACATTTTATTATATTAAAAATCAAAGATATCTCTTTAATGGATAATGTATTTATTGTATATTATGTGTGTTAATTCATAGGAAAATATTTGGAAGGTTCAAATACAGCTTGCGTATGGTACTATTGTGGCGGTATTAAAGGGATATTGAAATTTTTTTTTAGTTAAAATATTCGCATGCAATTACACCACATGGTGTTTTTAAATCTCATCATTGGACTTCCTTCAGGCTATAAAAAGTAAGATGTGATCAATATTCATATTCAGTTTGAAATCCCTATGTGTAATTTATAAATCAGTTTTCACATTTTTAAGAATAGTTTTATTACAGAAGTTGTGAATTTACAAAACAATCATGCACATGCCTAGAATTCCTATACAACACCCTTTCACCAACACACCACACCATGGCGGAATATTTGTTACAGATTATGAGATAATAACATCAGACTATTACCACCATCCAAGGTCCACAGCATGCATTTGGCACATATTTTCCATACGCCCCCATTATCAACACAGTACATCTTTGGCATTGATAGAAGAATATTGCAATATCGCTGTTAATCACAGTCCATAGGTCACACCAATTGTATATTTCCCATGCTTTTCCACATTTCCACTGCAATAGTGATGTACATCCACTCTAGCTCACAGAAAGACACTCTTGTATCTGTACCATAAACCACAATTCCCATCCATCTCTGGGTTCACTATATTATTCAGTCTGGATTGTGCTTTAGCTTTCTTTCAATTGACATTTACATCTCTAGACTACCCTTTTCAGCCACAATCCCATTTATAAACCAGTTGCTACTCACTATTATGTGTTACCATCAACTCTATTTCCACACTTTTACAGTTAACTTAATTCTCCAAGATTTAACGTAATGATGTGCATGAGTTATGTAACATTACAGTTAGAATGGAATTTAATAATCATCTGACCCAATTTGTTCATTTTATAGAAAAAAATAAGGTTCAAAGATGAATCTCTGCTCAAGGGCATAGAATTAGGGAGAAAAGAGACTTTTGAGTAAAGAACGTTTTTCACTTCAATCATTGTATTTCCCTTTTCCATATTGATTGCTATTTCTAGAAATGCAGGATCTAAACTTTTGCAACTGTTGCCTATTTCACAAATTATTTGAAACTCAAGGCGGAAAAGACATGACTAACACATCCACCATTGAAGAAGGTGTTGTTTCTCAGGACAATATTGATTTACAATCTTTTCAAACAATGGGAAGCAAGAACTATGATGGTATGTAGACCAGTAAGTGAAAGACTGCTGACAAAATGATTTAATACAGCCTGTGTAAAATGTCAATTATTAAATGTTTCATACCCAGTGATAAGGACAAGACGAGCTATCACCACTTCAGTGACACATTAGAAAATATGCTCAGCGGAGATGAGGCACCTGAATTGTCAAGTTAGAAATGACCTCATTAGAGGTGTAAGAATCATGGCAAAAGAAAGAAACAAAACACTGCCATGCTTTATTTTGAATGACAGTATGAGAGGTTCTCCTAGTTGTACCTGACAGATTTAGAATAAACACAGGGACCATTTTGTAACAGAATGTGAGTACCTGTAAGGTTATTTCTCCGAGACTATTTTTTTTTTTTGCCAGTGTTCTTAATGCTGATTTTGAATAGTATTTAAACTAAGACTGTAATTTTCAAATTAGAAATGAAAATAGACAACATATAAATATATAAACAAAATCTAATCACAGTAGTTCATATAATTCAATAATCCAAAACTATTCAACTGTATAATGGATAATCTTGTCTCTTTTCAGTGCCTTTAATAATTCAGTTCCTATGATCTACTTATACACTTTTAAGTTATTTAAGAGTGCTAAGTTAAAGAGTATGGTAGGTCTCTAGAGTTAATTTTATTAGATTACATATGTGTTTCTTTCATGAAAAAGCTTTGCATATTTTTATGATCTAGGACAGTTTTTCTAGAACTCTATTGTACATGCAAGTAACCTGGGAATCTTGTTAAAATCCAGATTTGGATCATAGATTGGCTGGGACTGACCTTCTGTGTTTCTAACAGCCTTGCCGGGGATGCTGATGCCGCTGTTTAGCAGATGAGACTTTGAGTAGCAAGTTGAGAAAGGATGTCCAGGCAAGCAGAAGCCAAAGCACCTGGGAGCTTGTTAGAAAGGCAAAATGATGCTCTGTACACGTTAACTACTGCATCTTAGTCTCCAAGGGTGGGCCAAGGAAATACCCAGAACCACTGTCAGATGCTACTCACTCATGCAATTTTCTTCCTTTTATGTGTTTTTATTCCTTTTTAAAATTTCTTTCATTGCAAATAAGATTTATCCCAAGAAACATATGTATCCAACATGTTAAATTTACTTGGTACTCTGCTGAAAATTCTGTGCAGTCTTAGTTTAGTCACGGATTTTTCTCTTTGTAACCAATGGGTGTGGCCTCAATTTAAAAATAAAGTTCAAAAGCTTGAAAATATACACATTTTAAAAAATTGATAAAACTTAGTCATTAGCAGAGATTTAGCCTTCCTCTTTTTCTAGTATAAATCCCCCTTACAAAGAACAAAGCATATCAATGGTATGAAATTTTACTACAAACCAGTATTATATTTATATTTTATTAGGTGTTCACTGTGGCTTAATAAATCTTTGTGGTTTCCACAAAATTGTACCAAGTTCAATATCTTTTTTCCTTCATTTTACATTCCTTTGAGTAGCTAATATTTCTCTCTGCAATTAAATTGAATCCTTACTGCATTGAAGAAATATTAATATCCTGAATTGGCTCACTGTACCTTTGTGAACTGAGCATGATAAAAGTGACATTTCTGATGTGTCTACATATATGTCAGGATGGAACATGTTATATATCAAGCATTGAGTAATTTAGCTGCACCTATTTCTCTAGAACCTGATTAATTTCTTCTAATATCTGAAGGAGAAAAAAAGGAGAAGATAGTTTATAGGTCACAATAAAATAAAATACTGAACACTCTAAATAAAATTTCTTCAAATTTGATTGGTATGTATGCTGGGCACTGAAAAGCAAACATTCTTCGCAATTCTCAAATACAGATTTTATAGCAGTTACATGAATGTGTACATTTCTGGCAAAGAATGTTTTATAAGTACCACAAATGACAATCTAGGCACTATCACTTTGAGGGCTTAAATCCACATTATATAAAATACATGAAAATTTATCAATATGTCATTTTATTTTATTTTATTTTATTACTTTAAAGATTTATTTATTTATCCCCCCCTTGCTGCTTGTGCTCGCTGTGTCCATTTGCTGTGTGTTTTTCTGTGTCTGCTTGTCTCCTTTTGTTGCGAGGTCTTGCTGCGTCAGCTCACCAGGCCGCGCGGGCTGGCTTGCCTTCACCAGGAGGCCCCGGGAATCGAACCCGGGGCCTCCCATATGATAAACGGGAGCCCTATTGATTGAGTCACATCCGCTTCCCAATATGTCATTTTAAATACAATTTTTCTTTCTATATTTTGAAAAGATCCTTTTCTTATTTTGCTTTTAACATTATTTAGTTAAAAGTAACTCATTTAATTTTAAATGCACATTTTTATATGACAACTGAAATGCATTCCATGAATTATTGTGAACCAAGAAAACTAACTTTCAATCTTTTAAAAATATAATGGAAACTTTAGGAATACAAAATTTTATAATGAATGAAGTTAAAATGCTATTTCTGTAGTTTTTAATAAACCTACTGACATTTAAAGTACATATGGAAAAATATACATGTCATGATATGCATGTTGTAATATTTTTATGACATGAACACATTTTGAAGTTTCAGATATAAAGAATACACATCTTTATTTCACTAGTTTAGGGGTATCTTCTCCCATTCTTGCTGCTCAGCTCCTTTGGGAAAGAAATTATTTAGTATTCATCTATGAATTCCTAGGGCCTGCATTTAACGGATCTATCATAAGCAATTCTTGAAAATAAGTGAATGAACAAACATGAAGTAAACAATGTATTAGTTATGACAATCTCTTCTTAATTAGACCATTGTCCTAAATAAGCTAATATTTGCTTTTTATAAATCTTTATAATAGAATACCAGAGGTAAAATAAGGGAAAAAAGTGATATATCAAGAAATATCTTGTCATTGGCATTATTTAGAATTGTGAGTATGGTGATTATGAAAAGCAGAATAACCTTTATTTGTTGTTGCTATTATTTTTTAATTCTTTGCGGATAATGCACCCCCTATTGCCTGAATGAGAGGATGACCACTTTCATTGCCCCCATATCCTTGTTATGAAACTGGAGAATACTTACCATTTTTTATTGTATATATATAATTACATATATACAATGCATATATAATAAATTATTAATAGATATAATGTAATATATATAATCATTATAAATTAAAACCTATGAATTACAGCCTTCTTCATGGTAAGTCAAATTCAATGTAAATTTAGAAAAAATTGAAAAATTATAATTAACGTTCTATCAGAATGAATTAAAAGTATTGACTGTTGTCACAGTAGTTTGGAAAGTCTTCAGGAAAAGATATACATCTGTCTAGCTTTCTATCTAACTAACTAGCAAGCTATTAAAAAATTTGTAGACTAATTTTTTTTTTTTTTTTTAAGAATAAGCCTGTTACCAAACAAGTGGGTTCATTGCCTGATGCACATAAGAGTCAATGCTGACACCAGGATTTTGAGAAAGACAGAGCTTATTGCGAGCCAGTCAGGCAAGGAAATAGGAGGCAAAACTCAACTATGTCTCCCTGAGCTGAAAATATACAGAATTTTTATATGATTTGGAAGGGGCTGGTTTAGGGAGGTAGAATAAAATGATGCAGGATGGGATGAGATGATGTAGGTCTGAGGCAGGGCTAATTGGAGCATGTGCAGTGGAAGCTCATGACTTTTTATACACACATGATAAAAAATTGCAGCCTTAGCATGATGAGGGGTGGAGATCTTAGTAGTGTAATTAGGGACAGGTTACTTTGTGTCAGAATTTTGTTGCTTTGTGCATGTGCGGATAGGGGTATCAAGAATTTTCTGATTTTGTCCAGTTTGAACCTACTGATAAGGTAGAAGTATAAAAACAGGAACTAGGCAGTACCAGGTATTACTAAGGACTGGGGTGACTGCTATTGGCACTACCAGGTTGTGGCCAGGATAAGCAAGGGGAATGGTTTAGGAGGCAAGACAAGTGGGCTTAGCCTGGGCTTGACCAAAACATACAATATTTTACCACTTAAGAAATACATGTTTTCCAGTATTGGGTTATGAAATCAATAAAGATCAGTGATAACAGTTATCCACAACTTTATTGCTATATTCTGTGTCCGATTGTATTAGGCTATAATATATAATCTTTACTCTATTTTATTATGGGGTGAAATTCGAAGAAAAAAATTGATTAAGGGACATATTTCTAGGAAATCTAGTTGAAACTGCTTCATATGATAATGTTCTTTGTTTTCTATTAGCATTTTTTTCCTCTTAAGAATTGTATGTGACACTAATGGCTGAAGCACTACACATTGGGAAATACTGTCTTAAATGTCACCCCAACACCTTTAATCAATCAATATTTTTTAAAAAAAATTATTTTTTAAAACTTACTTAGATTACATAGCTGTTAAATAAAAAGTATAGGGGATTCCCATATGCCCCACTCCCTATCTTTCCCATACTTGCCCACATTAACAACACCCTTCATTAGTGTGGAACATTTGTTACAAATGATGAACACATATTGGAGCATTGCCACTAAGTGTGAATTATAGTTTATATTATGGTTTAAACTCTCTCCCACACATTTTTGTAAATTATGACAAGATATATAATGGCCTGTATCCATCACTGCAACATCATTCAGGACAATTCCAATGCCCCCAAAATGCCAACATATTACACCTATTTTTTTTTTTAAGATACTTAGGTTTCATAAATATTACATAAAAAATATAAGGGATTCCCATATGCCCTGCTACCCACACGTCCCACATTTTCCCACATTAACAACTTCTTTCATTAGTGTGGTACATTCATTGCAATTGATGAACACATTTTGGAGCATTGCCACTAAGAGTGGATTAAAGTTTACATTGTAGTTTACACTCTCTCCCACCCTATTTTGTAGGTTACGGCAAGATATATAATGGCCTGTATCTGTTGTTGCAATATCATTCAGGACAATTCCCAAGTCCCGAAAATGCCCCCGCATTACACCTGTTTTTCCCTCTCCCATTTTGTTCTTCGTAGATTTATGAAACTCAGAGCCACGGTCCTCTATTCTTTCTATGGAGAGCCTAAAAGACTCAATATGCTTTCAGTGTAGTATACTAAAATAGTGGCTAAAAGTAACAAAAGTAATAGAATATAGCTGGATTTCCCTTATTAACTGGTAGTTTGGAAAATTACCTAATTTCTGAGTACCTTGATTTGTGAAATTCTGCAAAATGGAGACAATATTAGAATGCACTTCAGAATTATTATGAGAATTAAGTTGGTGTTTGTATGGTGCATATTATAATGCTTAGAATATAAAAATCAATCTTGATTGTTGTTGGTTATATACTTTTTATACATGGTGCTAAGAAGGAAGTCCAGTAGCTGATTCAGGGAGTACAAAAGGGAAATGCCTGAAAATTATGCCTGACTGTCCCCAATTTTTCAGCCAGCACTATGAAGGGGCACGATGAAGAAGTCATGGACATGCTCAGCAGCTGTCTTCCAGCATTCACCTGTATCCCCACCCCTCCTTTTCTACTGTTTGCATTTCAGTATGTTTCCAGTTGGCAGCCATGGGGAAATGTTAGGTCTAATGGAGGGGCCTGACCATACCCGAAATTGGAAAACAGCAGTTCTAGCTGCTTGTTTATCAGGGTGAGAACTCTCAGTGGCAGGGCCCCCTCTCCTGGGGTGTATAAATACGCCACCCTCAGGCAGCACAGTTTTGTCTCTCCAAAGCAAAGTGGGGCATGCAGAACTGCTATACAAAGACTCTGATCCAAGCAGTTTGGTCTTCCCGGGAGACCGGCCACAATGAGATCTCTTCCCCTGCTCTTTTGAACGCTTTGTGTTGTGTAAGTAATACAGCAGTCATTTGCTGAAAGTTTCTGTGGAGCCTGAACCTGTCTTCCTTTTATAGCAACTCCCTCCACAGGGCATGGCCAAATGCTGCTACACCTAACCAATATCTAAGTCCATCATCAAATAATTGATCCAGATAAAACAAATGGAAGTCTAAGGCTTATAAAATGGTCCCTATAAGTTATATTTGAGGACAAATATAACAGCAAGTCTTTTACTTTTTCTTACAAAGTCTAGCAAAGTTATATTAATATTTACTTCATTTTTTATTTTTGCCTCTATAAAAAGAAGAATTGCAGAGGTAAGATTGAAAACTATTTTCTTTTCTGTCTTTTGGCTAAGCACAGTCTCATGATTCAGTGACAATTTAAATAAATTAGGTACTAGAAATTGGATGAGGATGATATTCCTTTCAACTACCAAAAGCATTTTTTTTTCTTACCATGCTTTTCACCCATGCTTGAAGTTTTTCTTTTCTTTTTTTAAGTGCTTCCAACTTGGGAGAAGAAATGACTTAACAAGGCATGTTGGAAGTGAAAAATGCCTGTCTAGAGAGTACAGTGAAACATGAGCACTTTCAATGTAACCTAGGTAAGCGTTAATCAGTACCTCAGCACTGCCTGAAGTGACTTTTTGTGATAATAAAAAAGGAATTTTTCCTCTAAATGTATGTCAAAAATATGTGTTGCAAGTATTTCTCTGGAAAGAAACAGGTTTTGATGAAAGCATTTTCTTTTTATATGAAATGAAACATTTTCAATTTTGACACACAGCATGTCAGTTCTGGGGTGGTTAGGAATATATACCACTTATAACTCAAAAAATGAGTACTGGTTGTAAATTATATAAAAGCCCATTACACAAAGAGAATGTTCCTCAAAGCTAGGTAATACTATATATATATATATATATATATGTATTATATATATATACATATACACACACACATACACACACACACACATATGGTTATCAAAACCCATTAAATTTGACCCTTTTAAGTTTTCCAGCCAAGATTAATTTCCCAACATAACGTCCCCCTTATACAGAAAATCTTCTTTTCTCAGAAGCTCTTATTCTCATGGGACCTTTCCACCATTTCCCTGATAGCCAGGGGCTAACCAGCAATCCTTCATGATCTTGTAAGGCATTTCATTTAAATTTATATTGAGAAATTTACAGTCTTATTAAGTTGTCTTCCCCTGAGATTCATTTTGCCTTGTTTCATTGCTATGTCAATTTAAATAGGTGCCATTTAAAAGCTTGCCCCATATTTTTGTGGGCCACAGTACAATAAAATGAGGTTAAATCAAGACTTGAATGTTTCCAGGTGATAGCCAAGAAGAGATTTTCCAGTACTTTTGGTGTATGTAACTTACTCAAATGTGCTTCTTGAAGGTTCTAGCATCATTCAATCTATTTTAGTCGAAATCTTATAAGATAATGATTATAAATGATTAATGAATATGACCTTATAAAAAAACAACAGTCAATGACTTAATTTAATATTTTAACACTTTTTTTTAAATTTCATGATGTTTATTTCATCATTGAAATGTTATTTCCTGATCCTGGTAATTAGTTAAGGCATTCCTTTCCTCTTTTGCAAAATCAGATGCCTTCATTGGAAATCTGCTGACCCAGCAAAACTCCCGTGCTCACCTCAGCTCCCATGAGTTTTTAAGCCTCAAAACTTAAAGTTCTCTGCACAAATTCTCTTTTCTTTATATTCTGGTGAAAAAGCTCAAACTATTTTGGGGCAAGTGGGATTCTGAAATCTGATATGCTGGGAGTTTCCACCTGTGGAAGCTTCTGGATGCAGTTCAAATAACATCAATTTTCAGCAGGGACTTTTGCAATAATTCTCAGCAGCAAAACCTCTCAGGGAAGCATAATGATAATGACCAGGACTATAATAACAGTAGTAATAATATTGCTACACATACACACTTGCATTTATGAATCCATGTAATCATTAGCTCTAATCCTTACAAATACTTTGCAAAATTTGTATTATGATTCCATTTTACCTGTGGAGAAATGGAGACTGAGAGAGGTAAAGTAACTGTACTGTCAGTGAGTATCTGAACAAGGATTTAAACCTAGATTTGTATGTGTCTGTTTTAGTTTGCAAAATGCTGCCAAGTCAATATACCAGAAATGAGTTGACTTTTACAATGGGGACCTATTAATTTAAAAGCTTACAGCTCTGAGGCCATGAAAATGTCCAAATCAAGGTATCAGGTTCTTCCAGTTCTTGATGCTTTCAGCTTCCTGGTTTCTGCAGCTTCCTCTCTCAGCTTCCAGGGACCTTTCTCTGTGCCTTTGTACTCTGCCAATTCCAGACTCTGGCCTCTGGGACATTCTCTCTCAGCCTTTGGGGATTTCTCTCTGAGCTCCTGTGTGTCTCTTTGGCCCCCTCTCTTCATGTTCATCCATTTATAAAGGACTCCAGGAACAAGATTAAGACACCCCCCAGGTCACACCTTACTAAAGTGATCTAATCAAACGGTCCCGTGTTCAATAAGTTCACACCCAAAGAAATAGAGCAATATAAGAACATAATTTTCTGGGGTCCACAAAAGCCTCAAACAACAGTATCCATCTTGTTTTATAGTTACTCTGTTACCAGAATAATATGAGGTGTTTATTCCACTAGCAGCAATGCCCTGGGGTAGCTGTTTTTCCACCTTGTAATCAGATGGTCTTTTCAGCAGTACCCTCCAGTATTGGCAGCCTCTTGAAACTTTTGCAGCAACCAGAGGCAGGAACCCCATGATTTTCAAGAAAGGAAGGTCTCATTCCAGTGATAGAAGTTACCAGAGGTGATACTTTTGGTAGAAATTATTAATTATAAGGCTAACAGGTATTCCTTGCTCACACAATAGTTCCTGAGTCCCCAACTTTTCTTTCTCTTTTGCTCCCATTTTTTGCTTGCATTGAAATTTCCTGGGAGTCTAATGGTAGAAGAAAATATATGTGAGAAAAGTAACAGCATAAGGAAATACTTGGTGTAGATAAAAGATGTGCTACACTGGAAATCAAAGACGTGAATTTTGGCATCAAGTAACTATGTAATATTGAGCACAGCAATTATCACCCTATCACTGAGTTTTCTTATTTATAAAATAAATAGATTATTCAATCATAAGAGATATAAAACATGTATACTTCTAGAAGATATATGAAGGAAAGCCAAAAAATACATATTTTAAAATTGCTACTAAATTTCTAGTAGAATAATGTTATTAATCCCATTTAATACATATCATATATATGTCTTTAATGATTATCTATTCTATTTTTTTACCCAAAAGATATATTGACATGAAAATTGGAAAATTCAATAATTGTGGAAAGAATGGCAATACCAAAACTAAATGTGTCATATTTAAAGCATACAGAAATTAAGTATCAGAGGATAACTAATTTCATTTAGGCATCCAATTATTCCAAGCAGTGATTTTGAATATCAGTAATGATTTGAGAAAATATAAGGTCATTTGTAATATAATTTAGAAGCTTACTGACTTGAATTTCTGTAAAGGAAATAAGGGCTTCTCAAAATTTATCTGGTGTTAATATTTAAAATTGTTTGAGTACCTATGGGGATGAAAAAAATACACATATGTTAACTATAAAGCCTATTAGGAGAGCATACTTGTTGAGTACCTACAACATATCAGGATCTCTGTTAAGGGATTTATATGCATAAACTTATTTAGTCTTTCCATAGCTGCTTAAGTGGTATGTTATAATTACCAATTTACAGGGTGAAACTAAGGTTCAAAAGGTTAGTAACTTAAGAAAATTTGATGTGAACTACAGTTATGGTATATCCGAATCCAGAGCTAATGTTATTCCTTCGACATGATGTTTTCACCACAGACAACAGTCAAAATGTTGAGGATAATGGAAATATGTATGAACAATTTTTGGGCCCTTAAGCCATTTTAATGCCCTTTGTGAAAATTACATATGCACAAAAGTTACTATCTTTCACTTTTCTCTATGCTATATTGCTACCATCCTAAGCTATGCCAGCATTCCCACCACATGAGCTGCTATAATAAGCGATGACGCAGTTTTTAAAAATCAATCTCATTGACCTACAATTCATTTTTTAAAGAACAATAGTGATGCATTTTTTAAAATTTTGAATCTGATCACTCTAGTTCCTTGCTTAAAAATCCTGTAATAATGGCTCAATGGTCTTAGAGTAAACCCTACATGATATTATCCTGGTTGCCCACTCTACCCTTGCTCACACTGCTTAAACTACATGAATTCTTTCTGAGATTACAGCTTTCACACACATATCTTCATCTGAAAAGCTCATTGCAAATAATGTCTATCTATCTTCCAGGATCTGCTTAAATGACATTTGTGCAGACTAAGTTTTATAATTCTAGGTTAATTTTGTATTTAATATCTATTTCCCTCCTTAAATAGTAAGGTGCATGAGTTATATCTATTTTATTTTTTGCAGTACTCCTTATACTTATCACTGCACTTGGAATAGAGTTGGTGTTCATTCATTCATGTAGTTAATGCAGCAGTATTTGTTGAGTACCTACTCTGTGTCAGCCATGATTTTAGGTATTTAGAACATATTGCTATAAACAATAGACAAAAACTACTCTATTCACAAACCTTTCATTATAGTGCAGAGAAGAATATTAAACAACAATAATTCTCTAAATGTAAGATATTTTAGAAGTTGATGAATGCTAAAAAATTGAGTATGATGGGAATCATGTATATAAGGGAAAGTTTGCAATATTATGTGATTGATAGGGCATGCCTCATTGAGAAGGAAGTGAGACACTTAGTAAATATTTGTCAAAAGAATGCATGGATTTTAAGAAAAGACAGAGTTTAATAGATGTCTTCACAAAAATACAATAACATGAGAATTTAAGGGAAAACAAATTTATCATTAGAAGAAATATTAGGAATAGTTTATTTTAAAGGAAGTGACTTTTGAACTAGATTTTAGAATGTATAGGGTTAAGAAATTGAGTTTAAATATGAATTATTAGGACAGATATAAGAAAGCATAGAAATACTAAAAAAGTCATAATTTTGACTGCTGTCTGGGTGAGTGCAGGAAACTACTCATAGTTTTTTGGTTGAAAAGCCTATTAATATTTGATTGCAGAAGCTTAAAGATTATCAAAAGAGTGATTTTCATATTGCGAACAGTGGTAACGATTAGGCTATTATTTGGGAATGTTTATTTGTATGCTATGTCTTTAAGTTTGGTTCTTATATGATTTAAGACACAGTTGAAATGACCCCAAAAATGTATTATACTTAGTCTAAAGTAACGACAATTTGATAGAAAGGGGAATTTACAAGTTTAGGCAAACTATTACGATATGTGAAGTGACAAACTTTTAAAAGTAAGATATAGATTCTAAATACTAATGTTGATCCATGTTATAAGGAAAATGCCAGTAATTATAACAGAGTAGCTAGAAGAAAGTGCTTATTTGGGGGAAATAATGAATTTTGATATGATTAAAATAAATGTGACATGCCATTGTACATTTGGTTCATTATCTTCCTCACTCTATGGAATCCACTTCTAGAACATGAGGAAAGGATTGTGATATATAGATTTATTCACTACCTTCAACTATTATTGCTATGAAACCAAAGGACTGATGAAATAGCTCAGGGAAGAAATATAAAGAGAATAATAACAAAACCCCAGAAAGCATATATTGGGTGAAGGAAAGAATGCTTTAATGAGGAAGAAGAGTCAAGAAGAAAAAAAAAAAGATCCAGGAAATAAAAAAAAAAACTGGAAGAATGTAGACTATTAAAGCCAAGTAATGAATTAAGATTATAAGTAGAAGTAGATTATTAGAGAAAAATATAAAAACCAAAAATTGGCAATTGATAATCTAGAATTAATGAAGATATTTATTGCATTAAAAGAGGAGTCTTTTTTGATTTTTTATTGGGATGGTGAGAAAAGTCATTTGTGTTGTATTAAGGACAACGGATACATATTTGAGAAGAAAGTAGAAATAAAGACTACAGACTGTACTTTCTAGAAATCTGCCAATATCATAAACACAATAGCTAATTAAGTAGTTCATAGCAGGTAATTGAATTCAGAGAAAATAATTTTCAATTTAGTTTAGGGAAGTCCGTATAGTTGTATTTATAAGGAAGAAGTGAACAAAAGACAGGAAGAGAAAGAAGAGGGGAAAGTAATTTTCTAGGGAAGCTAAGAAAGAATGGGCACCTGTTAAGAGGTTAAAAGATTAACCTTTAAGAGGTGTGAAGTCCCATTGGAAAGAAAAAGAAGAGGAAAAGAGAATTGAAGAGAAGTTTAGAGATGAAAGTTAGATAAAGCATTACAATAGAAAGTTAGGAAGAAATGAAAAAATAATTGCCTCTTCTCATAACCTGAGATAGCATTGACTACAGAGTAGTCTGTCGAGGAATCAAAGGACCCTGAAGACCAGATGACACCCAAGGAGCAAGGGAGACAATAAAGGGTCAGGAAGAAACTGAACCAAGTAATGATGAGAAGACAATGTAAGTGTTTATTTGGTACTGTATAGGTTTGGTAAGAGATAACGAAGACCTAATAATAGAAACTAAAGTTCATGGCATTATAGAGTCCATGGAACAATGGAAGAGGATAAACAGGACTCTGGTCCTAGAGAACGTGTAGCTTCCAAACAGAACCCTTAAACATTATGAACATAATAGGGTTGCACTTTCAAAACTGAGCAGAGGAGTGGGTAGCTCAGTGGTTGATCACCTGCTCTCCATATATGAGATCCTGGGTTCATTCCCTGTTACCTCCTTGAAAAAATGAACAAACAAACAAAAACCTCAACAGGAGTAGAATAGATTTACTGGAAATCCAAAACTATAATACAAGAGGCAGCAATTATCATTTGCTTTTGAGACTCCTTATATTTGAGTCTTTTCTTATTTTCCTAGTGTGTTAATAGTATTTTCTGTCAGGTCCAAGATAGGATCTATAACTATAACTTCAAATTGTGATAAGATACTTCCATAGGTAGAAATAGGTGATATTCAAAATAAGGGAATTAATGGGTTTATTGTGTCAAGTAACAGTGCAAACTTGATTGATTTCAAACCTAAAGTATATATTTTGTTAAACTTTGAAGGAATAATCAGAAACTTGACAATAGAAACAGAGAAATCAGATAGTAATAACTCCTCAAGAGTGAATGTTACCAAGGGAGTATGATAGAAGTTGACGTGGAAATGTATTACTAATTTGTTGAAGATAACAACTTTGAAAAGGCTAAACATGTAGAGTTTTCTTGGCATGCATATCAAAGAGACCAGAAGAAATGGTGAACTGGTATAATAGAGTTCATCCATTGATGGACTGGAAATTTTGAAATTTAAGAGCAGGCAAAAGTATTAAGACTGAAAGGAAAAAATTGGAAAATAGAAAAGGGAGAAATAGCCAATAAGTTAAATTGGGGATTTTCAGAATCAAAAGATCTTGGTGGTAAAAAATCTCTCAGAAATTGTTTCCAATGTCATTCATTCATTTAATCATTCAACAAATCTATATTCGCCCCTACTATTAAACACTATTCACTCTTCTATATTCCGAGTGAAGACTCGTACACAAAACATAAAAGGTCCCTGAACTCATGGAGACTACATTATAATGTAGAAAGACAATGAAAAAGAAACAAGTATATATGTCAGCTAAGGAGAAAAATACTGTAGACCAAGACATAAAGAGTGGGAGATTGTACATTCATGTTGATGAACTTGCTGATATGTTGATTATTTGAATAATCATGAAAAGAGTGAAGAATAAACCATTCTGGGAAAGAAGTGTTTCAGGAAAAGGGAAGAACAGATTAAAAGGCCTTGAGACAGGGAAAGGTGTGAGACCTCAGTGAGCAGAGGGCCAGATCATGTCATGCCTTTTCGGCCACTGGAAGGCTTATGTTGCTTCTTCCAGTAGAATCTATTCACATTTGAGAAGAGGGCTGGAATAATCTGACTTATATTCTAAACTCACTGCTGCATCTGTGGGGAAGGACAAAAGTGGCCGTGAAGGGAAATCAGCTGAAGAGCTATCATAATAATCTAGTTGAGAGGATTGTGCTTTGAATCATGATGGATATGGTATATGTAGTTAGAAGTCAGACATATTTTGAAAGTTTGAGCTAAGAATGTTTGCTAATAGATTTTATGTGGGGTTTCAGAGAAAGAGTAGTTAAGCATAATTCCAAGGTTTTGGGGTGAACCTTTGAAGGAGTAAAATCTACTTTATACTGAATATTTCAAAATTAAACTAATCTTAGATTTAATTTTGAAGATCCATGTAGATTAATAACTTTCATATTTAAACTACCATCATTTTAGTTAAATTTCAGGAGGGAGTAGGGACAAATAACCATATTCAGTCTTTCCTGTTTAATGAAGCTCCATTAGTGCACTTTCTACATACTATCTAATTGGGATATATGTGGAATTTATTTAGTTTATTCAATTAACACAAACAACAAAATGAATGATTCAAAATTTTCCAAGGTACAAATTAATATTGGGCTTTATTGAAGTTATTTTAATTATCCCCATGTAAATGTAACATATTAATAAAGTAATTTTTCATGTCATTTTTACAAAAATACTTTCCAGTTTTATTTTGCTTAATTTTGATCTGTAAAGTAAGCTGGGAGGAGAGTAGAGAAGGAGGAATAACAATTGAGCAAATAAACAAGATAAGTATCAAGAAGAATTAAGGACACAGTTTTGAGCATATGCATATAAGTGAATATATGGAGATGGACTATTATAGATACAGTTACTTTTATATAAAATAAAATAAAATAAAATAAAATAAGAACACTGCAGTTCAAACTATGTCCTACAATGATAGATGACTATGTTTGTTCCAGTACTGCAGGGATAGATTAAGCTATTGAAAAACCGCTCAGCATTGCCTAAAGAATAGTAATATATATGAAATTCTAAAGTTAATGCATCATTATATAACTTGCTGCAACTGATTTATAGGTGCAATATAGTACACTGTGTCAAATAGTGCAGTATAATAAATGGTATAAAAAAATATACCCCCCAAATTTTTGTTCTAATAAGTCTTTTGAGTTTTAACTTAGCATTTATCTGAGTAGTGGAGGCATCCTATTTTTCCCTTGACAATATTCACAGTCTAATGGCTTTTGGCTATTAGTCTACATTTGCTGAAACCTGTGGTCTCTAGAAAATTATACATTTTACAAATAAAGGACTGAGAGAAGTGTCCAGTTCCTTTGATGGCAATAACAACTCTACCTACATAGGGCAGAAAAACTATTAATTTTTGTCACAGGAACACTAAATTCTATAGCAACATATATTTAACTTGTACATTTTTATTGTTTACCTCACAATTAGTTTTTGCTGTCATTACAAACGACCCAACTCATTATGGCTTAAAAAGTAGCCACATATTTAACTCACAATTTTGTGGACTGGCAGTTTGGACTGAGGTCCCCTGGGCAACGTTTCTATTCACCATGTACCTCTGTTTTGAGAGGTGGGATGACTTTTGGCTAGGGAAATGAGGCTGGCGGGAATGGAGTAATTGTCGACCCCCTGTCTCTCATCATCCAGCCAGTTAGCCCCGTGTGGTTCACAGGAAGATGATCCCAGGGTTTCCAAGAGCAGCAATAAGGACAAGCCCATAAATAAGAATTTTTAAGCCTCTGCTTGTGTCATGTTTGTGACACTAGCTAAAGCAAGCCATGGAGGGCACATGAAGCAACATGGCGAGGGAACCTCATTACAGGGAGCTATATTGCAAGCAACTGCTTATGGTAATCCCAAACGTCTGGCCCCAAAATATCCCTCTAAACTGTCTTTAATAGCAAAATATTTCCAATATTAGAGAATAAATTTTATCAACCTCAGCATTATTGACATTTAAGACCACATAATTCTTTGTTGCAGGAGCTGTCTTGTGTACTATAGGATGTTTAGCAGCTTCCCTGGCATCTACCCACTGGATGCCAGTAGCATACACTCCCCAGCTGTGACAAACAAAAGTATCTCTAGACATTGACGAATGTTCCCAAGAAGGTAAAAGCCACAGTAGAGAACCACTGGGTTAAAAAATAAATTTTAGTGGGGGAATAGTCTAATTTTTAAATTGGTTTTTAAATTAATGGAAGGAGTGAGACACAAAACTTTAGTGTCTGCTGCTATACATTTCTGAAAACAAATTGATTCATCAGATTTTATATTTTCTACCTTAGAGAATAGAATCACATGATCATGAGACTTAAAACATGTACATTTTGAACAAGAAAATAGGTACTAGCTAAGATATAGGTTAGAGTGTCACAATGAAATTTCCTTAGGACAGTGATTCCTAAAGAAAGATCATCTTCAATATCTTAGGATTTTATTTTTTTCAAGAAAATAAGAACTAAAGCTCTCAGTGAAATATTAAGGTCTGAATAATTTTTAAAGACAAAGTAAATCAAAACAAAAAATAACACATTTGACAAGTGTAAATGAGTTGACCTTCTAGGAAAAGGAAAATACTTTCATTTAAGGTAAGTAATAAAATCTAATGAATATGAGGCACACAATAAAACAACTATATCTATATTGCATAGAGGATGAGCAAAAATATATCCAAATACAAGCAAAAATAGAGGAGGCTGCACTAATCTCAAGCAGAATCTACTCAAACTAAAAATTAGTTGATTATATATGGAGAGTGATTGTATATAAAATGCAAATAAAAATAAAAACAGATTTTCATTAACATTTTTATGTAAAATTATATGTCATCAATATATGCAAGTCAATCACTGAAGAATATGAAAAAACTAAAATTTAGCGTGAGCTATTATCATATCATTCAGAGTCAATGACACATAAAGTAGATGGATATTTATCAAATATAGTGTTTGGATACCATATTCAAGGCGACTGAATTGTGTCTGTGTGTATATAAATCAAGATTGGTTACAGATACATATTTTAGTTTGATAAAATTTTGAATCCTAAAATTAAAATACTATCAATTTAAATGCCTATAAAACATCACAAATAGAGCAAAATGACCTAAGATGTAGTCTATGACTCCAATTTAATAAATTTGGAAACTTATTACTAAAAATTGAAAAACAAACAAACAATAATATCAGTCTCATGAAGACTAGGTGAGAAAAAAACAAACAATGAAAAATGTGTACAATAACTCTGAAGACTAACAAAAATCCAACTCCCTCTCTGCAATTAAAAAAAAATCTGGGAAAAAACTGAGCTACTCACAGTATAAGTGTCATGGAAAGAGAAACACACTTTACCTCTGACCTTGCCAAGTATAATTCTTCAAAAAGTTGTATCAGTTTTCACTTCCACTATCAATATATTAGAGAAACTTTGCCCTGCACCTTTTGTTTTCACCTGTCATTATTCCTTTGATACTTTCCTTGATTTCTTACTCTTTTCTATGTACATTTGGCCATAACTTAACTATTTTCTGTGTTGCATTCTAACAGTTTGTGATGGCAAAATATTTTAGTTTAGAAACCATGATATTATCCTCAGTCCAGTGTTCATCAAATGCCTTCACTTGGGCATTGAAAGCTTCCCTACTCCTATTTCCCAGTTCAAATAGCCAGAAATTATTCTAACACTGCTCTGGGAGAAAAGGGCAATTATAAAAGAGGAAAAATTAAAAATTTATTGATGACTAAAATAAAAAAAATATGCATCTAAGCACTGGACTTAAGGATTTGTATGCAGAGTTGAATAACAATTCTATTCCCATTCTTTTCAGACCCCACTGAGGGTAGGAAAGAAAGGACCACACACATAGGAGGAAAATGTGTTCCAGAGATCGCTAGACTTCTCATGAGTAAACACAGTCTTTTGCCATCACCAGAGGATGCCTTGAAACTCGAGACATCACCCAGTCATCCTTCTCTATTAATGACCACTGTCAACATTGGACATTCTGTTACCTGATAATTTGCTTTTTTTTTTTTTTGCTTTTTATTAGAGAAATTGTGGCTTTACAGAACAGTCATGTGTAAAATGCAGGACTCCCACATACCACTTTATTATTAACACCTTGCATTGGTGTGGAACATTTGTTACAATAGAAGATAGTACATTTTTGTAATTGTGCTATTAACTATAGTCCATGGTTTAAATCAGGGTTCACTGTTTGTATAGTATAGTTCCAGGAATTTTTAAAAATTTTTATTCTGTTACCATATGTACATTTCCCCTATTAATCACATTCAGATATATATTTCAGTGCTGTTAATTATGTTCACAATGTTGTACTATTTCACCAACACTCATTACCAAAGCATTTCCATCATTTCAAATAGGGACCCTCCACATTTTAAGTCTTAACTTCTCATTTGCTTTTAAGGTGTCATTTTGGATAGATTGTCCAAGACATTGAAAAACATCTGAGAATTAAAATCTGGCATCTATTAACCTAGAGAGACTGTGGTGGCTTGGAAAGAAAGACTTCTTTAACAAAAGCTGGTATTTAATTGGGGAAGTTTGAGAATAATTTCAAATTCTTGGTCCCAGAATGGGTTTGACTACCCCAATGTAGTTATTTTATTTTAAAATTTTTTAAAGATTTATTTATTTATTTATTTATGCCCCTCTTGCTGCTTGTGCTTGCTGTGTCCATTCGCTGTGTGTTGTCTCCGTGTCTGCTTATCTCCCCCTTGCTGTGAGGTCCCGCTGCATCAGCCCACCACGCCACGCGGGCTGGCCTGCCCTCACAAGGAGGCCCCGGGAAGCGAACCCGGGGCTTCACACATGGTAAACGGGGGCTCTATCGATTGAGCCACACCCGATTCCTGTTGTGAGGTCTTGCTGCATCAGCCCACTGGGCCGCGCGGGCCGGCCTGCCCTCACAAGGAGGCCCCGGGAAGCGAACCCGGGGCCTCCCATATGTTAAACGGGAGCTCTATCGATTGAGCCACACCCGCTTCCCCCCAATGTAGTTATAACAACAGACAACGTAAATCATAGGTTCCTATAGCATCACAAAGATTTGTAGTGAAGCTGAAAAGAACTGAGCTATGAAGTGCCTAGAACGCTATCTAACATGTCCTAGTAAGAGCTACTACTATGTCAATTCTAATTAGCATGAAATAACTATTTTAAATGCAACGCTGTTGAATATCAACTAACAATGCTATGACTTCTTGAGCTTATGCTGAAATAGAGGATAAGAAAGTAATAGTGGCCTGAATATGAAAACCAAAAATCACTAGCAAAATGAAAATAGTATTCCTTCTATGTAGCAGTCAGTCTGGAACTCAGATTTCCCATAGAAGTACAGTTGGATTCTTAGGGGCACACAGAACAATCCTCAGCTTCCACAGACATTAGGTGTGTTCACCTGTCTTTCATTGGAATGCAGACTGAAATTAGAGTGCTGTCCCCAACTTTTGTTAAAGGAGAATTTTGGGGAAATTTCCCCATTTAGGATGCAACTCCTTTTAGGAATTTAGGCAATTTTGTGGCATGGTCATTTAAATCTCTATATTCCTTTTTATAAAAAGTCTGCTCTCAAAAGTTAGCCTCTTTTCTCCTCCAGGTTCATAGACATCTGAGGACTTTATGCCCAAACCATACTAATAACCTGTTAATAACTCTTTCCTTCACAAAATATACTAAAGAACTTATGTCCTTATTTAAAGAACACTTAAATTTTAAAAGACAAACATCTTGAATGTTTGGCACAGGATATGAACAAGTATAACCAATACAATATCTACAACTATATTCATATTGCATTTAATTTTTCATAATTGGAGAAATACACATTTAGTGATAAAATATGACACCTTTGTATCAGATTGGAAACAAATTAAGAAGGACGAAATATTCAGACTCAGAGAGTATGGAGGAAAAAAACGCTCACACACCTAAGATAGGGTTTTTATTTTTGATAGAGCAATTTGACCATTTCTATCAAAGGAATATAATATTTGATGCAATTTCAATTCTTAGAAATTCATGTCCTTTGAATAATTTCCGAATTAACAGAAACATACTGTGATATGGTTTGTATCGTGTATGCAGAGAAAAGTAAGAGTTAACAAATGATGCAAAAAAGAGACAGATGAAATAATTAATATTATAGCTGCAAAATGAATTAGTATAAGGCATTAAAAATGAGGAAGACTTATTTATATTGATATGGGAATATATTCAAAATATATTTTTAAATGAAAAAGATTATCAGTATGTAAATCTTGATTATGTTATATAAAGTGGTTAACATTGAATAATAGAGCAGGTGGTGAGAGTAAATGTTAGGACCATTTTCTAATACATATTTCCTTTATTTTTAAAATAGCTATTATAACAGGTATTGCTTGTCTAATAAGAATAAAAATGTTAATGTAATGATCCCATTGATGTTGATAAATAACGTATTAGGCTATCACTTAAGACTCCAGAAATCTGAAAACAATATTTGAAAAGCTTTTATGAATCGATGTACTTGATTAGGTATCATAATCTTAGAAACATATATTTGGCAATATGATCTAGATATCATAGAAAGTTTACCTGTTACTGAGAAAATACAGTTTTATTTTTACATAATAGCATGGAAGGTTAGACAAAGTACAAGGAATTCTAAAGGTCGAGTTTTGAAATACTAGTTTTATCATTTCCAAACACTGTGTCTTTAAGCTTTAGATTTCTGATTTGTTAAATGAGGTGTTAAGTACATTCAACTATGAGAGTACTTTCAACTCTGATGTTATATAATTTCATATGCCCAAGGCTTAAGTTTGTTATCTTGGAAATTCTTCAAGTATATTTTATAATAATTTCAACAGTTAAAGATTTTGTAAAAAACAAATACATTCAAAATTTTATTATTTTATTTCTCTAAGTCCACATAATGTTGCAAAGCTCTAGTGAACCTCTATCATGAAATACTGATGGAAAACTTTACTGGAGGCCTATTTAAAACATTGTTTTAGGCATTCAAATGACTGGGATACCAAATGGCCATTGTAAGGACCTGCTATTAAATTTCTTCAAAGAAGACAGTTCCCAAAGACTTTGAGAAAGATCAGATTTTTTTTTAAGATCAGATATTTTAATATTGGCTGGTGTAGGCCACTTGAAGGGAGTATTAGCTTTCTAAGTTTCCCTACATCTCCCATAAGAGGTAATTATTACATAAAAACCTGACCTTAAGCCAAGTTTTCTCTTTCCTCATTTTGATTAATGATGAATTTACAGATAGATGCTTAAAGTTAAGCAATTGTATATGAAAATAGGAAATTATTAATTTAAATATCAGAATGTCAAAAGACTTCATTAAGGGATTTTTATGAAAAGCAAAATAGGAGAGGGAGAGGGAGAGAGAGAAGATTTGGATGATACGAGCTTTTTCATACAGAACTTCAATTCCTTACTCCTCTTTTTTTAAAATGAGATATAATTAAATACCATGAAATGCTCAGATCATAAGCATACTGTTAGTTCAGTTTGGGCAAACATGTACTCATATATGTAACCCATATCCCTATCAAGAAGCACCATTTCCATCACCCCAGGAAGTTATTTCTTGTCTCTTCTAGTAAGCACTCTCTCCCCTCAACTACTAATAACCATGTTATTTTAATCTATTCTAGGATTTCATATAAGTGAAATCATACAATAAGCATGAAGTCTGTGGATTTAATTTTTAATATGCATCTTTCACTATTTTGTTCCTTTTAACTGTTGAGTAGTATTCAAAGGTCCTAATATACCATGCATTTTTTTATACATTCTCTTTTTACTGGACATCCATGTGGTTTCCAGTTTGGGGATATTATAAATAAAGCTACTCTGATCTTATTTGCACGAGAAGATTTTTTAAATATTCATATGATTTCTAGTGTCAGAGATAAAATACTTTTTTTTCAAATGAAACATAATTACATTGAAAGGCAGCAAAATTCTTTGTAAAATGCAATATTATTGGTGAGTTTATTGCTTATATTCTTAGTTGTGATATAATTGAGATTTCAGATTTGTTGTTCATAATCATAGAATTCTTTGATTTTATGATGGACAGATTGCTATGTATAAACATATTTAATATGGATGTCATGATTCCATCGTTGCTTTGGTAAGATATTTAAGTATGCATTTAAATATTCTTTTATGTTAGACTCAGTAGTTTCATCATTTATTATTTCTTTATTTCTCTAAATAATTCTCTGTGATTTTGCTATACACAGATCAGTGTACAAATCATGTCTAAGAATCAACAATAACTGATAAAAGGAATCCCCTAACTGCTTCTTCATATAATTACCTTTTTGGAAATGCTTTCCATATTCTTTTTGTTGCTAGTTGCTCATGCATTATCTTGCTTTGGGATCATGGGACTATTAAGCATTTAGTCTTAAAATTAATTGAAGGAATTTATTTTTGCCAACATAAAAGCTTTTGGTCCAATTTACCCATTTTGCATAATTTTATTGAAAAGCTGCTCTCCAATTCTGCCAATCTCAATCACATTTGTTTAAAGCATCTGGTGTAACAGCTGTCAAAGTCTGTTTTTTTCTTTCCCCTCTTTTTTCTCCTTGCTGCCTACATTTATATCAACTCCTTTACTCATCATGTCTAAATATCTTTGTCTTTTAACCTAAACTGACTCTCCCCAAACAGTCTCAAACATTATTACTTGAATTAGATTGATGTTATTATTTTCAAGTTTATCAGGATTCAGAGATCAACATTAAACACGTTATGGCCTATCACTTAAAATGAATATTTATAAATATATAATGGCATGTATGTAATATATATTTTTTAAACATGGAAGTATACTATATACTTTTTTTTTCGTTTTAAAAATTTTATTGAAGTATATCTTTCATGCATGAACACAAGTAAATAATAAGTGTGGAGTAAAAGTTGTGAACTTACAAAACAAACATGCATAACATCATACAGGGCTCTCATACATCACCCCACCACCAATACTTTGCATTAAAGAGCTTCTTCAAAGTATTACTACTAACTTTAGTCCATATCTTACCTTTGGTGTATTTCCCCCCCAACTCTCCCTATTATTTTTTGTTGTTCATAAACCATACAATTTATAGTGTGCAATCAATGGCATTTAGTATAATCACAGAATTGTGCATTCATCACTTTAATCAATATTAGAGAATTTGCATTATTCCAAAAAAAGCAACAAAAAACAAATCATTATTATACCCATAAATTAATATTACTAATTAAAAATCTTATGATGTACTTTCACCATTTCTATTTCCAAATATTTACAAACAACTTTTTACCAATTCTGCACTGATGAAACCTCAGTTTTCCATTTTCTAACCACATTCTATTCTCTTATGACTTATATTTTAGCTATTAACCCCATGAGTTTCCTCATTATATTTAGTTCATAATAGCAAAATCATACAATAGTTGCTTTTTTGTGCCTGGCTTCCTTCACTCAACATAATATCCCCCAGGTTCATCCATGTTGTCATATGCTTAATGACTTCATTTCTTCTTACAGCTGAACAATATTCTGTCATGTGTGTATATACCAGTTTGTTTAATCATTCATCAGTTAATGGACACCTGGGTTGTTTCCATCTTTTAGCAATCGTAAATAATGTTTCTATGAACATCAGTGTGCAGATGTCTTCTCGTGTATCTGCTCTCAGATCTTCTGGGTATATTCCTAGTAGCTGTATTGCCGTGTCACATGGCAGATCTATATAACTTCCTTAGGAACCACCTAAAAGACTTCCACAGTGGCTGTACCATTCTACATCCCACCAACAGTGAATAAGCGTTCCTATCTCTCCACATCCTCTCCAACACTTGTAGTTTTCTGTTTTTGTTTAATAGTTGCCATTCTAGCAGGTGTGAAATGATATCTCATTGTAGCTTTGATTTGCATTTCCCTAATAGCCAGTGATGTTGAACATTTTTTTAATGTGTTTTTTTCACCATTTGTATTCCTCCTTTAGAAGAATGGCTATTCAAATCTTTTGGCCATTTTGTAATTGGGTCATTTGTCTTTTCATTGTTGAGTTGCAGAATCTCTTTATATATCATGGACTTTAGACCCTTGTCGGATGTGTGATTTCCAAATAGTTTCTCTCATTGAGTAGGCTGCCTTTTTAGCCTCTTCACAAAGTCCTTTGAGGTGCAGAAGTTTTTAATTTTGAAGAGGTCCCATTTATCGATTTTTTTCTCTTGTTCTCATGCATTGGGTGTAAGGTTTAAGAAACCCTGGCCTACTACAAGACCCACACTACCTTCTAGGGGTTTATGGTCCTGGCTTTTATGTTTAGGTCTTTGATCTATTTTGAGTTGATTCTTGTACAGAGAGTGAAATAGGGGTCCTCTTTCATTCTTTTGTTTATGGATATCCATTTTTCCCAACACCATTTGCTGAAGATACTGTTTTGTCCCAGAAAAATTAATTCAGTTGACCACAGAGGTGTGGGTCTATTTCTGAACTCTCATTTCAATTCACTTGATCAATGTGTCTATCTTTATGCAAATTAAATGCTGTTTTGATTACTGTAGCTTTATAATACACTTCAAAGTCAGGAAATGTGATTCCTCAGACTTATACCTTCTTTTTAAAGATTTTTTTTAGCTATTCGGGACCCCTCCCTTCCAAATAAATTTGGTAATTGACTTTTCTATTTCTGTAAAGTAGGCTGTTGGAATTTTGATTGGGATTGCATTGAATTTATAAGTCAGTTTGGATAGAATTGATATCTTCATGATGTTTAGTCTTCCACTCCATGAACACCAAATGTCATTCCATTGTTTAGGTCTTTGATTTCTTTTAGCAGTGTTTTGTAGCTTTCTGAACACATTCCTGGTTAAATTAATTCCTAGATGTTTGAGGTTTTTTTTGTTGATATTGTAAATGGAATTTTTTTCTTGATTTCCTCCTCAGCTTGTTCATTGCTGGTGTATAGAAACACTACTGACTTTTGCATGTTCATCTTCTATCCTGTCACATTGCTAAACTCATTTATTATCTCTAATAGCTTTGTTATAGATATTTCAGAATTTTCTAATAGAATTTTCTAAATCATGACATCTGTGACTAATGAGAGTTTTACTTCCTCTTTTCCAATTTGTATGCCTTTTATTTCTTTTTTCTTGCCTAAGTGTTCTAGTTAGAACTTCTAGCTCAATGTTGAATAACAGTGGTTTAAGTGGGCATACATGTCTTGTTCCTGATCTTATACGGAAAAAAACCATCAATCTCTCCCCATTTATGTGATTTTTGTTATGGGATTTTCATATATGCCCTTTATTATGTTGAAGACCTTTTCTTCTATACCTATCTTTTGAAGTGTTTTTATCAAGAAAGGAAGCTGGATTTTGTCAAATGCCTTTTCTGCATCAATCAAGATGTTCATGTGATATTTTTCCTTAGATTTTTTAATGTGGAGTATTATGTTAATTGACTTTCTTATGTTCTCAATTTCATTTATTTCTGCTCTAATCTTTGTTATTTTCTTCTTTTTGTTTGCTTTGGAATGGGTTTGCTGATCTTTTTTAGTTTCTCCAGGTGTTCAGTTAAGTCTTTGATTGTAGCTCCTTCTTTTTTAATGTAGGCATTTAGGGCTATAAACTCCCTTCTCAGCACTGTCTTCACTATAATCCATAAGTTTTGATAATATGTGTTCTCATTGTGATTCTACTCTAGATATCCAATAATTTCTCTTGCAATTTCTTATTTTACTCACTGATTGTTTAGGACTGTGTTTTTTAGCCTCCATATATTCAAGAAGTTCTCCCTTTCTTGCCTATTATTGATTTTTAGCTTCATTCCATTATTATCAGAGAAGGTGCTTTATATAATTTCAATCTTCTTAAATTTATTGAGAGCTGTTTTGTAGACCAACATGTGATTTATCCTGAAGAGAGATCCATGAACACTTAAGAAGAATGTAAAACCTGCTGATTTGGGTGCAATGCTGATTTGGGGGGCAATGTCCTGTATATGTCTGTCAGGTTCATCTCATTTGTCATATTGCTCAAGTCCTCTGTTTCCTTGCTGATCTTCTGTCTAATTGTTCTATCTATTGATGTGAGTCATGTGATGATGTCTCCAAATATTGTAGAGTTGTCTATTTCTCCTTTCAGTTTTGCCAGTTTGCCTCGTGTATTTTGGGGTACCCTGATTACATGCATAGATATTTGTGATTGTTACACCTTTCTGGTGTATTATGCCTTCTGCAGCTCATCACTCTTTTGCATTTAAAGTCTGTATGTATAACACCAGTATAGCTACTCCTGCTCTCTTTTGGTTACTGTTTGTGTGAAATGTCTTTTTCAAACCTTTCACTTTCAGTATGTTTGCATCCTTGGTTCTAATATGAGTCTTTTGCAGAAAGCATATGGATGGCTCATTCTGACAGCCTATGTCTTATGATTGAGGCGTATTTAGTTTGCCAAATGGTTGCCGATGCAAAGTACTAGAAATGGGTTAGCTTTTATAAAGGGGATTTATTTGGGGTGAAGTCTTGCAGTTCCAAAGCTATGCAAAGTCTAAACGGAAGCATCATAAGAGGTGCTTTCTCACCACAGTCAGCTGCAATGTGTTGAAGAAAGATGGCCATCGATCATTGCTAAGGTTTCAGCCTTCCACTGTGGGTTCACCATTTCCTCTTGACCTGCTCTGTGGACCCAGCCTTTTTGGGCTTCATGCTTAAGCAATCCTCTAGTCCTCTCTCTTACAAAGCAGGATCAAGCATAGTGGTTTTCTTTCCCTGTGTCTTTGTAGATGTATCTCTCTGTGTGTCTCAATTTTTTTTCTTTGAGGTACCCAGGACTGGGGGTTGAATCTGGGAACTCATATGTGGGAAGCCAGTGTTCAACCACTGAGCTATATTGGCTCCCCCAAATTGGTTATTTTCATTTATTTGTTGTTTGTTTTGTTTTTAGGAGGTACCAGAGATCAAACCTGGGACCTTGAATGTGGGCAGTGCGTGCTCAATTGCTTGAGCTACATCTGCTCTTGTGTCTCTGTCTTTATCAGATCCAGAAAGAGGGCAGAGACTCATGTGTCACTAATGTAGCCCAATTTAAAAGTTCCAAAGCAATTTTATCAAGTAATCTAATCAAAGGACCCACAACAGAAATTAGTGCAATCAAATAATCCACATAATCAACCACATAATCTTTCTTTTTTGGGGATTCATAAAATAATGTCAGACTACCACAGGGAGTTTAATACATTAATATTCAATGTTATTACTGTAAAAGTACTTCTTACTTCAACCATTTTATCCTTTGGCTTTCATACATCATATCTCATTTTTTCTGTCTTTTTATCCTTTTGGTTACCCTTTTTGATGGTGTTCACTTCTACACTCTCCTCCAAGCCTCTTTTTCTTTTCCTTTCTTTTAGGGCTACAGAACTCTCTTTAGTGTTTCCTGCAGAGCTGGAATGTTATTTATGAACTTTCTTAGTTTCCATTTGTTTTTGAATATTTTAAACTCACTGTCATATTTGAAGAATGGTTTTGCAAAATACAAAATTCTTGGCTGGTAGTTTTTCTCTTTCAGTTACTTAATTATATCATACCACTGCTTTCTCACCTCCATGATTTCTGAAGAGAAATCTACACTAGGTTTTACTGGATGTCCCTTGTATGTGATGTTTTGTTTCTCCCTTGCTGCTTTCAGAATTTTCTTTTTATCTTTGGCATGTGTCATTCTGAATAGTATGTGTCTTGGGGATAGATTTATTTAGATTTATTCTAATTGGAGTACACTGTGCTTCCTGGATATGTATATTCATATCTTTTTTGAGAGTTGGGAAAGTTTTGGTTATTATTTCCTCAAATATGCTTTATGCCCCATTTCCCTTCTCTTCTCTTTCTGAAACTACCATAACATGTATGTTAGTGCACTTCATTCTATCATTCAACTCCCTAAGCCCCTCAATTTTTTCCATTCTTTTCTCTGTTCTTGTCTCTTTTCAGTTTCAGCTGGTCTGACCTCTAAGTCTCTGATTCTTTCATGTTTCAAATCAGTTATTTTATACCTCTATTGTATTTTTAATCTCACTTATTGTGTATTTCATTTTCATAAACTCTGTTATTTTTCTATCCAAGATTTCAAAATTTTCCTTGTGTTTGTCCAGTGTCTTCTTAATGTCTTTTATTTCTTTAGCCATGTTGTCCTTCAACTCCATAATTTGATTTAGGAGATTTGTACAATCATCATTGATTAGTTGTTTCAACTCCTGTTTCTAAGCTGGAGGTTTATTTGTTCCTTTGCATGAGTCAATTCTTCCTTTTACTTTGTATGGCTCATAATTTTTTACTGATGTCTAGACATCTGGCTATGATGCTGAGTTTATTCCAGTGTTCAGTTTCTTTTTCCTGCCTAAAGTTAAGTAACTGTGTGCTACCACTCTTCTTTGATTCTTGATTCAACTTGTTCAAGATATTTAAGATTGCCTCTGTTTAACTGCTAAAACCAGGGTTAAGACCCCAGTAATGTGGTGCTTGTTAGTTTCTCATGGCCTTGGAGAGGGGGCCAGTAAAGGCTCCAGACTGCCTCTTTCATTTATTTCTTACTATTTGTCCCTTCTTTGTATGTCCTTTCCTGGTCTTTCAGCAGATTGTGCTCTTTGGATGAACTTTCTGCTTAGGCCCCAATTACTATGGGGCTGGGGGGTGGGAATGCAGTCACTGTAACCCTGCCCAGGCAGGCAGTGCAGAAGCAATGTCCTCAGGGCTGGCCAAGCCTCCCAAACAAACTTTCTTAGAAGTTGCTTTCCTTCCTTGAACAGCAGCACTCTCCCTCCCTCTGAGTCCTCAGTAACCTGCCCAGTGCAATAGGGATGGTGTTTGAGGAGGTAAATTTTCTTTAGCTCCCTGGTAGCTCTCAGAACAAACAATGTTGCAGCCTCACCCAGCCCAAAAGTTTGTGCCCCCTCCAAAGCAACAGATTAAATTTATTGGCCAAAATCTGAATTTGCCATAGGCTGTGTCCCTCCCTCATCTTGCAACTCCCTTAGTCCATAGCTGAGTGCCAGGAGCCAGGGAACCCAGGGCTGTTTGCTCAGAGTATGAGAGGATAGGTGCCAGCAGCTGCTGCTGCAACTTTACTGACAGGATTTTTCCAGCCAGCCAAGACTCCTTTCCTTCACCTTTCTGTCTTCTGGGTGATAACTGGCCTTCCCCTGGTGTCCTAAGCCCTGGAACAGTTTTCCAGTTTCTCCCTGTCCTCCAGCTATTTTTCTGGGTGAGAAGTGAGCCCTCTACTTCTTTAATCCTCCATCTTCCCAGAATCATAGGTAATATATTTTGTACAAATGTATATAATAAAAATATAAAATCAAGAGCATGTAAATCAATTGCTATGTCACCCAATATTTTAGAAATATGTCATAGAGTTTTGACTGTCCTAGGAATTTTGAAGGACTGTCTTAGTTTCCTACGGATGCCATAACCATGTGCCACAAACTTGGAGGCTTACAAGAACAGAAGTTTACCTCAGAGTTCTGGAAACAAGAAGTCTGAAATCAAAGTGTTACCTCTGAAATCAGTAAGGAAGAATCTATTCCATGTGTCTCTCTTAACTTCTGGTGGTAGCCAGCAATTCTGGTGTTCCTTAACTTGTGGGAGCATGACTCCAAGCTCTTCTTCTGTCTTCACATGGCCATCTTCTCTCTCTCTCTCTTTCATTCTATCTGTGTTCAAATTTCCTTCTTATTATTACACCAGTCATATTGGATTAAGGCTCATTCTAATATACTCTGGGCTTATCATCTCATCACATCTTCAAGGACCGTATTCCCAAATTAGGTTAATTCTAACTTGGAGTAAGAATTGTAACCTGGGGGATACAATCCAAACCATAACAAATACCAGATACTTTCTTCACTATCCTTAACTACCCATTTTGCAATTTAATATTAAAAATGCTTATAAGAGTTACTTAAGTTAGATATAATATGTATTTCCTCTATTCCAAGGACTTTCATGACTATTGAGGAATATATGTATTCCCCAAAAATAAATATAAATAATTGGAATCTTGCTTTTCTACACATACTGCTTAATTTGGATTGTTATCACTTTACTCACCTCATAGGTTTCTGGCATTTAAAGAAATACTACTTACTTAAATATAGTATCTCCTAGAGAGAAATGCTTTGTTTTTTATCTTCTATACATCATTTCTTCATCAGGTAGGTGATTTTTATCAGTCCATGCTATCTCTTGCCCACAGACATTCAATAAATATTTAGGTATTTGCCAGTGGTAAAAATATGACAGCTAAATCAGTGCCTTTAATGCTGAAAATATTGGATTCCTTTCTATGGCTCCTCCTTCACCTGTCAGGTCAATAATTTGGGCAAAAACTGGGTCTTCTTTCTTTGGTTAATGGTTAAGTATTGGGAATTCAAATAATTTATAAGCTATACGAAAAAGAATAGTAAAAATACAGCAAAGTATTTTACATATAGTTATGTCAAATGATGTGTTTGGTACAGCAGGAAGTATGTATGTGTTTAATTTGGCAGAGGAACAATTTCTTTCCTACACTGTAGGACTGATATTTATTAGTTCTTCTAATTATCTGGAGAAAATGTAACAGACACCATAAACCAAGAGTAGCACTTCTCATAAGCATGTGAAAATGAAGGCATGCCTGGGTTACAACATACAACAGATACATCTTGGCAAGAAATGCTAGAATGCTGAAAGTCAGCTGAAAACATGTTAATGCCTCAAAAAATATACTAGTCTTAACAAAGGTCCTGCCTGCAAATATGGCAAATAATTAACAGCAACTTTTCAAAAGGCAGGAGCCAGACAGCAGGGCTTTTGAGCACACAAGCAGACAGTCCATAGGTAGCTCCATTTTATGAGGTTAATTGACAAAATTGTTTCTAATTAAATTAATTAAAGATGGGTTGTAAATCCCCCTAAGATGTCTCTGTAAAAAGATTGAATATGCTGTTGAAGGCAGTTGCTTGAACTCATGTTCATGTTTAGTGGAGATAGATTCCAATTTTCAATAGTTGGATTTGGAAGCAAAACATAAATCAGGAAGTGTTTGTTGGTGTTTATTTGTGTGGTTTTCTTTTTTTTAACATCTATTTCAGTCCATTCTAGAACTATGATATGTGCTCAGATAAAGCTGAAAATTAAAATTTGTATATTATCACATATGAATTTTCCATAACCAAAGTGAAATAAGTTCACAGCACTTGCTGGTTTGAAGTTTATGGATTGGAGTACCCATGAGCAGTCCTGAAGGACCATGACATGTTTTCTATATTTGTAATATTGCAGAAGCAATTACTTAAATTAGACAACTAGATAATGTATAGAGCCAAATAAATCACCCAGGATTCATTCATTCTGTAAGCTAGATACAGGAAGAATGTGATACGCATAAGGTAAAATCATAGGAAAAATAGTTGTCAGTCCCTACTTTCAGAACTTCAATGCCTAGAGGACACTATCCTCATTTCATCTCTGTCGTTGTCTTGAATGCATCATCACTAAATAAAATTGACTTGGAAAGATACATGTTAGTTATAGCAATAAAAATTTAGGGAGGATGCTCAAGAAAATCATGGCATATTTGAAGGTTTGGAATGCATTTTTGAAACTATTAGTGCTGGGACCTATTACTATTGTTACACTCAATTATCATTTATTAGTGTGTTGGCAGTTTGAATCTTTTGTGGATCCCAGAAAATCCTGTTCATAAAGCCAATCAGTTCCTGTGCATGTAACCTATTGTAGATGGACTTTTGGATTAGACTCAGTTAAGGGAACTTCTTTTTGATTAATCACTTCAATAGGGTATGACCAAAGGTAAAGTCTTAATCCTGTTACTAGAGCCCTTTATAAACAGAGGAATAAAAAGCCACAGACACAGAAACAAGGCCACAGAGACAAAAGGATGCCTCCAGAAGTTGAAGAACACAGGAGAGAGAAAAGCCATAGATGAAGCAGCCTGAAGCTGAAGATAATGAGGCCCAGATGAGAAGGCAGAGACAAGTAGACTGGCATTGTTCCCTGCTTTGTGCCTGATTGCCTTACAGCTGCAGCTCAGTGAGAAAGCATCTCTGATGATGCCTTGCTTTGGGCACTTTCATAGCCTCAGAACTGTACGCTTTTAACCTAATAAATCCCATTGTAAAAGCAAACTCATTTCTGGTATATTGCTTAGGCAGCATTTAGCAAACTAATATAGTGTGATTTACAAATATTATACTGTAAAGCCCAGGGGATTGGATTGAAGAAAGGAGATCAATGATAGGGCCAATTTGGTACAATTTTTTGTGTTGTATATATTTCTCCTTCTAGAATACAATTTTAATTTTAAGAAAGTACTCTGTGGTTAAGCATTTATTGAAAATCACTGGAGGAACATATGTTACTTTACTTTATAGCATATATAAAAAGTATTTTTTTCCTCGTATTTCCTTTGAGAAATACTCATTTAACATCACTTATGAGTCCCATCATCTTCTAAATACCAGAAGATAAGGGATTTAAAAAAATTGAAACCTGCTGTGACCATTTGACAGTTTGATGTAATTATGAATTCCAAAAATATAATTGGATCATGCTTGTAATCTGATCTGTTAATCTGGACATAATTAAGTTATGATTAGGGCGTTGACTGGGCCACATCAGTAGGGCATTGAGCCCCACCCCTTGGTGGGTGGGGAATTGAATATAAAAGGCAAGGCAAAGGACAGAAGAAGTGGTTTTTAAGAAGCAGTTTTGATGTTGGAAAGAAGGCCCCAAGAGAAGAGAAGCAAGCCGTTCGCCTGATCGTCTACAGCTGACCTTGTGGAGGAAACAGGAGCTAAGCCTGGAGAGAAATGCAGCCCCGAGAAGAGAAGAACCCCAGAAGCCTGAACCCTGGCAAACGCCGGCAGCTGTCTTGCTCTAACACATGGCAATGGACTGTGGTGAGAGAAGAAACTTAACGCTTTATGGCCTGGTAATTGTGGACTTCTACCCTAAATAAATATCCTTTATAAAGACCAAACCATTTTTGGTATTTCACATTAGCACCCATTTGGCTGACTAATACACCTGCCCTCAGAAAAGGGAAAAGATTTGCTATAGTAAAGGAACCCAATTTTCAAAACAGGTTATTATGGCACTGAAACTTAGAAACCAATCTATAATCCAATACAATAGAAATACTCAGATTGGTTTAAGCAGGTATAGAAAGTAAGAGACCTAATATTTCTACCTTTAATTTGCCGTCCCAAGATGTCCACTAAAGCACCAAGCAATTGCAATGGGTAGAGCTCAATAAGTCTAGAGTAGTTGCTACTTCTTGCTCACTAGGCCCAATCAACATGATATTCTCAGTAAAATGGATCAGTTTGATATGTTTTGGGAGGGAGAGATGATGAAGATCCCTGTGGACAAAATTATGACATAGGGCTAGAGAGTTGATACAACACTGAAGTAGGATAGTGAAGGTATATTGCTGACCTTACCAGTATATAGCAAATGTTTCTGGTGGTCCTTACTAATAGCAATTGAGAAAAAAGCATTTGCCAGACCAAGAGCTGCATATGAGGTACTAGGGCTTGTGTTGATTTGTTCTAGCAATGATCTGGAACAGCAGCTGCAATTGGAGTCACCACCTGCTTAACTTCATGATAATTCACTATCATCCACCAAGATCCATCTGTTTTCTGCACAGGCCAAGTAGGAGAGTTGAAAAGGATGTATCCTTCAAGTCTGTGACGGTAGCACTGATATCTTATTCCAGGAATCTGTTATTACTTTTGATTTACTATTTTGCTAGGTAGGAACAGTTCTAGTAACTTCCACTGGGTCTTTCCTACCACAAGTCAGGGAATGAATGTGGGCAATCTGACCATGCTAAGTATGTCTATTCCAATTATGTATTCTGAAATGAGGGAAATAACCACAGAATGTGACTGGTGACACACTGGACCCATTGTGAGATGGACCTGAGCTAAAATTCCATTGATCACCTGACATCCATAAGCCTCTACTCTAACAGGTAGACCACAGTGATGTGTTCAGTCTCCTGGAATTAATGTCACTTCTGAGTTAATATCTCACAGTCTTTCTTTGAAATGTTTGATAATATCCTTTTCTGCAATGCACGGTTACCATGGTAAAAGGTTATATGTCTCATTGAGGAAGGCTCTGAGGAAGATTAACAATATAAATTTTTGACAGTGTAACAGCATCCTTCTGCTAGGTGACCTGGCCTTCCCTTCATTCAATGCACTTTGGGTTTGTCAACTGTCTTAAGTCTAGGAATTGATTAAGGGTCCATGACCCTCTCTTTCAGTATTTCAAGTTATACTTTTTTCACTTGATCTAGAACTCTTCTGCTTATACAGATCAAGTAGGAATTTAGAAAACTGTCCATCTCTTTTACTTCTAGGTACACCTTGATCTATTAGGCAATTCCATAGCCACAGGGCTCTTCAGGGAAGATGGAGCTATTCTCACAAATTTATTCTTCATAGCACTGGTAATAGGTGTGTCCTCTAGACATTCCTGAGGTGGGTGAGTAGTCTTACTTGATAGATCCACTCTAGTATTCCAATATCTCTAGGTTTTTGGAGCCTCTATTCTAAATTATACCAGGGAAGTTCTGACATTTCAACGTCAGATAATGTCAGCCACTTTTGGTCCATGTTTCAGCCAGCCAACAGAATAAATTGTTAGAGCCCTTCCTAATGCCTTTTGCTACATTGAATTCAGAATCCCTGCTTAGTGGCCCCATATCAATAAATTCAGCCTGATGCAACTTTATATTTCCTCCACCATTATCCCACTTCCTTAATATCCATTCCTCCACATATTCCCCTGATTTATATTTATATAAATTGGAAAACTCATGCAGTTTTTTGGAGTATAGCATACTTCCTTTGAGTCACACTTTGTACCTCACCTTTCGGGGTCTGTTTGAACTTTAGTCTAGTTATTGGTCTGGAAGAATTGAGGGGTGGTGGGGTGAGTAACAAAAAGGATTAGTAATTTCTTGCAAGTCAGTCACTGCAAGGCATTCCTTTGAAGTTTCATCTGGTGAAACAGGATTAATATCTTCAGGTGGAAGTTAGATGGCAGATTCCTTTGGGAAGACTCCAGATCTGGAAGCTTTTCCCTCAGGGCAGGCTGAATGTTGGGTGGCTGTTTCCACAGGATAGATCATTGCAGATTCATCTGGCAAAGAATCAGCAGAATCTAAGGTTTCAATGTCCTCACTGCCATTATTATCAACCCATATGTTTTCATTCCAATTTTCAGGATCCTCTACCTTTCCAATCAATGTCCTCAATTTAACAGAAGACATCCTGCAAAGTTGAGAGTTGAGTTTCAGTTGTAACTCTGCTACTCACACAGTAAGACTCAGGTCTGGTTTACAGAGATATCAAGTCTGTGGCTACATGAAATAAAACATTCTTTCAGGGCACACACAGAGACTTTCACATAATTCATGTGGTACTTAAGTTGCAAATTTGAAAATTTCAGCTCATCCTTTTCTTTTAGAACTGTATCCAATGTATTCAGAAACAACTAACCAGCATCATTACACTTTTTAACTCCACAAAACACTGTTAAGGTGTCAAAAACATTCTTACCCAGAGCCTTGCTTCTTATAAGCATGGAAGTAGCCATATCCAGTGGTGATATTTTGCATATTTCTATTGCCACCCTATGGATCATTAGTGACATCTTGATTATTGGATATAGAGTCATTAATGTCATTGAATCTAATCAAAGTAGAAAGCCAAAAGCAAAACACCGGAACCAATTTGGAAATCCCATTTTTAAGATTCTGTTTCTCAAGAACCACTCCTGGTACCAAGCTGTATTAAACAGAGTTCTCTAGGGAAACAAAACTGACAGGAGCTATCAGTAAATATGAGATTTTATAAAATTGTCTCACATGATTGTGGGGGTGTATGAGTTCAAATTCTGCAGGGCAGGCTACCAGCTGGGAACTCCAAAGAAGGTTTTCAATGAATTCTCCAAAAGAAGCGGGCTGTCTGAAGCAGAAATGAAAGTTGTCTCTTCTAACTGCTAAAATAATCACTTCTCCTTTTAACATCTTCAACCTATTTGATGAGACATCTCTCATTTCTGAAGGCAATCTCCTCAGTTGATGGTAGATGTAATCAGCCATTAAAGCAATCACCTTAATGATGATTTAAGTCCACAAAATATCCTCTCAATAACAGGCCAGTGCTTGCTTGACTAAACAACTGGGCACCATTACATAGACAAGTTGACACATGAATCTAACCATCACAGCTGGTTTAGAACAATGCAAAATCTTATAAAACATTAAGAATGTTTCATAATCTACTCACTAATTTAGTTAGGAAATATTTTTTTGAGCAATTATCATGTAATATGTATACATCAGTCAAAGAAAAAGTCCTGTCTTTTGAGGAGACAGTCAATAAACAATAAACAAAAAACAATAAATTACTTATTATATCCGGATTTTTCAGAGAAACAGAACCAATAGGATTTATTTAGGGAATTGGTCCAAAGAATTGTGGTAGTTGGCAAGTCTGAAATCTGTAAGGCAGGCTAATATGTTGAAAATCCTGATAAGTGTGCTTTAGCAGTCTTGAGTCCAAAATCTATAGTGGAGTTCAATAGGCTGAAAATTCAGAGAGGTGTAGATAGTGTAGAGACTGGAACAAATGTGAGGTGCTTGATAAAAAAAGCCTAGATTACTTTGAAAGGACTGTTGGTAGAAATATGGATGCTAAATGTACTTCAGATGAGGTCTTAGAAGAAAGTGATGAATGTGTTATTGGAAACTGGAGGCAAGGTGATCCTTGTTTTAAAGTGTCAGAGAACTTGCAAAATTCTTATGTTGAATGAAAGGCAGAATTTGAAAGCAATGGAGTTGGATATTTGGCTGAGGCAATTTCTAATTTAAGTGTGGAAAGTGCAGCCTGGTTTCTGCTCACAGCTTATAGTAAAACGTGACAGGAAAGGGATAAGCTCAGTGAGCTGCTGATCACAAAGAAACCAGAAATTCATGGTTTGGAAAATTTTGAGTTTCTAGAAACTGAATCCACAGAAATAATGCCCCATGTAAGGGTTTAAACTGAACATAGACCCAATCAGCCTTTTCAATGCAAGTAAAGATTGGAGGTACAGTTATCCTGGAAGGATCTGTGGAAAGTCTTACTGTCTGATGGTTTGGATCCCATGTAGTATATGCAAAACTGAAAAGTTTTTTGCAAGATCTGTATGAACTGAACTACTGCCAGCCTGAAATAAAATGGACAGAAAAGGGACATATTGAATGGAAAATCACTTCAAAGACAGGACTATGGAAGCTGAAGTCTAGAATGAAGACATCTTGAGTCAAGGGAGTGGACCCACCCATGTGTGTGGACAGGGTGAGTCAGTCCTGGCAATTGAAGAGGGAAGGCCTTCACCCCTATTGTTCAGGAAGAGTGCTACCATGCCAGTGTTCTCAGAGGTTGGATCCTGTGCCCCAGGGATTGTGGAGAGTCTAGCCATCAGCCCTGTGCTTGGAGAGGGTGTAGCCTTCATCTCAGGATTCAGGGCAAGCACGGCCTCTGTGCAAGCACTTAGAATGGGTGGATCTGCTTTTCCATCAGGCCTGGAGGACAAAACATTGTGCCATAGATAAACCTCAGTCCTTGAAATCTAATGGAGACTTCCCTGCAAAATTTCAGAATGGTTTGCGACCCATGACCCAATTTCTCCCTATGGGATTGGAAATGTTTTTCTTATGCCTGTCCCTTCATTGTATTTTGGAAGCAGATAACTTGTTCTCTAGGTTTCACAGATCCACAGAATGAGGAGAATTGTGCCAAAAGACAGACCACACTTATAACTGATTTTGATGAGACTTTGTACTAAGCATTGTTTCTGAAATGATTTAAGCCTTTTAGGATATTATGGAGTGAAGATATTTTGCATATAGAAAGAACTTGTCTTTTTTGGGGTCCAGAGGGTAGACTGTGGTGATTTGGAACTGTATGTACTCCAGAAAATAGAATCCATTCCTGTGGATGTAAATGCATTGTCAGTAGGAACTTTAATGAAGTTTCTTTGGTTAAGATGTGATCCACTTCATTCAGGATAGATCTTAATCCTCCTACTGGAATCCACTATAAATGGAAAGAAAACAGAGAGAGAAAACCACAGAAGCAAGAAGCTCAAAGCAAGGAAGCCCAGAAGTGAAGAGAGACCAGCAGATTCCAACATGTGCCTTGCCATGTGAAAGAGGAGACAACAATTGCTTACAGTCAGTCTTTGGGAAGAAAATATCTCCTTGATGATGCTTTGATTTGGATATTTTCACAGACTCTACCTATAAGTGAATAAATCCCCATTGTTTAAGATGAAGCATTTCATGGTATTTGCTTGGAGCAATCTAGGAAACTAAAACAGATTTGTATCTGTATAAAATAGCAAACTGTCTTAGATTGCAAGAGTTGCTTTAATAAAAGACCACTGACTAGTTGGCTTAAACAACAGGAATTTACTGCTTCACATTTCTGATGGCAAAATATTTAAATCAAGGTGTTGGCAGGGCCAAGCTGCTTCTCATTTCGGCTGGTTCTGGAGGTGGTTGCCCAGCAATCTAAAACTCAATCTCTGCCTCCTTTACATGGCTGTATCTCTGTCTGTCATCTGGCTCTCTGTCCAAATTTCCTTTGATTACTGTCTACCCTAATCCATTTTCCCTTGTCTTTAATAATATCTTCTAAAGATCCTATTTACAAATAAATTCACATTCACAGGACTGGATGTTAGGTCTTGAGCACGTCTTTTGGGGGATACAATTTAATACATTACAGTATGCTCTCTGGATCCCAAAAAGTCATTTCTTCCTAATCCATTCACCCCATCCCAGCATTGCAAAAGCCTTTAGCCATTTCAGTATCAACTCTAAGTCAAAAATCTTATCTAAGGTCAGTTATGGGAGTGTACCATCCTGGAGCAAGATTCTATCTCATCTGTCAACCTATGAAACCTTGAAATCAATTCATCTGCTTCCAAAATATATTGGTGGTAAAGGTATAGGATAGACATTCCCATTGCATAAGGGAGAAATTGGAAAGATAAAAGAGGTCAGAGTCCCAAAAAAGTCTGAATCCAAGCAAGGCAAATTTCATTAGTTTTCCAGTCTTGAGAATAATCTTTGCTTTGATGCTTTGTCCTCTGGGGCTGCTGAAGCAGTAACTACACCCTCTTTGTTCACTGGAATGGTCCTACCCTTTCCAAATACTGGGGCAGTGACACTCTCTCTTGGCACAAGCATGGACCTTTGATGGTCATGGGGTCATTTTTCTTAATTTTGTCCCATAGCTATCCCTTTGAGTATAGGCTGGCAGTGTTTCCTTGGGTATATAATTCTTAAAATCTTTTCAGTCTTCCATGCAATTCACAATGATCCAAGTCATCAGACAAAAGCCTTCCACAGATCTTTCCTGGATAATTGCATCTTCATTCTTGACTTCCTCTTTGATGGTTGATTTTATTCATGAGTTAGCAAATAGTTGTTCAACTACACTCTCTTTTGGAGCCTTGTTTTCTAGAAATTCACCTTCCTAAAACATAGGGAGGGCCCTGTTAGGGCCATTCCTGGCCCTAGTCTCAGAGCACAATATCTGGATAGTGTCATTTATTGCTGGTTCCTTTTTGCTTAACAGTTCATTCCTTAATTTATCTCTTTCCTCTCACATATTATTACTAATAGTATGGAGAAACCTGTCCAAACCATTCACATTTTGCTTAGATATTTCCTTAGCTAAATATATAAGTTCATTGCTTAAAAGTTCTGCCTTCTATCTGGCATAAGAAAACAATTTTGCACATTTTCTGCTACTTTATAACAAGAATCACTTTTCCTCCAGTTTCCAATAACACATTTATCATTTCCTTTAAGGCTTAACCAGAATTGCCTTTGACATCCATATTTCTACAGACAGTTTATTCAAAGCAATCTAGACTTTTACTGTCAGGAACCTCAAAATTCTTCCAGCCTCTTCCCATTACCCATTTCCAAAGACACTTCCACATTTTTAGGTATTTGTTATAATAGCACCCCACATTTCAGTTTCAAAATCTTTATTAGTCAGGATTTTCCGGAGAAACAGAACCAACAGGATATGTTTGTGTGTATGTGTGTGTGTATATATATATATAAACGTTGTATATAAATTATATATATATACATATATAATTAGTTTATTAGCTCATGTGATATATTTTCATATAGCAGGATAGAGGCTGGAAATTCAGAGACAATGATGCTAAAGTCTTTAGTCTGGGTCTGAAGGGGAGGCCAAGGAGAAGTAGAATGTATAGTCTTTCAGGAGAATTCTTGAAACCCTTAGTTCTTTTAAAACTTCTGATCGGATGAGGCCCACACACATTGCTGAGGATAAGCTCCTTCACTAAAAGTTAACTGATTTTAAGTATTAATCCTATTTATGAAATTCCTTACCCAGTAACAATTAGGCTAGTGTTTGACCAAACAACTGGGCACAATAGCCTAGACTAGTTAACACTTAAAATTAACCATCACTCAAAGAAAAGAAGAATTGGTAAAGTTTTGTTTTCTATGAAAACATTAAGGAGTTATTATGTCTCTCCTTAAGTTTTACTATATAATATCTGATTTTAGGTTTTGCAGGAGACTTCTAAATGATTCTTCCTATCAATCTATCCCTCATCTCTCATCTATCTATCTATCTACATTTTTTTTAAGCTGGGGAAAACCCAAATACAGCTCCACTTTACCAATGGAGCCTATGCTCCAGTCAGGACAATGACTTTAATTAATACCTAAATCTTCAGCCAATGCATTCATTTGCCTACACAGAAAATTTGTGTTGATCTAAAGAGCATTCCCAAAATAATATTTTAATAGTGTAAAATAAATTACTTCCACAAGGAAAGTATTAACAGCTCATATCTTATTATAAATTATCTTTTTCCTCCCCTGAAATACTGATAACCCCAGTTTATTGTTTTTCATTTTGGTATCATCTTATACATATCGTCAAATTCAGGCACTAGATTGCCTTATAAATATTAATTAATAGTTAATTAGTCTTTTTATTTGAAAGAGTGCTGCAAATGTCTGGTCCATCAAAGCATGCATGCTAATTATAAGTAAATGCACCTTCACTGTCTTCATAAGGAAATGATAGTTTAATCTTAAGACTGTCACTTTTCATTGCAATGGATGATGCCTGGCAGCTCTGTGTCAAAACGAATTGTCAAAGGGGAATACTTCAAAGGCTCTAAGGTTCCTAATTGACAAAACAATAAAACACAGAGACAATCCACAGCTCAATGAATAGCCCCATTTATATGAAATTTTCCACACTTCATTCTTCAGTTAGTAACTTTATTCTTGTATAGAAGAAATACCAAATTAGAGGACAGGGTTTGAGTACAACTGCATCAGTCCCAAAAGGTACAAGTTAATATGACCTTACTTACATTTGAATTGTTCTAGTTACCAGGTGGCAAATATGATACTATAATTTATTCACAATGTCTTGTTTCATTCTAGCTGTTCTTGCATTTCAATAGTTTTGTAAAATATTTAGAAAAATATGTAGTAGATAAAAATGGCTATCTATTCTTCAAATTTTATTATATACCACTAAGCATAATTGGACACCTCCTTCACTTGAATTATTATTAGAGTCTGAAAGTTATAGGTAGAGCTCTGGAGAACTAAGGAAAAGATTTTTAGCTTCTAAACCAAACATGTATTTTTGACTTATAAAGCTAACACCAGAATATACTCAACATTCTAGTAACTGTTTTATGTGTACACAGTCCTCATTCAATCCTCACAGCAATGTTGAAAAATGTACTGCTATTCTATTTATTTTTAGATGATAAATTTGCTGCTTAGAAAGGTTAGATTAAATTGTTCCAAGTCACACAGTATGAAAGTAGAAACATATTTCAGTGTAAGTTTGCTTGTGAAAAAGGCCCAGAGTCTTAACCACTCTTCAGTATTGATTTTATTGTCAAATTATACATTTTTATTTTTACATAATTTCTGAATTTCTATTAAAAAAACTACTAATTTGTGAATTCTTCAAATGAGAATAAAGTTTTTTATGTGATATAAAAATTACTGAGGATATTTTGAAATTTCATAAAATAATTTGGTAGCTACATGCACAAAAGAACCCAACTAAAATTTCAAGCTCACTCTCCTTCATATGAGATGTCTAACTTCTACTATATCTCCAATTCTTCTACTTCTTCCCCCCTCACTCAAATTGCTTGTCACATTGGTCTGCCTATGCTTCCTGGCAAACACCAGGAATATGTTTAACTTAAGATCTGGCCTAGAGAGCCTGAGTTTGCCACACTAGCTCCACTCTTTATGTGTTTCCACCCTCCTCTATGTCATATTTATGGTTCCCATGCTCTCTGGCTTCTGGTTGGGTTTAGCTAGATCCCAATGGGGAAGATGAGGGAGGAAAGAGGACAGTGTCATTACCCTGGATCCTTTTATGTAAGAGCACTTCAAGGGAGCTGAGGACCTCAAACAAAGACTTCAGTAGCTCCAGTCAAGCAGTGGCCCTTTCCACACTGCTCCCTTTGACCTCCTTAAACTGTCTTTTCACCCCTTTCTGCTGCCTCTAGCCTGAGGGCACTACACTGCCTCGTGACTTTCCTATATCCTGACCACACACTTATAAATTATCCCTTTATTAACCTCTTCGCAAATTACCCACTTCGAGTGTACAATGTCTTTACTGTGAGGACTTTGATTAATACAGGGCCTTTGCTAGTGCTATTCTCTTTGTGAAGAACACTATTCTTCCAGATACTCACATGACTAAATTATTCACTTCCTTCAAGTTGGTGCTCAAATGTCACTTCCTCAATGAGGCCTATCCTGATATATTTAAAATTGAAACCTCAACCCCTATTCCTGCATTCTGATTCCCTTTACCCAAATCTATTGCTTACAGCAACTATCAGCTTATAATAATGTACATAATTTACTTAATTATTACGTTTATTGGCTTTGCTCACAAATAGCATATAAGCACCAGGAAAGCAACTAATAATGTCTGTATTGTTAACTGATATAACCAAAGCTCTAGCAGAATGTTTTCACATAGTAGGCAATCAATGAATATTTATTGAATGAATTTTTAAAAATTAATATAATGGAAATGAGTTTGATGAAGGAGGCAACATAAGGTAGTGGAAAGAACACAGTCTTTGGAATCAGACTCATCTTATTTCAATCCACAGCTCAGATATTTACTAGCTGTGTGGAGTTAATTTAATCTCACTGAAGTTTAATTTCCTGTCCACAATATAAGGCTAATAAAATGTTGCAGAACTGCTGTGAGGTTATAGTACAGGTTTTCTATAAAATAAATATCACTCTTCCCCTACACCATATTTAGTGATGTTATATTCTACTCATATTATGCTAAATCTAAAGAGTCACATGATTAAAATGCAAATTGGATGACCAAAAATGTTGTAACTCTTTTCTCTTTCTCACACTATCAATCTTTATTCTTCATCTCATGCTATGAGCCATCCACACAGTAGAGAAAGTGTTCATCACTTCATGATCTACATTTCAAAAGGGTAAATATTCTAAGTTTCAATTATTGGATTTTTGTCTCAAAAATGGAAAGAATATCTTATATACATGAAATTCCACAGAAAAGACGTTGAGGTACTATGGACATACTAGTCAATGTCAGTTTTCATGACAATAAAAGAGGGGAGGTATGATGGTTAGGCTAATATGTGAACTTGGCAAGGTTGTGCCCAGTTGTTCGGTCAAGCAAGCACTGGGCTAGTTGTAATGCAAGGACATTTATGGATTTTAGTTTCCAGTGAGTTTACTACATAGATAGCTGATTACATCTACATCAGCCAGGGAGATTGCCTTCAGCAATGAGGGATGCTTTATCCAATCAGTTGAATGCCTTATAAGGGGAAGTGATTTCAGCATTCAGAAAGAATTTCACAGCTCATCTTAGGACAGCCAGCGTCTCCTGGAAACTCATCAAGGACCTTTCTTCGGACTTTTATCGGAGCCCCTGGTTTGCAGCCTGCCTGCGGAACCTGGACTTGTGCATCCCCACTGTCACATGAGAGACTCTTATAAAATCTCATACTATTTACAGATATCTCCTGTTTATTCTCTTTCCCTAGAGAACACTGACTAATATAGGAGGTCTAAGGGATTAGATTTAAATAGAAAAAAAAAAACTATTTATCATGATAAATTCAGATAAAAGCTACTTAGTCTGTCAAGCTCACTAATGTTTTTCTGTTTTTGACTGTCTGCTTCTGGGATGCCATATTAGTGAGGGTTCTCTCAGGAAACAGAATCAACAGGAGATATCTGTCATTAATATTAGATTTTAAAAGAGTCTCTCACGCAACCCTGGGGATGAACAAGTCCAGGTTCCACAGGCAGACTGCAAACCAGGGTCTCTGATGACAGATGAAATGTCCTTGATGAGTTTCTGGGAGAAGTTGGCTTCCAACGACGAGCTGGGAAATTCTCTCTGAATGTTGAAATCACTTCCCTTTTTAAGGCATTCAACAGATTGGATAAAAGCATCACCTATTGATGATGCAATCTCCCTGATTGATGCAGATGTAATCAGCCATCCACGCACTAAACTCACTGGTGATCGAAGTCCATAAATGCTCTTGTATTACAATTAGCCCAGTGCTTGCTGAACCAAACACCTGGACACAATTACCTGGCTGAGTTGACAAATTAGCCTAACCATCACAGCCCACCCCTTGTCAACTCGGCGGTCATACACATTACCCTAAACCATACTTAGTCTCTAAGTAAAAACAATAACAGACAAGCATATTTCAACCTAACAATGTTCAACTCCCCTGCATACAACCGGAAAGGCATTAATTCCCCAAAGAATAGGGTGCAAGTCCTTGGATAATATTCTCTCTTAAACTTGACATCCTTAAATATTATGATGTGGAATTAATACAACTTTTCATATGATAAGGGGAAAAGGTTGGGAAGCAAAAAAGAAATTCGTTTTGTGTACATATACGGTCATACTCATAACGAAACAAGGAAGAAGGTTCATGACTATTACAGTCCTCGTTTCTGTAACTGGTCACATGGTCGAAGTTCATATTTATCACTACCTTCTTCCACTATCCATTCCATGTTCCTGTTACCTTCAGTAAACACTTCAGCTGGCCATGGTTCTTTGCCTGGTGGGGTGACCCAAACTTCCATCCTCAAGGATTCTGGGCCATTGTTAGTCCTGCTTGAATTGGTTTGTTGCAATTTTCCATTGACTTTAATCACGGGGCATGGCAGTACTAGGAGATGCCCTAGAGGGTCTCCTGAATTCCAGGCAAACTCTTCTTTACCCCCATTATGTAAACGTAGTTCTATTTCCCCTTCATAGTCAGGATCAATCACCCCAGCCAGTACAGTAATTCCCTTCTTTGCCTGTTGATTCACAATAAGAGGAGCTCAAAGTGGCCAGGTGACAGTCTTAACTTCCAGTTAATGGAATCATTAACATTGTTATGTTCCCTGGTGGCAGCACTCCTCCTTTTGGGACTAAAACCTGTAGACCAGCAGAGCTTAAGGTTGCAGGGACAGGATGCAAAAATTTTCCTAGTGGGTCACTAGGGGTAATAGTGAGTGGTGCCACTCTCATTTCCACCCCTTGATTCCAGGACCCATGAATCCTGGTTATGGGAGAAACAGCACCATAGAGAGGACATTGATTCAGAACATACACAGCCTCCTGGAGAACATTGCCCCAGCCCGGCAAGGTATTGCCACCAAGTTGGCGCTGTAATTGAGTCTTCAAAAGGCCATTCCACTGTCCTATTAAACCAGCTGCTTTAGGGTGATGGGGAACATGGTAAGACCAGTGAATTCCATGGGCATGTGCCCATACTCGCACATCATTTGCTGTGAAATGGGTTCCTTGATCAGAAGCAATGCTGTGTGGAATGTCATGGTGGTAGATAAGACATTCGTTAAGTACACGGGTGGTAGTTTTGGAAGAAGCATTGCGAGCCGGAAATGCAAACTCATAGCCAGGGTTTGTGTCTGTTCCATTTAAAACAAATCACTGCCCCTTCCATGGTGGAAGTGGCCCAGTGTAGTCAACCTGCCACCAGGTAGCAGGCTGGTCTCCTCAAGGAATGGTGCCATATCAGGGGTTGAGGGTGGGTCTCTGCTGGTGGCAGATTGAGCATTCAGCAGTGACTGTAGCCAAGTCAGCCTTGGTGAGGGGAAGTCCATATTGTTGAGCACATGCGTAACATCCTTCCCTACCTCCATGGCCACTTTGTTCATGAGCCCATTGGGCAATGACAGGAGTGGCTGGGGAAAGAGGCTGAGAATTAGCCACAGAGCAGATCATCTTATCCACCTGATTATTAAACCCTTCCTCTGCTGAAGTCACTGTCTGGTGAGCATTCATGTGGGACACAAATACGTTCATGTTTTTTGCCCACACAGAAAGATCTATCCACACAGCTATTCCCCAGACCTCCTTGTCACCAATTTTCCAATCATGTTCCTTCCAAGTCCCTGACCATTCAGCCAAACCATTGGCAACAGCCCATGAAGCAGTCTACAAAATCACCTCTGGCCATTTCTTCTTCCAAGCAAAATGAACAATTATATGCACTGCTCGAAGCTCTGCCCACTGGAAGGATTTTCCTTCACCGCTATCCTTCAAGGATGTCCCAGAAAAGGGCTGCAGTGCTGCAGCTGTCCACTTACGGGTGATACCTGCATATCGTATAGAACCATCTGTAAACCAGGCCTGAGTTTTCTCATCCTCAGTCAACTGATTGTAAGGGACTCCCCAAGAGGCCAAAGCTGTCAGCTGGGAAAGAGAGGGTAACATGGCAGGAGTGGTGACCATGGGCATTTGGGCTACTTCCTCTTGTAACTTACTTGTGTCTTCACACCTGCTTGAGCGGTATCTCATATATACTACTTCCACTTTATTATGGAGTGCTTATGTGCAACGCCCAACTTTATGGTTTGGTGGGTCAGACAATACCCAGCTCATGATAGGCAACTCAGGTCCCATGGTAACTTGATGGCCCATGGTTAAGCGTTCAGTCTCTACTAATGCCCAGTAACAAGCCAAAAGCTCTTTCTCAAACGGGGAGTAGTTATCTGCAGAGGATGCCAAGGCTATGGTCCAAAATCCTCAGGGTCTGCATTGTCATTTCCCTATAGGGGCCTGCCAAAGGCTCCAGACGGCATCTCTATTTGCCACAGAAACTTCCAGCACCATTGGATCTGTTGGATCATATGGTGAAAGTGGTAGTGCAGCTTGCACAGCAGCCTGGACCTGTCACAGGGCTTCCTCTTGTTCCAGTCCCCAATCAAAACTAGCAGCTTTTCTGGTCACTCGGTAAATGGGCCGGAGTAGCACACCACATTTGGAGAATGTGTTGTCTCCAAAATCTAAAGAGGCCAACTAAGCGTTTTGCCTCCTTTCTGGTCGTAGGAGGGGCCAGGTGCTGCATCTTATCCTTTACTTTAGAAGGGATATCTCGACAGGCCCCACACCACTGGACACCTAGAGATTTCAATGAGCTGGAAGGACCCTTTATTTTTGTTGGATTTATCTCCCATCCCCTCTCACGCAATTGCCTTACCAATAAATCTAGAGTCTTTGCTACTTATTGCTCAGTAGGTCCTATCAACATGATATCATCAATATAATGGACCAGTGTGATGTCTTCTGGGAGGGAGAGATGATCAATGTCCCTGTGGACAATATTATGATATAGGGCAGGAGAGTTGATATACCCCTGAGGCAGGACAGTGAAGGTATACTGCTTGCCTTGCCAGCTGAAAGCAAACTGTTTCTAGTGGTCCTTACTAATGGTAATTAAGAAAAAAACATTTGCCAGATCAACAGCTGCATACCAGGTACCAGGAGAAGTGTTGATTTGCTCAAGCAATGATACCACATCTAGGACAGCAGCTGCAATTGGAGTCACCACCTGGTTAAGTTTACAATAATCTACTGTCATCCTCCAAGATCCATCTGTTTTCTGCACAGGCCAAATAGGAAGGTTGAATGGGGATGTGATGGGAATCACCACCCTTGCATCCTTCAAATCCTTGATGGTGGCACTAATCTCTGCAATACCTCCAGGAATCCAGTATTGCCTTTGATTTACTATTTTGCTAGGCAGGGGCAGTTCTAGAGGCTTCCACTTGGCCTTTCCAACCATAATAGCCCTCACTCCACAAGTCAGGGATCCAATGTGGGGACTCTGCCAGTTACTGAGTATGTCTATTCCAATCATGCACTCTGGAACTGGAGAAATAACCACAGAATGGGTCCAGGGAACCACTAGACCCTCTGTGAGACAGACCTCAGCTAAAACTCCATCAATCACCTGACCTCCATAAGCCCCTACTCTGACTGGTGGACCACAGTGACGTTTTGGGTCTCCTGGAATTAATGTCACTTCTGAGCCAGTGTCTAATAATCCCCGAAATGTCTTATCATTTCCTTTTCCCTAATGCACAGTTACTCTGGCAAAAGGCCATAGGTCTCCCTGGGGAAAGGTGGGAGGAAGAGTAACAGCATACATTTTTGGCAGTTTAACAGGATCCTTCCCCAAGGGGACCTGGCCTTCTCCTCATTCAAGGGGCTCTGGGTCTGTAAAATGTCTCAAGTCTCGGAATTGATTAAGCGGGCATGATTCTCTGCATCTGCAATTTGAGTTAGGATTTTGTTCACTTGACCTAGAACTCTTCTGCTTATACAGATCCAGAAGAAATTTAGTAGACTGCCCATGTATTTCACTTCTAGGTATCCTATGATCTATTAGCCAACGCTCTAATTCCATGGGACTCAGACTATTCTGTGTGCTGTTTTGAATCTGTCTTTCATTGCAGTAGCCATGCCTACCTTGCCTTTGGTGATTAACTGCCGATACTTGACTTTTACCAGACCAAGATCCAATTATCCCCATAATGTTTAAGGATTCCAATTCCATTACAGCTCCCCCTCCCCCACAGTAATATCTGGACTGCAGAAAAGAGAAACCACAGAGCTCTTCAGAGAAGATGGAGTTAGTCTTACAAATTTATTCCTCACAGTCCTGGTTAAAGGAGTGTCCTCTGGACATTCCTGGGGTGGGTGGGCAGGTCTCAAACGGTAAACCCATTCTAGCATTCCAGTCTCTCTAAGCCTTTGAATCCCCTCATCTACTGTAAACCAGGGCAAATTGGGCATCTCAACATCAGACATGCTAGGTCATCATTTGGTCCATGCTTCAGTCAGCCACCCAAACAAACTGTTAGAGCCCCTTCTAACCCCTAGAGCTACAGCATTGAATCCAGAATTTCTGCTTAGTGGGCCCATATCAATAAATTCAGCCTGATTCAATTTTATATTCCTTCCACCATTATCCCATACACTTAGTATCCATTCCCACACATATTCCCCTGATTTCTGTCTATATAAGTTGGAAAACTCGTGCAATTCTTTCAGAGTGTAGCGTACTTCCTCATGGGTCACACTTTGTATTTCACCTTTGGGGGCTTGTTGTGATTTTAGCTTAGTATTGGGTCTCGAAGACAAGAGGGGTGGGGAGTGTGGGTAAGGAGAAGGGTTAGAGATGTTTTGTAGGCTACTGACCTCAGGACATTCCTTTGCATTTTCTTCTGGTGAGACAGGATTAATCTCTTCAGGCAGGGCTTGGAAGACAGATTCCTCAGGGCAGACTGGAAGTTGGGCAGTGCAAGCTGGAGTTTGGCTGTTACCTGCCTCAGGGCTGGAAGGAAGTCTGGACTCCCTGGGGCAGGCTGGAGGCTGGATGATAAAAGGTTGACAAGGTGTGGTCTCCACAGGGCAGGTCATCACAGGTTTATCTGGTAAAGTCTCAGCAGAATTTAGGATTCCAATGTCCCCACCAATATTATCATCATCCCATATGTCTCCATCCCAATCCTCGGGGTTCCACTCTTTTCCAATGAACACCTTCACTTTAATTGCAGAATCCCTACGAGGTTGAGATTTTAATTTCCTCTGTAATTCTGCTACTCATACAATGAGAGTCTGGGTTTGATTCTCAGATATCTCAAGTCTGTGGCTACAGGAGACAAGATCTTCTTTCAAGGCACATGTAGAAACTTTCATATCATTCATGTGGCATTTAAGTTTCAAATTTGAAGACTTTAACTCATCTCTTTCTTTTGTCACTGTATCCAGAGTATCTAGGAGGAGCCAGCCAACATTATTATACTTTTTGACTCCACAAAAATTCTGTTAAGGTGTTGAAAATACTCTCACCCAGATCCTTGCTTCTTATAAGTGTGGAAGTAGGGAAATCCAGGGTTGCTATTTTGCATATCTCTATTGCCAGCTCACGCCATGGGCTGTTAGCAACCTCTTCATTATTGGAAAGGGAGTCATTAGTACCCCTGAGTCCAATTAGAGTAGAGAGCCAATTACAAAACTCTTAGAACCACCTCAGAAATCCCATGTTTAAGACTGTTCCTCAAGAACCACTCCTGGTACCAAACTGTATTAGTCAGGGCTCTCTTGGGAAACAATCAACAGGAGATATCTGTCAATAATATGAGATTTTAAAAGAGTCTCTCCCGCGACCATGGGGATGCACAAGTCCAGGTTCCGCAGGCAAGCTGCAAACCAGGGGCTCCGATAAAAGTCCGAAGAAAGGTCCTTGATGAGCTTCTGGGAGAAGTTGGCTGTCCAATGACGAGCTGGGAAATTTTATCTGAATGTTGAAATGACTTCCCCCTTTAAGTCATTCAACTGATTGGATAAAAGCATCACCCATTGATGATGCAATGTCCCTGATTGATGTTGATGTAATCATCCATGCATGCAGTAAACTCACTGGTGATCAAAGTCCATAAATGCTCTTGTATTACAATTAGCCCAGTGCCTGCTGGACCAAACACATGGACACAATTACCTGGCCTAACCATCACAGATGCAAATTCAAATCCCAGTCATGCCAAATAGATAGGAACTGTATTTTAAATAATATTTCAAATTTCCTATAGATTTCTTCAATGAAACTTGAGTTTAGAAAGGGAAATTTCATGATTGTTTTTTTTTTCCTTATTCAAATGTTGCCTCAGCCTAAATCTGTCTCTTGTGAATCAGATGAATCTACTATGTCAAATGGATATCTCCATTTTGCGGTCTTATAAGCACCTAAATCTGAAATCATCTATCCCACAAACCTACTCCTCCCCTTCTGTTGCCAAATTGAATTGCTTAATCATTTAGCCAGTTGCTAAAGCCAAAAATCTAAGAGTCTTCTTTGAGTCCTTTTTTCCTAAGTCTCACACATCCATTCATCCACCTAACAGCGAATATTTTTGAACACTCCTAGACACTGAGAAATAGTAGATGTCTCTGTTCTTATGAAACTTATCTTCTATTGAGGTAAAGACTCATAAACATGTAAACCAATCAGTAAGCAAAATGATTTCAGATGGTCATAACTTCTAAGAAGAAAATAGAGTGCTATGGCAGAGAGTTACTGGACATTGGGTGAGGAAGTTTATGAGGGAAAATCTCTCTGAGAAGATGAAATATATGATGAAATTATCTTTATGAGGTAAAGTCAGACCTGCACAGATCTGGGAACAGAGACTGTTCTACGAACAGGAAAGAGCTAATGTACATGTCTGGACACATCCATGGAACAGAAAACTTAAAAACTAATTAGCATAGTTGGATCACCAGGAGTGAGTGAGAAAGCATTAGATGAGGTCTGATAGATAGCAGAGACAAGGTGAACTAAAGGTTTTGTAAATTGAGATGAGTTTGTCTTTTATTCCCATTGTGAAGATTAAAACTTGTAGGAGACAATGATTTACTAAATTCATGTAGATTTCTTGAACCCATTTTCCTCTATGATAGCCTTATGGCAAGATGCTATTTCACTTCAAGCCATGATGAATTCAGTCATCTGAATTGTCCTTTATGCACACACTTCTTGAGTCTTGCTGCTTTCAATCTATTTCTAACAGTAAAACTAGATTTATTTATTTTTAAAGCAGTTCTCTCATGTCACCTTCTTGCTTAAAAATCTTTGATGATTAAAGAAAAGAAAGAAAGGAGGGAGGGACGCAAGCAAGGAAGGAAAAAGGTAAGGAGGGAAAGGGATATATTTTATTTCCTCTACTTTTTCTGAATCCCCATAACTAATTTAGTTTTAAATCTGTATTTGTAATATGTGTCTATTGTAGTAAGAAAAAATGCTGCCCCTTCCATGATGTAAGTGGTCCAATGTAATCACCTTGCCACGAGGTAGCAGGCTGATCACCTCAGGGAATAGTGCTGTATCAGGGACTGTGTATGGGTCTCTGCTGCTGGCAGATTGGGCACTTGGCAAGATTGTCCTTGGTGAGTTTAATCTATGTGGCTGATCCCATAGGTAACCTCCATCTGTACCACTATGGCAGGGGTTCTTAACCTTTTTGTTCCACAGACCGCTTTGCCAGTAAGGTGAAAACTGTGACCCCTTTCTAAGTCCACACTATACTGTGCATTATTTAATAAAGATATCACACCCTCACCAACACGTCCTCAGAAGAATAATGTTTTTTTAAATTTCAATTCTAGCTCAGAGAACCCTTGTTAAGAACCCCTGCACTATGGTTGCTTTGTTCATGAACCCATTGACAATGACAAAAGTAGCTGGGGAAAGAGGCTGACTGGTATCCATGGAATGGGTCATCCTATCAACTGATTACTAAAATCCTCCCTTGATTAAGTCACCCTATGGATGAGCATTCACAGGGGACACAAATATCTTCATTTTCTTTTACCATTAAGAAAGTTCTACCCACATACTTTTTCCTAGACCTCTTTATCACCAATTTTCCAATCATGTTCCTTCCAAGTCCCTAGCAATCCAATGAAAACATTGGCTACAACAACCCACAAATTTATATACAAATGTGCTTCTGGACATTTCTCCTTCCAAGCAAAATGAATAAGCAGATGCACTGCTTAAAGATCTGCCCACTGGGAGGATTTACCTTCACCATTGTCATTCACAGATGTTCCAGAAAGGGGCTGTAGTGCTGCAGCTGTCCATGTTCAGGTGGTAACTGCATGTTGTGTAGAACTGTCTGTAAGTTAGGCCTGAGTTCTCTCTCCGTCAGTCAATGTATCATAAGGAACTCTCCAAGAGGCTGTACCTTCAGGCTAGGAAAGAAAAGGTAATGCGGCAGGAGCAGGAGACATGAGTATTTGAACCACTTCCTTGAGCAACTTACATATAACTTATAACCTATATACCACTTCCATTTGGAGGTGGAGTGCTACTGTGCATGTCCAACCTCATGGCTTCAAGGTTCAGTTCATGATTGGAAATTGATGTCTCATGGTAAGACTTGGTGGCCCATAGTTAACTGTTCAGTCTCTGCTAAGGCCCAGTAGCAGGCCAAAAGCTGTTTCTTAAAATGAGAGTAGTTATCTGCATAGGATGACAGGATTTTGCTCCAAATTTCTAAGCATATCCATAGTGAGTCTCCTATAGGAGCCTGCCAATGACTCCAAAGAACATCTCTATTTGCTACTAAAATGGAATCTGCTGGATCTTATGCCCCAAGTGGCAGAACAACTTGCATGGAAGTCTGGACACATTACAGAATATCCTCTTATTCTGATCTTCACTCAAACTAGCAGCTTTTTCGTTCACTTGGTAAATGGGGTAGAGTAACACACCCAGTTGAGAAATACCTTGTCTCCAAAATCCAAAGATGTCAACTAGGCATTGTGCCTTCTTTGTATTTGTAGGAAGGGCCTAATGCAACAGCTTATCTTTTACTCTAGAAAGATATGGTGATTTGAAGCTGTTTGTACCCCAGAAAAAAAAAAACATGTTCTTAAATCTAACCCATTCCTCTGGGTGTGAACCCATTTGTAAGTAAGACTTTTGACCACTCTGAATTTCATTTTCCACTTATAAATGGCTCCAGTAATAAGTTTAAGACTCATCCTGACTGGGTTGGGTCACACTGTAGTCACTTCCATTATGGAAGGGGTAGCAATTTGTTCATACTAGAATAGATACATATTCCAAATATAGATTTGCCATCCCTGCATGTTTCTTCCAAATCTTCCATCTGGGGATTTTCAAATGCCTTATCTACCATCAATGTATTTCACAGAGCATTGCTTCTAATCAATAAATTCACTTCCACATGTTCATAGAATTCACTGGTCTTACTGTGCTCCCCGTTATCCTGATGCAACTGGATTGATAGAACAGTGGACTGGTTTTTTGAAGATTCAATTACAGTGTCAGCTGGGTGGCAATACTTACAAGGCTAGAGCAATGTTCTCCAGGAGGCTATATGTACTCTAAATCAGCATACACTCTATAGTGCTGTTTCGCCCATAGCCAGGATTCATGAGTCCAGGAATCAAGTGGTAGAAATGGGAGTGGCACCACTCACTATTACCCCTAGTGATTCACTAGAAAAATTTCTGCTTTCTTCTTCCTGTTCCCATGTACTTATGTTCTGCTGATCTAGAGGTTTTAGTTCCAAAAGAAGGAATATTTCAACCTGAAGACACAATGATTTGATTGAACTGGAAGTTAAGACTGCTATCCAGCCACTTTGGCTTCCAAATGCCTCTGAATCAACAGTCAAAGAAGGGAGTTACTGGACTGGCAGGGGTAATTGATCTTGATTATCAAGGGAAAATTGGATTGCTACTATAAAATGGAGGTAAAGAAGAGTATGTCTGGAATACAGGAGATATCTTAAGTTCTCCCTTAGTACCACTAAGCCCATGATTAGAGCCAATAAAAAACTCCAGCAACCCATTCTAGATAAGTCTCTTAATGGCCTATACCCTTCAAGAATGAAGATTTGTATCACACCATCTGGCAAAGGACCATAACCAGCCAAGGTGCTTGTTAAGGGTAAAGGGAATATGGAATGAGTAGTGGAAGAAGGTAGTTATAAATATAAGCTAAAACCATTTGAGCAGTTAAAGAAATGAGGACTGTAATGGTTGTATTTCTTCCTTGTTTTGTTATGAATATGTTTGTATATATACATAAAGCAAATATCCTTGTTTTCTTCTTTCTCTTATTTCCTTATCATTTAACATAAGTTTTATTAACTTTATCTCATAGCATTTAAGTTACAGGATATCAAGTTTGCATATGAAATTACCCAAGGATTTACATCCTTTTCTGGGAAAAGGGTTGTGTCTCTGGTTGTTCACAGTACAGTTGAATTACGTTAAATGAAAGTATGACTATTTTATTGTCTCTATTAAGAGATTAAATGTCATTAAAGGAGATGTGTATGGGTGCCAAGTTGTCAAGAGGTGGGTTGTGTTGGTTTTGTCTACATAAACAATCATACTCACAACGAAACAAGGAAGAAGGGTTCATGACTATTACAGACCTCGTTTCTGTAACTGGCCACATGGTCAAAGTTCATATTTATCACTACCTTCTTCCACTACCTATTCCATGTTCCCGTTACCCTCAGCAAGCAATTCAGCTGGCCGTGGTTCTTTGCCTGGTGGGGTGACCAGGAACAGGCTAGGGCCTTCATTCCTGAAGATTCTGGGCCATTGTTAGTCCTGCTTGGATTGAATTGCTGCAATTTTCCCTTGACTTTAATCACAGGGCATGGCAGCACTAAGAGATGCCCTAGAGGATCTCCTGTATTCCAGACAAACTCTTCTTTACCCTCATTATGTAGATGCAGTTCAATTTCCCCTTGATAGTCAGGATCAATCACACTAGCAAGTACAGTAATTCCCTTCTTTGCCTGTTGATTCACAGGTAAGAGGAGACCAAAGTGTCCAGGTGGCAGTCTTAAATTCTAGTTTAATGGAATCACTGTAGTGTTCCCTGGTGGCAGCACTCCTCCTTTTGGGACTAAAACCTGTAGACCAGCAGAGCTTAAGATTGCAAGGACAGGAAGCAAAATTTTTCCTAGTGGGTCACTAGGGGTAATAGTGAGTGTTGCCACCCCTTGATTCCTGGACCCATGAATCCTGGTTATGGGAGAAACAGCACCAGAGAGTGGACACTGATTTAGAGCATACACAATTTAATGGAGAATACTGCCACAGCCCTGCAAAGTATTGCCACCTACTTGGTGCCGTAATTGAGCCTTCAAAAGGCCATTCCACCATTCAATTAATCCAGCTTCTTCAGGGTGATGGGGAACATAGTAAGACCAGTGAATTCCATGGGCATGTGCCTATTTCTGCATGTCATTTGCTGGGAAATGGGTTCCTTGATCAGAAACAATGCATGGAATGCAATGACAGCAGGTAAGACATTTGGTAAGTCCACTGATGGTAGTTTTTTTTTTTTTTTACCGTGACATCCTGGGGATCGAACCTGGGTCCCTCCATATGGGAGCCACATCCATCCCTGCACTGATGGTAGTTTTTAAAGAAGCATAGCATGCAGGAAATGCAAACTCATGTCCAGAGTATGTGTCTATTCCAGTCAAAACAAATCACTGCCCCTTGCATGGTGGAAGTGGTCCAATGTAGTCAACCTGCCACCAGGTAGCAGACTGATCACTTCTGGGAATGGTGCCATATTGGGGTCTGAGTGTGGATCTTTGCTGCTGGCAGATTGGGCACTCAGCAGTGGCTGTGGCCAAGTCAGCCTTGGTGAGGGGAAGTCCATGTTGCTGAGCCCATGCATAACCTCCACCCTACCTCCATGGCCACTTTGATCATGAGCCCATTGGGCAATGACAGGAGTGGCTGGGGAAAGCGGCAGAGCATTAGCCACAGAGCGGGTCATCTTATGCACTTGATTATTAAACTCTTCCTCTGCTGAAGTGACCCTTTGTTGAGCAGTCACGTGGACACAAATATTTTCATGTTTTTCGCCCATTCAGAGAGATCTATCCACATAGCTCTTTCCCAGACCTCTTTGTCACCAATTTTCCAATCATGTTCTTTCTACGTCCCTGACCATCCAGCCAAACCATTGGCAACAGCCCATAAATCACTATACAAACACACCTCTGGCTATTTCTTCTTCCAAGCAAAATGAATAACCAGGTGCACTGCTCGAAGTTCTGCCCACTGGGAGGATTTTCCCTCAGCACTATCTTTCAGGGATGTCGTGCTACAGTGCTGTAGCTGTCCACATTCGAGTTTGCCCCAGCAGTTGGAGAGGGTGGATGTTCCCATTCGATGTTCTGGGAGAGTTTTTGTTGTCCCAGGATACATTCCTCAAGGATTACAGTAGTTAAGGTCAGCACCCCATAGGTCTGAGAGGGGTGCCCCTGTCCCACATGGATTAGGGAAGGCCAGGTGGTTAACTCGTTGCTCTGAGAGGGTTGAGCCCTGTATGCCAAAGGTTAGGGGGAATGTTGTCTTCACCTCACTGTACTAGGGGGGGCTAAGACTCTAACCCAAAGATTGGGTAAGGTGTGGCAATCACCCCAATGCTCTTGGAGGGTGAGGTCTAGAGCTTGGTCGTCACCCGGATGCTTAATGAGGGTGGAACCAAGAAAATGCCCATTGGGAAAGTTTGTGGAAAGTGTGGATCCCCATGAGGCCCCATGGAGAAGAAACCATTGCCTTAAGGATGACTCTCAGACTTTGAAATCGAATGGAGGATGCCCTGAAGTTTTACTGAACTGTAAAGGACCCTTGACTCATGTTTCCTTCCCAATTTCTCCTTATGATAATGAAAATGTTTTTCCTTTGTCTGTTCATTTGTGTATTGGAAGCAGATAAATTATTTTGTAAGTTTCAGAGGTCTACAAGAGATGGGACTTTGCCCCAAGACAAACTGTATTTCTTTAAACTGAGTATGTTATGATTTTGTACTTGCATTGTTATTGATTTAAGGTTTTTTGAATATTGAAATGTATTTTTGGAATTCAGAGGGTGGAGTTTAGCAGTATGATATAGTCATGAATTCCAAAAATGGCTATTGAATTATGCTTGTAACCTGGTCTGTTCCTCTGGGTGTGATTGAGTTATGATTGGGGCTTTGATTGGGCAGTTCCAGTGGCTTCCACTTGGTCTTTCCAACCATAATAGCCCTCACTCCACAAGTCAGGGATCCAATGTGGGGATTCTCCCAGTTACTGAGTATGTTTATTCCAATTATGCATTTTGAAACTGGGGAAATAACTACAGAATATGTCTGGGGACCCACTGGACCCACTGTGAGACGGATCTGAGCTAAAACTCCATCAATCACCTGACCTCCATAAGCTCCACCTCTTTCTGGTGGACCACAGAGACGTTTTGGGCCTCCTGGAATTAAAGTCACTTGTGAGCCAGTTTCTAATAATCCCCCAAATCTCTGATCATTTCCTTTTCCCAAATGCACAGCTACTCTGGTCAAAGGCTGTAGGTCTCCTTGGGAAACATGGTAGGGAGATTAACGACATAAATTTGTGGCAGTTTAACAGGATCCTTCCCCAAGGGGACCTGGCCTTCTCCTTATTCAAGGGGCTCTGGGTCTGTAAACTGTCTCAAATGTGGGAATTGATTAAGGGATCATGAACCTCTGTGACTGTAATTTCAGTTAGGATTTTTTCACTCTTCCTAGAACTCTTCTGCTTATACAGATCAAGAAGAAATTTAATAGTCTTCCCATCTATTTCACTTCTAGGTACCCCAAGATCTATTAGCCTAAACCATAACTCTATGCAAGTATATTAGTCAGGCAAAGCGGTGCTGATGCAAAATACCAGAAATCTGCTGGCTTTTATAAAGGGTATTTATTTGTAGTAGAAGCTTACAGTTACCAGGCCATAAAGCATAATTTACTTCCCTCACCAAAATCTGTTGCCACATGTTAGAGCAAGATGGCTGTCGACATTCAGCCTTCTTCTTCCTCTTAAGGCTCTGTGGTTCCAGCTTCTTCCAATATCACCTTTAGTCCATCAGGCTCTCTAGGCTTTGTCTCTCTCCCCAGGGCTTGATACTTTCCAGGCTCAAGCTTGCTTCTCTCCACAAGGTCAACTGTAAACTATAAGGCTAACAGCTTGTTTCTCTTCCTGGGGCCTGTGCCATGTCTGTGGAGCTGTCTTTATTCCTCTGTGTTCTTCTCCTGTGTGTTTACTTCCCATGCTCCAGCTCAAAACTTCCACCTCCCTTCTCTGTGGTGCAGTTTTTTCTGAAAGTCTTCATCCAATTGGTGGACAGGGACTCAATGCCCTTCTGACATGGCCCAATCAAAGCCTTAATCATTATTTAATCAAGTAAAAGTGAAATCTCTGAATCCAATATAATCTAATATGCTCAGAGGGAAAGATCAGTTCACAAACATAATCCAATATCTCTTTTTGAAATTCATAAATAATACCAAACTGCTACAGCAACTCTGACTATTTTGCATACTGCTTTCAATCTGCCTTTCATTGTGGTAACCACACCTACCTTGTCTTTGGTGATTAACTACAGATACTTGACTTTTACTGGCCCGAGATCGGTCATCTCCATAATGTTTAAGGATTTTAATTCCATTACAACTCTCCCTACAGTAATATCTGGACTATAGAGAAGAGAAAACACAGAGCTCTTCAGGGAAGATGGAATTATTCTTACAAATTTATTACTCACAGTCCTGGTTAAAGGCATATCCTCTGGACATTCCTAGGGTGGGTAGGCATGTCTCAAATGGTAAATCCATTTTAGCATTCCAATCTATCTGAGCCTTTGAATTCTTTCTTCTACTGTATACCATGGCAAATCGGGCATCTCTACTTCAGACATTCTAGGCCATCTTTTGGTACATGTTTTAGTCAGCCACCCAAACAAACTATTAGAGCTCTTTCTAAGCCTTTGAGCTACAACATGGAATCCAGAATTTCTGCTTAGTGGGCCAAATCAATAAATTCAGCCTTATCCAACTTTATATTCCTTCCACCATTATCCATACCCTTAGCATCCATTCCCACACATATTTCCCTGATTTCTGTCTATATAAGTTGGAAAACTCATGCAGGTCTTTCAGAGTACAGCATACTTTGTCATGGGTCAAACTTTGTATTTCACCTTTGGGGCTTGTTGTGATTTTAGTCTAGTAATAGGTCTTGAAGAGAAGAGCAGTGAGGGGGGCAGGGGTGGGGAGGTAAGGAGGAGGATTAGAAATGTCTTGCAAGCTACTGACCTCAGTGCATTCCTTTGTATTTTCATCTGGTAAAACAGGATTAATCTCTTCAGGCAGGGGTTGGAAGACAGATTCCTCAGGGCAGGGTGGAGGCTGGACAGTGCATGCTGGAGTTTGGCTGGTACCTGCCCCAGGGCTGGGAGGAAGTCCAGACTCTGTGGAGCAGGCCAGAGGCTGGTAAGTGCAGGCTTCATTTTGGCTGGTACCCACCTCAGGGCTGGAAGGAGGTCTGGACATCCTTGGGCAGACTGGAAGCTGGGTGATACAAGGTTGACAAGGTATGGTCTCCACAGGGCAGGCCATCACAGGTTTATTTGGTAAAGTCTCAGCAGAATTTAGGGTTCCAATGTCTCCACTAATATTATCCAATATTATCATCATCCCATATATCTGCATCCCAATCTTCTGGGTTCCATTCTTTTCTAATCAATGCCTTCATTTTAACCACAGAAACCCTGTGGAGTTGAGATTTTAGTTTCCTTTGTAACTATGTTACTCATACAATGAGAGTCTGAGTTTGGTTCTCAGATATCTCAAGTCTGTGAGGCAAGATTTTCTTTCAGAGCACACATAGAATCTTTCACATCATTCATGCAGCATTTGAGTTTCAAATTTGAAGCCTTTAGCTCATCTCTTTCTTTTGTAACTGTATCCAGGGTATCTAGGAAGATCCAGCCAATATCATTATACCTTTGACTCTATAAAACTCTACTAAGGTGTTCAAAACTCTCTCACCCAGATCCTTACTTCTTATAAGGGTGGCAGTAGGGGAATCCAATGATGGTATTTTGTTTATGTCTATTGCCAACTCATGCCATGTACTGTTAGTGGCCTCTTCATTATTGGAAAAGGAATCATTAATACCCTTGAGTCCAATTAGAGTAGAGAGCTAATTGTAAAACTCCCAGAACCACCTCAGACATCCCATGTTTACGACTTTTCCTCAAGAACCACTCCCAATACCACGCTGTATTAGTCAGGGTTCTCTAGGGAAACAGAATCAACAGGAGATATCTGTAAATAGTATGAGATTTTATATATGTCTCTCACGTGACCATGGGGATGCACAAGTCCAGGTTCCACAGGCAGGCTGCAAACCAGGGGCTCTGATGAAAGTCCAATGAAGGTCCTTGATGAGTTTCCGGGAGACATTGGCTGCCCAAAGACGAGCTGGGAAATTCTCTCTGAATGCTGAAATCACTTCCCCTTTTAAGGTATTTAACTGATTGGATAAAGCGTCACTCACTGCTAAGGGCAATCTCCCTGTTGATGTAGATATAATCAGCCATCTATGCAGCAAACTCACTGACGACTAAGGCCCATAAATGTCCTTGTATTACAATTAGCTCAGTGCTTGCTTGACCAAGCAACTGAGCACAATTACCTGGCCGAGTTGACACATTAGCCTAACCATCACAACTTCCCTTGCCAATATTTTATTATCCCACTCTGACATACCCACTTCTTTCTTACAATCTCCTGAATACATTATTCCTCTAAAGAAACTTCTAGGAAACTTGAATACTGCCCTGTTTAGACTGCTTTTGTTTTATAATTGAACTTAATCCATTAAGAGTAAAAGCTTGTTTGGTGCTTGTACAAAATAAGATGCCCTGTAATAAATGGAGATAGAGAATATATTTCAGTCAGAAGAGGGAGACATAGAATCAGATGATAACATACAGTATTAATTTTGAGACCTGATACATGGTTGACTTGAAATCCAACAAGCCGGTTTTAGAGTATAACATGGGAAATAATAATGGTTTTTGATGAGCAGTGATGACAGAGAAGCAGTAAGGAAATGATTAAAGAATTAAAGCTGGCTTTGGCACTAATTAACTCCTTAAATATGAAGAACTATAAAAAACAGTTTTGCTTCACTCTAGGAGAAGAAATAAAAGTAAATAAAGCCTATACAAGCAAACATTTAGATAAACACAATATTCAAAATGAAATGAGATAACTATTCTCTAATTTTATCTCAGGGCTTGTTTTGCTGTTTACATACTGACATTTTGTTTGCTGCCTTTTAGAATCATTGATTTAACTAGTGGATTAATTCACTTATTGTATTAGTCAGCCAAAGGAATGCTGATGTAAAGTACCAGAAATGGTTAGGTTTTATAAAGGATATTTATTTGGGGTATAAGCTTACAGTTACCAGGCCATAAAGCATAAGTTACTTCCCTCACCAAAATCTTTTTCCATGTGTTGGAGCAAGATGGCTGCTGACACCTGCAAGGGTTCAGGCTTCCTCTTTCTTTCAAAGATCCATGGTTCCAGCTTCTTCCAATATCAGCTGTAGGTTGGGATAAGTCTCGTCTCTATCCTGGGGTTATCAGCCAAAGAGTTCATCTCATTTCCTGGTCCCTCTGCCATTCTAATGGAGCATTCGCTCTTTCCTCATGTATCTTCTTCTCTGTCTATTTACTTCCCAGGGCTCCAGCATTAAAACTCCAAACTCCCTTCTCTGCCATGTAGTTTTCTCTGTGAGTCCCCATCCACCAAGGGGACGAGGACTCAACATCCTACTGACGTGACCCAATCAAAGCCTTAATCATAATTTAATCAAGCAAAAATGAAACCTCTGAATCCAATACAATGTAATATACCCATAAAAACAGACGAGTTCATAAATATAATCTAATATCTATTTTTGGAATTCATAAACAATATCAAACTGCCACACTTTTATATAGACTTTTGACTTTAACTTTGTTTTCTAATTCAATGTAATAAATATTCTTTTACCCCTTAAATTATAATTAAATATATCTTGTATATTTCACTCTGATAAGCATAGGTAACCATACTTTAAGTTAATCTCTTTTCTGGGTTATCCTATTCTCTAAAGATAGATCCATCTAGGTGGATTTCTAAAGTTCAAATCTCATTTGTCTTAAAAACCTAGAGGATCTATGTGTCTTCAAAATAAAATTATAAATGCCCACTAGTAGTATTAATAGGAATGTGGAAGTGATAAGAATTGTTCTGAATTCAAATTCAGATTTCAAGTTTTGGAACTGTTGGTTTAAACAAAGTTAATATTTTTTTGTTTGTTTTAAGACTTATGTGAGACCTCCTGTTATTAAGCATTGTGAAATTTTAGGAGAGATGCAGTATATAACTTTCCCCACATTTATTTGCCCAAAAAGAAAAATTATTTTCCCAGTTACTAACATCTCCCCGGTTTGGAGAAACTAGTTAATCTAACATTTGCATTTCACAAATGAGGATACTGGCATTAAACACTAATTCATTCATTATCTGCAAGCTGAACATATGCTCTTGATCAGCTGTGATGCTCTGTTAGTTGATACAGCAGTAAACCAGACAGGCATGTTCCCTGCCTGCATAAAGTTTACTGTGGTCAAGAACCTGATTTCTACAGATGACTCACTATACCCTGCTTCATCAAACAGATGGCAATTTGGAAGGCAAACACAAGTGTAATAGTATTGCTTACCATTTTACCTATACCTGTCCTGAAAATACCATGCTACATTAAAACATGTTTATTTGTGCTGTGATTGAGTATGGACATAAACTCAGAGAAGCTTCAAGTGATGCCAACTGGAATTATCTTTATTATAAACAACTTTTTAAAGTCCAAATTAGAATTTTTATGCTATTTGTGGAAAATAATGCTTTTTTAACTTTTCTTCTCTTGAAATATGAACTATCACCATCATAATAAAATAAATTAGATAAAAATGTGGGGCCACTTCACAGGTTATAACTACTAAATAAGTGAAGGAATCAGCATAGTTCTATTTGTTTGTTGTAACAGACAATTACACTATCAACCTTCATAGCATTAACCTAGTTAAAAAACCATACACATTGTTCCTTTATTTCTATTCAGAGGATCACAAGGTTTGACTATATTCTTTGATAAGTATTTCCATTTGCAGACTCAGAAATCAGAATTGTGTTTCTCTTCTGTTCATTTTCCTCCCCTCCCTAATGCTGTTTAGATTAATAAGATAAACATCATTCTAAATCATTTGTATTCAGCCAAGGTAAAGTACATGGAATGAAATTTTATTTTTTCTGTCCAATATAGTCTTCACTGTGAAAGAGAAATAAAAGAGTAAAATGCAGAAAATAGGGGAAAATATGTATTTTAAGATGCTATTCTAATTCATATCAGAGACTCATTTTGCTGTAATTTATTAGACAAATAAATGTTTCTAATGTCTTAATGTCCTAAACCCTAAATCTTATTTGTGAACATCTGAATTCCTTCTCCAAATATTTGAATATCACTTGCAGATAAATTTTATTTTTAAACATGGGGTTTTATATATTTTTGACTGAGTAGATCATATAATATTTTATTCATTTATGCTTTTAAGTTTTTTCAAGTTTTAGTCTTAGTCTTATAAAAAAAGGAAATTACTTTCAATGCAGTAGAATTGTTCTCAACATATTGCATAACCTTTTAGTCATTCCAATTAGCTGTCAAATAGAAACACAAATTAAAGAATGAAAATATTTATTGCTCATTGATTCTCTTATTGTGTGATTGAATGAATTGGCCTTCTCAAAATACATTGGGTTTAGTGCAAAAAAAAAAAAGGGGTTTGATAACTGATTCTACTATTTATTAGCTGTGCTCTGTCAAGTTCACTTTTCCTACCCTCAGTTCTAAAATTTATAAAATGATGGTGGATAGTTTTTCTAAGAATGAATGAACCAATGTGTAAAAACTTGGTGGGATAATACCAAAGTATTAATCTGTGTGCTTTCTCTTCTCTTTGGACTTGTGTGTGTATGTGTGTGTGTGTGTGTGTGTGTGTGAATTACACTGCTGGTACCTAATCTTTTTCTAGACTGCTTTGTTAGATTTGAGCCGTCATCTGATACATAGGTAGACACAAAGGCTGTGGATACACATATGTTTTTATTTATTATTTTTTTAAACTTTTAAAACAATTTTATCCCTCCCCCCTCCATTGTTGTTGTTTGCTCTCGCTGACCGCTCTCTGTGTCCATTCACTGTGTGGTCTTCTCCGTGTCTGCTTGTCTTTCTCTTTTAGGAGGCACAGGGAACCGATCTGTGGGGTGCAGGCCATCAGCTCTCTGTGGAGCACAGGCTGTCAGCTCTCTGCAACGCAGGTCAGTTTGCCTTCACCAGGAGGCCCCGGCAATCGAAACTGGGGCCTCCCATATGGTAGACAGGAACCCAATCACTTAAGCCACATCCACTTTCCTATGCATGTTTTTAAAAGGAGTTTCTCAGGCAGCAGAAACTAGCTAAACCCCTTTATTTAAGAAAAAAATAGAAAAGGAGTAGCAACACCCATACCTCAGTGTGGCAGTTTGAGATTATTTATGAATCTCAAAAAGAGAAAGATTATGCTTGTAATCTAATCTGTTCCTCTGGATGTGATTCCTTTTGATTGTATTAAATTCAAAGGATTCAGTTTTCTTGATAAAATCAATTTAGGGCTTTTGATTGGACCATGTCTGTAGGGTGTGACTCAGGTTGAATCCCCATCCCCTTGGTGGGATGATATAATTGACACTCACTCAAGAAGACACACAGAAGAGAAGAGAAATTTGCCATGTTTGATCCTGGGGCCCTGGGAGAGATGAGCCATTTTCTTGATAGCTTACAGAGACTGTTGGAAGAGAGCCAAGACTGATATAGAAAGCCTGGAAAGAAACGAGCCCTATGCCAGGAGAAAGAGGAAGCCCAGGAGGGAGAGATCAGGCAGAGATCAGAGAACATCTTGTTTCAACATGTGGCAACTGACTTTGGTGAGAAAGCAACTTTGAGCTGGATTCTTTACAGGCCTTGTAATGTAAGCTTTTATTCCACATATAAACCCTTTATATAAGCCAACAAATTTCTGGGACTTTGCATCAGAACCCCTGTGGCAGACTGATACACTCAGAAATTCAGGTTCTCAAGGACTGGAGAGAAAAATGGCATCCTTGCTTTGGTGAACCAGATGAGTGGGAGACCAGATGAAGAATGTTAACTCCAGGTATCAGGAGTCTGTTTGGAAGCTAGCTCAAGACCAATATGCACATTTTGTTGCTATCCTTTGGCCATCATCCAGTCAATTACTCTGCTTGGAGTAATGAATACTTCATTATGACTTGGAGATTTTGTTCAATGCATTAATAAGTCAATGACTCCAAAAGCCAGTAGAACAGTCCTTGAGAGGTCTTGGATATCCTTTTGTAGAATAAAGGGTGAAAGAAAAACTTAGCCCCCAAATATGGGAAAAAGACAAAGTTCATTGCCTCTAATCTAGACTACAGTAGAGTAGACCAGTAAGTTTCAATAGACTTGTAATAAAGGGCTAGTTTAATTTTTCCGATAGGTTTTCAACAGATAACTTTGTAAAATACAGTAAAACCATATTAGCAGTGAGGCCATTATGGCCAGAAGTAGAAGCCACTGTCAGTAAGGTTTAAAATATTAAGATATGTATTGCCCAAGTGTGGCATTAAAAATGTACATATTAAAAAGGAAATAAGGATGTATTTATATAAAAGATAAAAGTATTTGATTATCCATCTGCTATCAAAGGAGAAATCAAACCTATAAAATATGATATTCATTTCTTGATAGCACTCTCTAGAAATTAATTATAATGTAATTAATTGTCAAGGAACTTCTACAGATAGGCTTATTACATATTATATGAATTTTTGAAAAGAATTGTCATATTTAAGAGACTAGTTGAAAAATATGTAAATTTAATTTTAACCTCAGAGGAAGTACCATAAGGTTTAGAAGTTAAAATTTTCCATTGTAGTAAGAGTTTTGAATGGCGTCTTTTTACTGAAAATTACAAATACATTTTTGCAATGAAAAATGTTCCAATACATAGGCTTCTGGGGAAATAGCTTCCAAATGGACTAGAGGAGCTTAATGTCTGTCGTTTTTGTGTAAAGCAGATTTGTAGGGGCACACAGTCTTTGTCAGATCATGTCATAGGAAGGTGATTCATAACCACAGTGATCCAATGGAATTTTCTTACTTTAGATCAATTTGGAAGGATAGATTTTTAGTTTACGTCAAGGTTATCTTTTGAGTAAAGGAAAACATCTTGCCAGTTTATTCATCCTTCTACTTTATGTGCTTGCCTTGAGAAAAATAATTCCATTCAGTCTGTTCCTTGTTAAATCAGAGGTGCCCAGCTCGCATGTGAATGAGCTTGTAACCATTCAGAATTCGTGAAGTATCCTTGAATTAAAAGATACCTGTTTTATTGAGGACTGTATTTATGTATTTTGCTCAGCAAAGGTTTAGAAGTGTTAGGACAAAAGCCATTTTAGCAGCATAGGTGACTGTCAGGTAGCAACAGAGTGTGCCACCAGGAGTTAGAAATCTAGAAGTGCATCAGATGCATTTACTATACAGACTAAGATACATAATAGAAACATCAAAACTGTTTTGATTGCTATGTCTGACATGCTGAAACATTTTGAGACTTGTTTTTGGTTCTTAGAAGTGCATACGTGAAGGTCAGGCAATGGGAGTTATTACCTAATTGTATTAGTCTGCGAAAGGGGTTCTGATGCAAAGTACCAGAAGTCTGTTAGCTTTTATAAAGGGTTTTTATTTAGGGTAAAATCTTACATTCCCAAGGCCATGGGAAGTTCAACTCAAGGTACCATAAGAGGTACTTTCTCACTCAAAGTCAGCTGCCTCGTGTTTAAGCAGGATGGCAGGCAATCTCTGCCTGGTCTCTCAGGGCTTCCTATATCAGCCACTGGCAAAGGGCTCTTTTCTTTCTGGGCATTCTCAGTTGCTCTGCTGTTCTGTTCTCTTCAGCAGCATACGATCAGGCAAATGATTCATCTCTCCCCGGGGCACCAAAATCAAACATGACAGAACTCTCTCTCTTCTTCTGTGTCTTCTTGAGTGAGTGTCCCTTTATATATCAGCCCATCAAGAGGGCAGATGATCAACCTGAGTCACATCTTACTGACCTGATTGAATCAAAAGCCCTAAATTGATTTTTATCAATTAAACTTAGAGATAATACAACAAAAGGGTATCATACCCAGAGGAATAGATTAATTTACAAACATAATCTTTCTCTTTTTGGGATTCATAAATAATCTCAAACTGCCATCCTAATCTATACAATTATTTATTCTTGGAAAGCCCTGTGAAAATCTGTTGTTCTTACTGCCATGGCACTCAGTTGCCCAATCCTATGTAAGTATGGCTAGAAACATGCTGGTAGAGTGTAAAGTTTACCTTCCCAGTAGATCTTATAAATGGGACTAAGTTTATTTCTATATTTGTTACTCTTTAGCTAAGAAGGAGGAGCTAATTGTCAGGGGACTCTGATACAGAGCTATAATTCTTTGTGCTTCAGTCTCACTAAGCTTGAATCAAGTACATATTTGCCCTGAGTCCTGTTCTTAGTCTTAAAGCTAATGTGTTTTAATGTGATTTTTTTCCCAAGGACCATGCTTCCTTCTAGTAGTGTCAAATCTTTGGGACACTTTTCATTCTTCCCTCTCTCCCTCCCTCCTTCTTTTCCCTTCCTTCCTTCTCTCCTTCTTTCCTTCTCCCCTTCCTCCTTCCATCCCTCTCTTCTAAATATCTTTTCCTTCTTTGCTTCTTTCTTCTTCTCTTTTTCTCCTATACTAAAGGTAACACTATCATACCCATTCTCCATTCTCAGTTCTTTCTTTCAATAGCTCCATGAAGAGGGCTTCTGGTGTATTGATCATTTCCTGTTTCTTAGTGCTGGTTACCATTGTGAATATTCACAGATTTGTAGAATCATCATTTGTAAATTTTCTTTATGTAAAATGTCAAATATTTAAAAAAATACTGTAGATTTAATATTCATTGAATTTCCAAGATTGACCTACTTTTTTGATACCAATGCTAAAATTCCCTCATCCACTTCTTTATAACACATCTGTTGTTTCTAAAGGACAAGCTCATCATTCCACATTCCATTCAGGCATTATCAAATGTAAATTCTTCTTATACCCCCACTATTGTTGTTATATAATCTCTTTATTAACAGATGTTTGAAGTTTATTGACATTTGAAAAAGAAAACAGTTTGTGAAATTATCTGCAAATTAAAACAAGGTAGTCAAAATGTTCAACTTTCATGTATGTGAGCAAATGTTGAAATAATCTAAAGTGTAGGTTTTTCTGGGCCAAGGGATTTGTTCAGATGGTTCATGTGCTAGTTTTGTTTTGTTTTGTTTTTCTCTTTGTAATCTTGAAATTTACAGTTTTCTGGGTGTCTGGGAAGATAATTGAACATGTAGCAATACCAAAGTGAAAGTAGCTGTTTTCTCTGAGTTTCATTTTCTTGGTTTTCCTTATCCTTTTTATTGATACCTTCTCTACCCATCACTTGTAAGGAGAACCTCTGCAGAGTGGTAGTCGGTAACCCTAGTACATGTTTTGTCTCATTGGTCAGCTTCCTTTACCTTAACCATGATTGACAGCACTCTCCATCACTGCTCAGGGGAGCTTGGTACATCATGGTCAAGGCTCACAGTATCTTCACATCTAGTAAGGTGGGAACCACCAACACCTGCAGTAAGGATGATAATATTAGGTTGCTTTCAAGGAATACTCTCTGTCTTCTTTTCCTCACTTTTACTATGCTGGTAGTACTGTTGGTAATTCAGTGTAGCTAAATCTATAATTGTCATGATCTACTGCATATTAACTACTTTCTACTATACTACCACCTGCAATATTAGCTGCCTCTGTACCTAATCTCCTTCAACAACACCAAATTCCACAATCTCTCCATCTCCTATACCTCAAAGATTCTTCCTTATTTACAGTCTTTATGGTAGTCTGTTGTACAAAAATATCTCTCATGGTGTCATTCAGATGATTATATCTTATATATTTCTTACAGAGGACACTGCTGATAGACACTGTAGATTTGAAGACATTGGAGTCACTGCTTCCTCAGCACCTTAACCCTTCTTGTGCTGCTAGGCTTGCTTTACTGAGATTGGGACAGAACCTGTGATGAACGAGCCCTTCCTCACTGCTCACAGTCACTGAGATGATGACTGGGACCTCCTGCCACACCAGCATTCCTCTTCATTTTGACATTTATCAGGCCAATGATGATAGATTTGCTTAAGACTTTCTGGGACCCATGCTTCACTTTCAGGGCCAATCAAACTTAACCTTAGTATCTTATCTGCAAAAATGCGGTAATAATACATACTTCACGGAAGTAGAGAAAATGTATGCAAAGCACATAAAATAAAGCAAGCACACAAAGAACTCATAAATTAAAAGAGAGTTTGCAAGAATGTTTATTGAAAGTTTTTATGAATTCAGACAAACAAGGTTGTGGCCTTAGATAAATTACTTAAAATACCTAGTGATCATTTTCCTCATCTATAAAATGGTCAAAAAGCAATCCATGCTTTGTAAAGTAAGACCGGTCTCAGCACTATCCTTTAATAGTTAGGTTCCTTAGATTTTATTTTCCTTTAGGAGCTTAGGATTATAAGGAAGAAAGGCATAGTGATTCAACAATTATATTTCAAATGGAATCCAAATTCACTTATATTTCATTCCATAAATTTTCACTTTTCAAGAGAACTGATTGGAGAACATTATAAAGGGAGATGCAAAGAGTATGCCAGCTTTTCTCCTTGATGTGGAAATGATTGTCCTAGGAGGCATCCCCCCTTCTTCTCATTATTAGCTTTGGTACCATGTGACATGTAACAACTGCCACATGCACATAGATGGAAAACAATTCTGATGAAAGTAGAACCAAGGAGAGAAACATAAATGTAAGTTTATAGATGGATATTGAGAAAGTAGTAAGAATTCTTGTGCTTTATCTCCTCTGTGTTCTCTGGTGACCTTGAAATTCAAGGTCATCTATGGAGAAAGAATTAGTAGAAGGTTTCAGAGATGCTTTTAAGATATTGTATATTCACATTTGGGCACACAAAAAGAGGCTATATAAAACAAGTTTGACATGAAACACACTGGAGCTTGCTGTATAATAATTACAGAAGCTATTGCTGTAGAAATATCTGATAGGTGCAATCACCTCCAACAATTAATTCTAAGCTTCACCTATAGTAAAGTTTGTTCTGTAGTAGTAGGCTCTGGGAAAGTTCCAATGTTGTGACAAAGGTGAGATGGAAAATTTAAAATAAATCAATGTGTAAAGCAACTGTGAAAAAAAGTTCATACTTAGGTAGAATTCAATAACAGAGGTGGTTTTAAAAATGATTAAAAGATTGTTCCATTAAAGGTTTCCATAGCTGCCATGATATCCAATGGGGTGAATGTTCATGTTTCCTATGTTCATGTTTCTGCCATCAGAGAAAATATAACTGAGAAAAGAGTCTCTTAAAGCGATCATAGAAAAATATGCTTTTCTTCTTTCAGAAGGACTTTTTGAGGTGTTCCTTTTTGATAATGAATGCTGCTGCTTTCAGTAAAAGTCTCCCCCTGTGGTCTTCCAAGCTTTGCTTCTTTAGTTCTCTGAGCTACTGTTAGGAGAGCAACAGCACTGGATCCCACTCTTTCCTGCTAAATAAGTTCACAACAGCCGCTGAAATTCCTGAGGCCAGTTTTGTACTTAGTACCCTAGCTTCCAGAGTGGTTTCTGCTTCTGTTTGTTATCTTTTCAAAATTCAGCTTGCTGCTGGATGTACCTGATTCTGCCAAGGTTATGGTGGTGTTTGCTTGCCATAAGTGAAATGGAAAAACTTTCTTTTACCTTTATCAGCTTAATTACATTTGATCTCCTCTGTATGATAACATAAGGACTCACACTTAATCCAAATTTGGCAATAGCTTGTAGTATTTTGGGGAAGGGTAAATTCAGTTGGCAAGAATTTAAGGAAAAGAAAAATGCTCACCTTTTTGCTTATATTGTTGCAATAGTGTTTTAACTAATCTCCATGTTTTCAGAAAAGTCTTCCTTGCATTCTGCCCACTGAAGTCATCTTTGAAGTACTTCTATCTGACCATGGTAGTACCCAACTAAACAAACAACAAAGTGTTGTAGTGGCTTTCTACTGCCAATGGGTAGAGTTCATAATATTCAGAATCTTTCTCCTACTGTTTCTGCACTTTTACCTTACCATGCCTTCCAAACAGTATCCCCTGGCATCATAAGCTTAATTGTTGTTCTCAAAGACATTATATACTTCATTAGTCTGTATTATTGTTCATTTGGTCCTGATTTCCAGAAATGTGTTTCTTAGCAGCACTATACACACACATTCACAGATTAGCAAATTATGACTCTCTCCCTGAACCAGGCAGGCATAGCTAATCTTTCTATCAGGTGTAGTTCTATTTGTTAAAATATTTGACTACATTTGGTACTGTATTCATTGTCCCATTAGACTGCATGCTTTTTGAGGGCAGACACACAGTTTATTCCTATCTGGAGAGTTCAGAAATGTGAGGTTTTGTTTTTTTTAAGAAATAGGAAAAATATGGCCCCTCTGTCCTTTTTTTACTAAAAGCAAAGTCAGCTAAATGCTTTTTTCTGCCTTTCCATAAGCTTCCAATAGAATTCAATGATAACAGTTTTAGGATAGTGCAGCATATATGACTTTGCATTTTCTCCCCTAACCCTTCCAGCTCTTTCCCCCACTCCAAACAGTAACAGCATTCCTGAATAGGTAGAACTGCAAGCCGCTATAACTCACGACTGATCAACAGATCTTGTACTAGAGTGCTGTATTAGCCAAAGGGATGCTGATACAAAATACCAGAAATCTGTTGGTTTTTATAAAGGGTATTTATTTGGGGTAGACGCCCACAGTTACCAGGCCAGAAAGCATAAGTTACTTCCCTCACCAAAGTCTAATGCCACATGTTGGGGCAAGATGGCTACCGACGTCTGCCAGGGTTTGGGTTTCCTGGGTTCCTCTCTCCCCGAGGCTTGTTTCTCTCTAGGTTCAGTTGCTCCATTCTTTCCATAAGGCCAGCGGTAGACTATCAGGTGAGTGGCTCGTCTCTCTTCCCGGGGCCTCTGCCGTGTCTAATGGAGCCTTCTCTCTTTCCTCATATATCTGCTTCTCTGTGTATTTACTTCCTGGGCTCCATGATCAAAACTCCAACTGCCCTTCTCTGCAGTGTGGTTTCTCTGTGAGTCCCTGCCCCCTTGGTCCTGACATGGCCCAATCAAAGCCTTAATCATTATTTAATCAAGCAAAAGTGAAACCTCTGAATCCAATATAATCTAATATGCCCAGAGGAACAGGCCAGTTTACAAACATAATCTAATATCTATTTTTGGAATTTGTAAACAATATCAAACTGTGACAAATGCTTAACCTGTTTTCCCCAAACTGTCTAATCATCCTTATATCAATAAACCTTTCCACCAATGTATAACTTCTGCCCTTCTGAAAACATCTGTTTCTTTAGGATCTGTTTCTTTTTAAAAGTCACGTGCATCCCTGTGTCCCTTGATAATTATTGTCAAATCATGTCACTGCATTCTTTAGAAGGCAGCCTCCCCCCAATCTGCAAGTAGACATGCCCCATAAAAAACCACTCTCCCCTCACGTTAAGTGTGGACAATCGAGTTCAGAAAATGCTGACTCTCTTGACGAGGATGAAGACCTCATATAAGCCCCCTAAATAAATGCTCATTACTTGCCAAACTGGACTTGTCTGAGTCTTTCTTTGGTCTAATGTATCCCTATCTGTTCAGGAGGAAGCTGTTATTTTACATAGCTCCTTGCCATGCATGGGACAAATAGACTTCTACAATCATAATGACTTAATTGATAACAGTTTTCTTTTACTTGGGGAAATTCCTTTTCAATTGAGTTTGCCTTTTTGAAATGTTTACTTCAAGGAAGTACATAGTCAAATCTTTGTCTCTTTCCTATTTTAAAAGTTATTTTTAGGAAGCAGAAACAAGAATATAGAGTCTCTTGTTTTCATTTCTCTATTTTTTTTTCATGTTAAAAAGAAGAATAAATCACTCACAGGGAACAGAACAAAAGTTAAATAATTTACTAGAAATCCAGTATCCCATTTGTCTGAACAGTCTAATTTTACAGACATCCTTGGAAATGGGTTTGTGCCCTATTTTATCTTTTAGAATTTCCTTGATGAAATAACATACAAATTGGGAGAATGAAGACATGGAAAAATTTCAAGTGGCTAACAAGGGAGCCAAGATGTACATTCTCCAAACACTAATTATCCCTGGACTTGAAAATAAATCAATGAATCAGGGTGATGCATGAGTGAAAAAGAATAATACTGGGACTCCCAACAAAGTTTCTTTTATGAAAGAAAAAGAAAGAAAAAGACTCAACAGCCATGTATAGAAGCACTGACAACATTTGAATTTCCTTCTTTTGTCCCTCTTAAGTATATTTATTGTAGTTTGGTTTGGCTCCAGTCCTCCTCCCCTTGTTTTAAGTTGAATTAGGCTCAAGCTTTTTAGCTCCAGGGAAGCTAGTGGCAGTATTGAAATTGCTCTTTCATTTCAACAGTGCTAATTGCAGCCACAATCGCTAGTTCATAGACCATGGAAATTAATGATGGAAAAGACCTGTTAGATCATCTCTTCCATCTGATTCTGACAATGAAGGATTATTTTTTACATTATGTCCTAGAGTATTCTGCCTGGTTAGTTTTAAGTGACTGAAAGAATGGGGCTTTCACCATTACCCTTGGGAGAAAATTGTATAGCCTAATAAACTTCAGTTAGGATATCAATCTGAACATCAGCCTAGATTTTCCTTTTACTTTATTTCATGCCATTACCCCTAGTTATACACCCTTGGGTCACCCTAAACAATTTCGTTCCCTTTTCCATTTAATACAACAGAGACCCTGGCTGCCATCCTACAAAGAGCACCAAAGATGGTTTTATTTGCATTTATGGAGAAGGGCATGGTCCTGATTGGCGCTGAAGCAAAATGCAGCCATTCAGTATTTTGTGAATCACTCTTGTCCAAAAGGAGGCAAATGAAGGATTCTTAAAATAATTAATTAAAAATCCTCAAGTATGTGGCTATTTGCTTTATATATGTGCCATTTTATTCATCACTGTTAAACTTGCATTAAAAATAAAACTCTGTCAAGATTTTCCATCTCCTTTAAATATATCATTCTATTCAGATTATCCATTCTTTGAAATATTGACAGTAAAATTTGATTTGGGGCTCAATTTTTCTCCACCATCACAATGTTTACTTTCTTTCTAAATGTGAATACTCTCTTTTTATCTTTTTAAAACACATACAACATTTTTGATAAGTATTAGAATAGTTTTTTCATTGAATTATTTAAATTTAAATGAGAATACTTTTAAATTTTGTATTATAAAGTGATAAAGTAGCCAATAATTTATCATATAATTTAGATTTTAGATTGAGGAAAAATATTTGGTTTCTATAAATTATTGATAGTGAAAAGAAAACCTCAGTATCTATAAATGATATACAATAAAAGTAAAATACTATTGCTTCTAATGCAGATTTATTAACAGAGTTGATAGATTTCTAAGATTTGGAAAATAGCATATTTTAAAATCTTTATAACAAATTATCCTTATATGTATTTTATATGGCACCAATTTCAAATGGAAGAATTATGAGCTAGTTACAAACTACTCACAATGTAATAGGAAATAATAATAATCATTACTTTTGCAATATGAACTTATTTACAGTAATGTAGTCCATGTGAGTAAGCTACTCACCTATGTTAAGTTAAATAAATGGTCCTGCTCACCAAAAATGTGCAATACAAGTGACTTATTATAATCATATTTTTCATGGAATTTCAACTGAGTTTCAGTATATATCAATGATAGATGAAAATCTAAAGAAATTTTAAAAGATTAATATGCAAGTCCTATTCCCAAATTATGTACCCAAAGGGAAAATTCAATAGTAATGAAATTAAGACAAATAAGTTTCATCTGCAAATAAACTCTCTTCTACTTTTAATTTTCAAATTCAATGCGACATCACTCTGACTAGATCTAGTGATTTAATAAGTTCAGAGATCAGACAATCTTTGTGTTTTTCTAATATCCATCCTTTTTGCTTTTTCCTTCTTATTCAATTCTAAGTTGTCTTATTCCATTTGTGTTTTCATAAATTTAATGACTTTAAATGGAGGTCAAATTAAAACAACTCTATAGGACTGCTAAAACACACTTTAAAATAGTCTATTATGTACAGTTAAGAATTCCTACATTCTCCCTTACATCCAAATTTGTTTTGAAAAATGCATTTTTCATGATTGATTTCAACACAGTTTCAATTTTGCTTTAGTTATTTTGAAAATAATCCTTATTTATCTCTCTTAAAACATCTCAAGATATATAACTAAATTCTGTGGTATACCCTTAAAGAAGTACGAATTTATTTCACGTGGTTAAACTGTAAAAAAAAAAGTCCATTCACTCTTGTTGATAAGAGCAGGAAATAAAGCACTCTTCCTCTTGTAGGCACCGTTTTTGCACTGTTCTCTGAGGGACTCAAGTGCTTTTTTTGATGAATTCAAGGAACTTAATGGACATAAAGAAATTTGTCTTGACAATGTCACTGAATATCAAGTTTGGATAGGAATTTCCGTGTTCTTTTTAATAGAAAGTGAAACACATCTAGAAGACTGTTCCAGAGGCAAATACAAGAAAAGGGGGGAAAGAGATAAACAATTGAATGTGTAAAAAGAGGAAGGAAATATGACTGGTGATATGCCATTTTATAAATTGAAAAAGGACATATCATAAAATGCCAAGTGACTTGACAAAGTCACTGAGTCACAAAGGCAAATATGATTACATATATTCACTATATATATTATCTCTATACTCTTCTCTAAAAAGTACACCGGTCACTCCATTCAAATTTAAGACCATTTTAATTATTTATTCTCTCAAAAGCTTTATTAAACTGCCTCTCTGTTCAAACTTAAATTTGTGCAAGTTTGGAGATTTGAGCCATTTTTTTTTTTCTTTTTTCTAAGAATCTAATCCCTCCTGAATGTTTTAGTTTCACATTTATGCGTGTGAATGAATGTCTGGGATTCCTGGTCATGTATCAGTTTGCCATGTTGATAGAGTCCATCCTGAAATACCACCTGGAGTCACTGCCTGCATTATTCCTATCCTATGGTAAATAACTGTGCATCTAAAGCACTTCTGAACAATTCACAAATTATAAAATTTTCAGGAGCATTGTGAAGTTAGTATTCTTAAAGTGAAAAAAAAAAAACAGTTCTTTTGAAAAACAGTCTGAGTGAGTATATTAAGTAAATAAACAGATAATACGATTAAATTATACTTGAATGATTCTGGACACGACCCGGAAAAGCCATACTTTAAGACCAAATGATTTGAGTGACTAAATTAGCATATATTACAGGTATTTTTTCCAATTGTTAGTTTTGAATGAGGAGATTAAGAATAGCCATAGAATGCAAGCTTAAGCTCTCCTACAGTCCATTCAAGAAAAAAATAACGTTTGAAATTGGTTTGTTGAATGCTCCTGAATCTATTTATCTAGCTCTCTTGCTGCACATATACTGACTTCTATTTTTAGGTTCTGTAAGAAATAAGACAAGAAGCAAGGTCTTCAGAGACTCATTAGGACCATTAGAAAAATGCTTCTAGCAGCTTCTATCAAAACAGCAGAAATAAATAACCTTTGTTTCTGGGATGTGGATTCACCCTGTTCCTGCAGCCCCATTTCCGGATGATGTATTACCATCATTATAGTCACCTCTGTAGGACACTCTGTACACAAAATGTGAGAGCCTCACCTCCCAGTTCTGGGTATTTCTTGATATATGAACCATTTGTCCTTGTCCGATTGCCCAAGGTGAAAGAATAAAACTTTAAATATGAACCACTTTTAGGCAACACGAATACTGGAAAAGAAAATATTTTGTCTTACTTTTTCTTGCCGCAAAGCAAAGCAAAAAAAAAAAAAAAAATACTGTGAGAGAAAATGGATTAAATGATGAAATGCCTTAAAAAGTAGTCCAGTTCCATACTTGTAAAATTACTATTTAACAGAGACATTCCATGAAGTCAAAATGCCAAAATCTCCTATTTGCAGGAAGTTGCATTTCATAACAAAGAAAATTGCGCTAGAGATCTGTAGCAGAAACAACCAAGTGGCTCTGTATCAATGGCAGAGAACAAGGAAGGAATATCTTATTTATTACTTTATTAAATGTAATGTTGCCTGAGTGAGTTAAGTGTGCTTCTGAATGTTATAAATCTTTGCTAATGAATATGCATTATTTCTGTGTGCTAAACTGAATATGGCACTTTGGATTGCATTTTACTACATATATTCTATTGATTATATTTTATAAACAAATAATGAAATACATTTTATTGTGATTTATTAAATTCAATCTTCTACTTATCATTGAGGGAAACTGTTAATGTATCAACTTATTTTTATCTGTCCCAGAGCAGTGACCCTAAAGTAATACCTACTGATATTATTTCCAGATTTTTAATTATTCTCACAAATCCCTTTTTTTGTTTGTCATAATTTGTTGGAGCAAATAATATCAATGCAATGAATTTGGCTTTCCAAATTGTCATTTAATTTGTCTATCATCAAAATATTGTGGTGGTTTCAGTCAGGGTCCAGTAAGGAAAGCAAAAGAACATCAGACAACTCAAAAAAGGAATTTAAGAAAAGATATGCCTAGAAATTCTGAAAGTGCAAACAGAAGATAGTGAGGAAATCCAGAGAACTGTAAGAAGCTGTTATCATTCTAAGGCAGGAAGGACAAAAAGAGGAGGCAACACAACAAGGTCCAGGATCTGGGGATACCTGGCAGGAGCAACCATGTTGGGTATGATATTGGGAGCTGAGATGATGGATGAGATAGCACTACTGCAAAAGTGGCCACCAATATAGAGAAGGAAAAGTATAGAGCTGACATGCTTTCTCCCCTCCTTCCCCATCACATACCTCTCTTCTCATTACCAAAAGCCAATGAACAAGAAAGATGGCGATATATGGTCTCCTGAACCAAATAGGGCAGGAGAAGGAAGAGAAGTGGTCTAAAAGTAAAAAGAAAAATGCCTACGGCAATATCAAACTCTGGGAACTCTTTGTTCACTATCTGGCAGATTAATTTAACTGCCAACAGGAAAACATTACATTTCCAGAGAATTCCCTAAACCAAATCAGAAGATAAGTATATCATTTGATTGAATTCCGATATTGAAGTAAAAATTCATCTTACTGCTGTGAGAAAACAGGTGAGATGTGATTCTATCAAAAGATAGGGACTTAAAACTGACCCTGCCATCAGACTGATCAGTATTAATTAAACACACAGACTCACACATACACACACACACATACAATCCACATTTCTCAATTTAGTCAACCTACACTGTTTTATAGGACTTTTAAGATGAAAAATTATGTTTACAAAGTATCATTTGGGTTTCCTACATTGAGGAATGTTTACATTTCCCTAGAAAATTACAGGTACTTCTTTATCCGCAAGCATTCAACATGACAGGGTTGGCAAAAGAAATCCCTATTTTGGGGAGGTAGTTGGGGCTAAATATTTTTAAGCTTCTTTATATATTCAGGTTTCTTTGAGTGAGAGTATTTACAATAGTAGTCAACATTAAACTTATTTAGAGATTCCAGATAAGAGCCTGTGATGTGTTTGGCAGTATGTGAATTTAGGAATATAAATCATCACTAGCTGATAACTTGTAGGAATTTTGAGGTAAAATTTTCCATGATTCCTTAATATTGAATTGATCCAATTTTGAATTCTTGTATTTATTTATTTTTGACCAACATATTATCCATTGCCGTTTTATGCTACTATGATTTATTTTTTATTAAAAACAAACAAACAAAAAAACCCACCACATGCTGCCATCAGCATTTTCTGAGCTAACATTGGAATCTGTTCTTCAGGTTTATTTGTCTAGAACCATTTATAAAGTCATTGCAATTTTGGAGTATGCCTTGAAGTGAGAGGCATAAAATTCAAGAATCAGAAAAGAAGACTGAAAATACATATCTATTTACTACCCCTTAAAATAATTTTATAGAGTTAATCCAATGTTATTTGCTACATTTGCCTGCTAGCTCAAAACACTGACCATTCAAATGCATAGACTTGAAAAATAAGCCATACTGGCTTAACTGAATTAATCAATCACCGTAATTTAAAATGTTCCACATACATCACACACCTATACAATCACAACATAATTGATTTTCTCATTTTTGTTAAAAAGATTTTCAGATTATCATATGGCTTACTCTCAATGTAAACTTTATTTCATCAGTACTAAAGAATAACAAATAAATGAAAATATGAAGTGGGAATATAAATTAACTTAAAGCTGAATACAGATATAAATAAAACATATTAAAGCAATACATTGGCTCATATAACATTAGATTCCCATAGATATTCAATTATATATGGAATAATGACTAAAAATAATATTTAATTTTCATGTCTATAATCTTTAAATAAAATTTGGTATGAGTCCAGATTGCTTGATATGCCACATAACAATTTCCTCTTAATCATGCATCACAAATATTTTGCATCTTATATCTATTAGGCAACGAGGGTCATGTTATGTTTTCCATATTTTCCCAGAATTCCAGGAAGCTCAGAACTATATTTGAGATTTGTTTGAAGCAAGTATCTTTAGCTTAGTCTGTAGATATAACCCTTGCAGTCTCTTCTGCATGGTATATTTTCTAATCCTTATTTTAATGTGTTTGGGTGTATACTTTAAGTATTTAAAATCTTTTTTAGATGACATAGTACAAAAACATAAGCATAGTCATATAAGGGATATAAACAATGTCCCTAAGATGGTAAATACCGAGCATCTCAAGAAACACTCATATAATATTAATTAGTCCTTTAATAGCTATTTTTAAGTACCTGTCACTTCATATGCTGTTTTCTCCATTATTGTAATTATTTGGATACCTCCTCCGGTATTAACATGGTGTCATTTTATGCCCCCTTTTGATTTAAAGAGGGAAGAAATCAGAAGTTATCACTTAGTTAATATATATATGTATATAAATTAAAAGTATAATGAACAAGAAGATACTGATATTCACGTTAATAATAATAACAATAATATTAGCACTTGTGTAGTTTCCTCTTAGTAGACATTGTGGTGCTACCCTTCCCTTCACACTAAAGACAGTAATGGTGCAAATAAAATTAAAGGCGCTTTTTAGTGTCAAACCTGTCAAAAACAGTGACACGTTTTAATTTGTTGCCATTGTTGTCAGATCAGATTTGAATCTTTGTCTAAGAGTCTAATCTTTGTCTTTTCCAAGGTGTGTGACCTCAATCTAACCTAGAACCTACCCTCTTCTTTCAAATACCCTTAAAATAAATTCTCTGCAATAGTTCTGTAAGTTCAGAAAAGTTATGGCTTGCATTTTACTGTGAGACAAAATATAACTGTTTGAATGAAGAAGACCCTGACATAATCTAATGTGTCCTAATCAAACTTGCTTTCCTTCCAATAGCACAACAGGAGGCTATTGGAAATGCCCCCACCCCATCCCTGTGAAGAATAATTAAGCTGAGATTGGTTTGAAATCTTTTATAATTATCCCTCTCACCATGCTGTTGGGCTTGAGAAGTTAATTACAACCATTTTCATGCCTATAATGCAGAAATGATCTCTCCGTTACGTACAGATTTGACAAGTCTTTAGAAGGAAGTTAGTTGATGATGCCTGGCTATACATATCTCCTCCTCTTGACAGTTGCCAAGTGTCTATGTAGCATTTTTAAAAATGTTTTAGAAAGTATTTCAATCATTTCTGCATGAGAACAGAGGAGAAACAGGTGAAACTATTCAAAGAACAGAGTTTCATAACAAAGATGTTTAACATAAGGCTGCATTCTTTGCAAATCATCATAGGTGCCATTATTGAATGTATAGTAATGTGTTGTTCCTAAATATGAGTATTTGGTATACTTCAAATGAAGTAAAATTTATTTTGACAACCTTCTCCTTCCTGTAAAGTTGCATTAAAAGGTACTGTAACAAAGTCCAGTTTTAGAAATAAACATAAATTCCTGAAAACACCTTGAAATTCCTTACTCAAAAATATAGATGAAAACGATTGAATGGTATTTATAATTATAAACTACATTGTTTTCAGCACATATGAACATAATAATTTTAATATATTTCCCTCAAAAAAATCACTAAATTATAATGTGCTAGATGACATCATGTGGGAGCAATGCTTTTAGATTTTGACTATGATTTTTATCTAGCATACTATATTTTCATGAAAGAATTTATACAATGTATGTATAATGCAAATCAAACAATAGATTAAGCTTGAAATATAGCTCATCAATTAATAAAGTTTTAGGTAGCCATGTTATTGCAATAAAATGTTGAATTTTTGAAGAATTTCATAATCTTTTAAGCGTCTAGAAATTGTATTTCCAACAATGATCTTACTCTCACCAAGAGTAACATGTAGTGCATCTAGTGTTGTTTTGGAATTCTTATTTTATTCATTTTCTTCTTTTTGAACTATGGAAGTGATTTTATTTATAGATTTCTAACCCCAAAATAATTTTCCTTGAATAAAGGCAAGTTATGTCAACAGGTTGCTTCTAGGAAAAACCTTAGCTATATAGAAGCGTCCTTGGAAGAAAATTTCACAATGTTAACTTGTGACAATAGACAGTATAGTTATTTTGCAGTGTTCATGATACTAGTTTAATTTTGTTATAAATAAAACAGGAAAGTGGGTAATCACTATTCAAAATAAAATTTCCAATTACCTTGAGGATTGTGTTCAGGCCAAATACTTTCATTTCACCCAAAAAGTATAACTCCACTTCGTTTAAAATTGAGTCACTCATCCTTTTTTAATACATGAATGAAATCTCAAAGTCACAAAAGACCTATCACGTGAAACACATTTCCAACGAAACTGTGATGATCATCTTTGAAAATATTTGAACAATGGGTGGAATTATTAAGTGTAACTTAAGAGAATGTGGGTTTTGCATCTAAAAAGACAAAGATTTACAAGGAAGGCAGTTGTTATATAATAATAGAAATAGTAATCATGGTGGTGGTTGTGTAATTGCAGTAGTAGTTCAGAAAGAGGAAAACAAAAGCATGTAGGATCATTGCTCCATAACAATTCTGAGATCCACCCAGGCATGTGTCACCACGTCCACTCTTTAGGAGCAGGATTTGCACTAGAGTAGGGTAAAGTGCTGCTTTCAAGGATTGATGCTCTTCCCCTCTCTATTCTACCCTCTGGTTCTTGGCTCCATCCTCTGAGACATTTTTCCTTTTCATGAAGAAAGGCCCATGTTTGCAAGTGAGTAGCACTCTCAGACTGTCTTCCTGCCCATAAAATTTTTGAACCCAGAGGTTTATTTTTATTTCAACATCTCTTTTACTTTTCTTTCCAAGCTGGTGTTACTTTTGATAATACAAATCTCTTTAAAACATTTAAGGTTTTCCATGAATCTTGTTGGGTTTCACTCCACTGCACAAAATACACACACAAATGTCTTCAAGACATGCCACTCCATACCATGGGCTGTCAGTCAGCCAGGCTGCTGCAGAAAGAGCCCAATAAGATTTTTAGAAGCATGTTGATTTAAAAGACAGGTTTAGGAAGCATTTCATAAATATTTTGAGATATTAGTAAAGAGCCTTACAGTGCCACCACAGATATAATCTTTACTCACAATTTAATTGCCCAGAGGCAATTGCTTATTTTGGAGAAATTTTGCATGCTATGGAAGCTTATAGGAAAAACAGTTTTGTTTTCCAACTCAGTAAGGCCTGGGGTAGAAACAATTCCTCCAAAGTCCCTTTGAGACTGTATAGTGCCTTCTTTAATACATTTCTCTACCCACAACTTTTATCATAGTAAAAGGAGGCATTTGCCTCTTTCCACATTCTGCCTGGAAATCTCCGTAGTCATGTCCACAATTTCATTTGTTGTATTTTTTTTTTTTCCACATTACTGTAGGCAACAGTGACTGCCAAATATTTGGTCACTTTAAAACATGTCACCTTTTCTCAGAATTCAATAACGACTTTCTCACTGCCTTCTCAGCCTCCACTAACAGAGTCCTTGCTGCTCTTTCAAGCCTTTGTCACCTTCCAGCCCAAAGAAAATACCAAATATTTTAGGTCTGGTACAGTTTCTAAGCCTGGGCACGATTTGTAATATAACAATAGATACCTGAAACATCACTTTATCCTATGACTTCCATTCACATGCCTCCTTCATGTGCGTACAACCGGTAGCAAAAAGAAGTATACATTTCTATTTTTGGAAGATTGCCAATTGCCTTAAATTCCCTAACCAGTAATTTAACTTTAGCTAAAGACTCTCTGACCTCTGGCCATGTTGGATTTGTTATGCTTTCTATGACTTTTATAAGGAATATTATTTACTTCTCCAGAACATTTTCCAAAACATGTAGTGCAAAAAAATAAATATAAACACATGAGGGTTATTTTTAAACTACGAACATAAAAAAATATTTTCAATTCCCATATAGACATCCCCATTCTATTCTACTATAGCTTGGATTACAATTATTTGGAAATAAGTCTTGTTTCATTGCTAATTTAAATCAGAATTCTTTTATATGTTGATCCTATTCTATATCAAAGCATTAGCTGGAGCAAAAGATTGGCCTGGATGTTACCTGGGGGTCTCCAGCGTTAACACGAACTCTTAAGACTCCGTGTCTAATCTTCTCCCTTGGGTCCTGAAACTCCTCTTTAATCCCATTACTCCCTGATACATTTTATCCTAGCTTAACTATACTATCATAATATAAATTTTGTCTTGATCATGATTAGATACCATAACTAATTATTATTGCATTCTTCCAATTTCCCACAGCTTTAATGTCAAAGAGCATGGGTTCGAACCCAAACTCTAGCCTTGAGTTTGGCTCAATAATGCCATCAGCTAGCCAAATACCTGCATTTTAGGTGCTATGCCAAATTCAAAAGAGAGAATGAAAATCTTTTTCTAGCAAATGATAGATAGCCTTCATTTCACAGTCTTTGCAAAAGTGACAGTATTTTAGCTATCATTAAGGTATTAGTATTTGGAGATCTCTTTGAATTCTAAGTCTAACTCCTTTTAATTATCAACCCTACATCCATTGAAGCCTTTTCAACTCTTAGATAATGTTCATTAGCTTTCATTATTATTATTTTTATTATAGTAACATATACTCATGATAAAGAATATATGGATCACAGAAATACATAATACACATGAAGACATAAGACCCAACTCCCTCAAGCCAGTGATAATCAGCGATAATCAATGATAATAATCAGTGATAATCAACGATAACTCTTTCTGGTATATCCTTTCATAATATTTCCACATATATATGGGAATATATATTTATATGTATATAAGTGTATATATACATATATTTGTAAAAATATGAATGTACTAAAATAATATTCTGCAATTTGGTCTTTTCAATTAATACATGGTATTCATAGTTTATTTTTGGTACATTTCTAAAAATGAATATAGCATAGTTTAGTCCCTTCCTAACTGATAAATGTGTTAATATTTCTAGTTTTTACTCTATATTAAAATCATTGAAAGAAAATTGCATTTGTACACATTTAAAAGTGAATAGACAGCACCAAATCATCTTCAGAACAGGTGTAATGATTTTACAATTCCAAAACAATGCATGAGAGTACCCAGGTCTACACAAGCTTCCAAAACTGGCTATTATCACATTTTTAACTTTTGACAATTTAATGGGAAAAAAATGGAGCCTTGATTTAATTTGAATTTCCTAATGGAGAAAGTTGAGAATTTTTTTATGTGGTAATTATCCATGAATATTTCTTTTTCTGTAAACCATATGTTCATGTTCTCAGTTAAATTTTTTCAATTATATTTTTGGCTGTGTCTTATTGATTTGTAAATTTCATTCCATATTAAGGAAATTAGCTCTTTCTTATGAGTAATCAGAGTATTTTCCAAATTTTTTTCATTTTTTATCAATTTTATTGATACATATTAATAAAGCATAAATCCATACAAAGTGTACCATCAGTGATATTTAGTATAATCACAGTTGTGCATTCATTACTTCCATCTTTTTTAGAGAATTTTTATTATTCCAGTAATAATAATACTAAAAAACAAAAACCAAACAAACAAAACTCATCACCTCTCAATCTCTCTATTCTTCCCCTCCCATACATAGCTGCTATTTTGTTTCCTTCTTTTTAGTTTATTTGTATTTATATTTTGTAAAAACAATCATATATGTAATATCACCCATATTTGTGTTTTGCGTGAGGTTTCCCTATGTTATACAGTCCCATGTTATATTTTTTAGCTTTCCTTTTAGTAATAAAAATATCCATAGACTTTTCCTTTCAACCACTGCCATACCCTTGTAATAGCTCTGCTAGTCACAAACAGCATGATGTGCTCTCACCACTTCCAAAGACTTAAAAATAACCTTTCAGCCAATTCTGCACAGATTAACCATCAGCTTTCCATTCTCTACCCTTATTCTATTTTCTTGTGACCTATATTCTAATTATTAATTCCATGAGTTTACATAATATTTTTAGTTCAGTGTAGCACAATCATACAGTATTTGATTTCTCCTTTGTGTCTGGCTTGCTTCACTCAAAATAATGTCCTCCAGGTTCAACTAAGTTGTCATATTTTTCATGACTTTGTTTCTTCTTACCGTTGCATAATACTCCATCATGTGTAAACACCACAATTTGTTTATCCATTCATCAGTTGATGGGTGTAGCAGTTTGGCAGTTTGATGTAATTATGAATTCCAAAAGTAGATATTGGGTTATGCTTGTAAACTGATCTGTTACTCTGAGCATGATTATGTTATGATTAGGGCAGTGACTGGGCCACATCAATAGGGCGTTGAGTCCCACCCCTTCATGGGTGGGGTCTCAAAGATAAAAGACATGGCAAAGGATAGTGTTGGAGCAGTTCTGATGTTGGAGTCTTGAGCTGGAGCCCTAGGAAGTAAGAGAGCTTGGCCGTGACAGAAGGCCCCGGGAAAGAGATAAGTCGTTCCCCTGAGAGTCTACAGCTGGCCTTATGGAGAGAGGTAAAGCCTAGAGAGCCTCATAGTCTACAACTGACCTTCTGGGGGAAACAGAGGAGTAAGCCTGGAGAGAAACGGAGCCCCGGGAGTAGAGGAACCCAAGAAACCTGAACCCTGGCAAACGTTGGCAACTGTCTTGCTCCAACACGTGGCAATGAACTTTGGTGAGGGAAGAAACTGACACTTTATGGCCTGGTAACTGTGGACTTCTACCCCAAATAAACACCCTTTATAAAAACCAACTGGTTTCTGGTATTTTGCATCAGCACCTCTTTGTCTGATTAATATAGAATATGGTTCCAAGGAGTGGGGAAGTGCTTTTGCAATTACCAAAATGTTGGGCCAGTTTTATAAATGAGTAAGGAGTATTTTTTTTTGAGGAGTTGTGAAATGCTTAATGGAAAAGGCCTAGATCACTTTGAAGAGACTGTTGATAGTAATATGGATGCTAGAGAGACTTTCTATGATGCTTTAGAAGTAAATGATGAAACTATTATTGGAAACTGGAGGAAAGGCGATCCATGTTTTAAAGTTTCAGAAAACTTAGCAAGATTAACTCCTGGTGTTATATGGAAGACAGAATTTGAAAATAGTGAACCAGAGCATTTAGCTGAAGAACTTTCCAAGATAAACTCAGAGAATGTGGCTTGGCTTCTCCTTGCAGCTTATAGCAAAACACTAGATGAGTGAAATACACTAAGGATGGAACTTCTAGGCACAAAGAAAACAGAAACTGATTCCGGAACATCCAAGTTTCTGTAAATCAAATTCCCAGATAATAGTGCCCCATTTGAAGACTTAGTTAAACCTGGAACTTGTAAATGAGAATTGAAGATGCAGTTATCTCAGAAAGACTTGTGGAAAGTCTTACTGTCTGATGGCTTGGACCCCTGCTTCTTGCATGCTAAACCAACAAGGTTTTTGAGAGCACTGTATGAACAAACCACAGTTCGCTTGGACTAAAAAGGAAATGGAAAGCAGACATTGAAGAAGAAACACCTTTAAGGGGAAAACAATAGAAGCTGACATCAGGAATTAAGATACCACCTTGGGCCAAGAGAGGAGCCCCACCCATGTGTACAGAGAGTGTGAGTTTGCCCCAGCAGTTGAAGAAGGTGGATGTTCCTACCCAATGTTCTGGGAGAGTTTTGCTGCCCCAGGGTACAGTGAGGGTGGAACACATTTCTCAAAGATTAGGGCAGTTAAGGTCAGCACCCCATAGTTCTGAGAGGGGTGCACCAGTCCCACATGGATTAGAGAAGGCCAGGTGATCAACTCATTGCTCTGAGAGGGTTGAGCCTGTATGACAAAGGTTAGGGAAGGCCAGGTGGTCAACTCATTCCTCTGAGAGCATTGAGCCTGTATGCCAAGTGTTAGGGGGAATGTTGTCTTTACCTCACTGTACTAGGGGAGCTAAGACTCTAACCCAAAGATTGGGTAAGGTGTGGCAATCACCCCAATGCTCTTGGAGGGTGAGGTCTAGAGCTTAGTTGACACCCAGACACTTGATGAGGGTGGAACCAAGAAAATGCCCATTGGGCAAGCCCATGGAAAGGGTGGGTCCCCATGAGGCCCCAAGGAGAAGAAACCATCATCTTAAGAAAGACTCTCATACTTTGAAATCGAAGGGAGGATGCCTTGCAGGTTTACTGAAATGTAGAGGACCTATGACTTATGTTTAACTTCCCAATTTCTCCTACGATAATGAAAATGTTTATCTTTTGTCTTTCCATTTGTGAATTGGACGCAGTTAAATGGCTTTGTACTTGCATTTTTACAGATTTAAGGTTTTTTGAAAATTATAATGTATTTTTGGAATTCAGAGGGTGGAGTGTAGCAGTTTGGCAGTTTGATGTAATTACGAATTCCAAAAGTAGATATTGGGTTATGCTTGTAAACTGGTCTGTTACTCTGGACATGATTACATTATGATTAGGGCGTTGACTGGGCCACATCAATAGGGTGTTGAGCCCCACCCCTTGGTGGGTGGGGTCTCAAAGATAAAAGATATGGCAAAGGAAACTGTTGGTGCGGTTCTGGTGTTGGAGTCTTGATCTGGAGCACCAGGAAATAAGAGAGCTTGTGGTGCGAGAAGGCCCGGGAAAAGAGATAAGTCATTTGCCTGAGAGTCTACAGCTGGCCTTGTGGAGAGAGGTAAAGCCTAGAAAGCCTCATAGTCTACAGCTGACATTGTGGAGGAAAGAGAGGAGTTGAGCCCTGAGAGAAATGGAGCCCTGGGAAGAAAAGAACCCAAGAAACCTGAACCCTGGCAAACGTTGGCAGTTGTCTTGCTCCAACACATGGCAACAGACTTTGGTGAGGGAAGAAACTTATGCTTTATGGCCTGATAACTGTAAGCTTCTACCCCAAATAAATACCCTTTATAAAAACCAACTGATTTCTGGTATTTTGCATCAGCACCCCTTTGGCTGACTAATACATTAGGCTTCTGGGTTGTTTCCATCTTTTGGCTATTGTGACTAACGTTGCTATGAACATCGGTGTGCAGGTGTCTATTCATGTCACTGCTCTCAGTTCTTCTGGTATATACCTAGCAATGGTATTGCCTGGACACATAGAAAGTCTATATTCAACTTTCTTAGGAACTGCAAAACAGTCCTCCACAGTGGCTGTACCATTCTATATTCCCACCAACAGTGAATAAGCATTCCTATCTCTTCACATCATCTCCAACATTTACAGTTCTCCAACATTTTAATAGAGGCCAGTCTAATAGATGTGAAATTATATCTCATTGTAGTTTTGATTTGTATTTCCCTAATCGCTAGTGATATTGAACATTGTTCCATGTGTTTCTCTGGAAATACCAATGGCAAAGAAACACATGAAACAATGTGTTCTTGTCTTTTCAAGTCTTTTGTGCATTTTTAATAGGATAGTTTGTCTTTTTATTGTTGTGTTATATGATATCTTTATATATCATGGATTTTAAACCCTTATTGGATATGTCAAATATTTTGTCAAATATTTTTTCCCATTGAGTCAGTTGGCTTTTAACCCTTTTCACAAAGTCCTGTGAGGTAAAAGTGTTTAATTTTGAGGAGGTCCCATTTATGTATTTTTTCTTTTGTTGCTCGTGCTTGGGATGTAAGGTTTAGGAAACTACTGCCTACCACAAGATCTTGAAGTGTTTTCCTACATTTTCTTCTAGGAGTTTTATGCTTGTTGCTTTTATATTTAGGTCCTTGATCCATTTTGAGTTAATTTTTGTATAAGGTGTGAGATAGGGTTCTATTTCTTTTTTTTGTCGGGGAGGGGGTATGGCTATCCAGTTCTTCCAGCACCATTTATTGAATAGACTGTTCTGGGCCAGCTGAGTGGGCTTAACAGCCTTGTCAGAAATCACTTGACTGTACATGTGAAGGTCTATTTCTGAGTTCTTGATTTCATTCCATTGGTCAATCTGTCTGTTTTTTATGCCAGTATCATGCTCTTTTTACCACAGTAGCTAAGCAATATGCTTTAAAGACAGGAAAAAGGAGTCCTCCAACTTCACTCTTCTTTTTAAAGACATTTGGCTATTTGGGGCCCCTTACCCTTCCAAGTGAATTTGATTATTGGTTTTTTGATTACTTCAAAAAAAAAAAAAAAGCTGTTGGGATTTTTATTGGAATTGCATTGAATCTGTAAATCATTTTGAATAGAAATGACACCTTAATCATATTTAGTCTTTCAATCCATCCACACAGAATGCCTTTCCCTTTATTCAGTCTTCTTCAGTTTCTTTTAGCAATGATTTGTAGTTTTCTGAATACAGGTCTTTTATGACCTTGGTTAAGTTTATTCTTAAATATTTGATTGCTTTACTCACTATTATAAATGGAAATATTTTTTCTGATATCCTCCCCAGATTGCACATCATAGAAATACTATAGATTTTTTTTTTTTTTTCCAGGAGGTACTGAGGATTGAACCCAGGGCCTCATACATGGGAAGGAGGCACTCAACCACTTATCTACATCTGCTCTCCAATGAGAATTGGTTTTTTGTTTGTTTGTTTGTTTTGTTTTGTTTTTAGGAGGTACTGAGAGTAAAACACGGGACCTTGTACATGGGAAGCAGGCGTTAAACCACTTGAGCTACCTCTGCTCCCCTGATTTTTGCACATTAATCTTGTATTTCACCACTTTGCTGAATAAGTCTATTAATTCTAGTAGCTCTGTTGAGGATTTTTCAGGATTTTCTAGATAAAAGATCAGATCTTCAGTGAATAGTGAAAGTTTTACTTCTTCCTTTCCTATTTGGATTCCTTTTATTTCTTTATCTAGCCTAATTGTTCCAGCTAAAACTTCTAGCACACTACTGAATAATAATGGTGACAGTGGGCATCCTTGTCTTGTTCCTGATCTCAGTGGGAACACTTTCAGTCTTTCACCATTGAGTACACTACTAACTGTAGGTATTTCTTACATGCATTTTACCATATTAAGAAAGCTTCCTTCTATTCCTATCTTTTGGAGTATTTTCAACAAGAAAGGGTACTGTATTTTGTTGCGTTTTGGGCATCAATCAAGAGGATCATGTGACATTTTCTTCTTCAATTTGTCAGTGTAGTTTATTACACTACTTGATTTCCTTGTGTTGAACCACTCCTGTATACCTGGAATAAAATGCATTTGATCATGGTGCATAATTCTTTTAATGTGCTTTTGGATTTGGTTTGCAGGTATTTTGTTGGGGATTTTTCCATTCTATATTCATTAGAGATAATGATGTGTAATTTTCTTTTTTCCCAGTATCTTTATCAGGTTTTGGTTTTAGGATGAGTTTGTTAGCATTCTTTCCTTTTCAATTTTTTGGAAGAGCTTGAGCAAGATTTCTGTTAGATGGTCATTGAATGGTTAGTAGAATTCACTGTGAAGCCATCTGGTACTGGGCTTTTCATCTTGGGAGGTTTTTGATGACTCTTTCAATCTCTTCCCTTGTGATTGGTTTGTTGAGGTCTTCTATTTCTTCTAGGGGCAGTGTAGGTGTTCATGTGTTTCTAGGAATTTGTCCATCTTGTCTATATTGTCTAGTTTTTTTCACATGCAGTTGTTCATAGTATCCTCTTATGATCACTCTTATTTTGCAGGGTCAGTGATAATATCCTCCCTCTCATTTCTGATTTTATTTTTGTCTTCTTTCTATTTTTCTTTGTCAGTTTAGCCAAGGGTTTCTCAATTTTGTTGATGTTCTCTTTTCGATTTGTTGAGTCTCCTTACTGTTTTTTTGTTCTAGATTTCTTGATTTCATTTATTTCTTCTCTGATCTTTACTATTTCTTTCCTTTGGGTTTGTTTGGGATTAGTTTGCTCTTCTTTTTCTATTTCTTCCAGGTGTGCAATTGGACCTTCAATTTTAGTTTTTTCTTCTTTTTAATGTAATCACTGAGGGTTATAAATTTCCCTCTCAGCACTGCTTTTGTAGTGTCCCGTAGGTTTTGATATATTGTGTTCTCATTCTCATTTTCATTTGCATCAAGATATTTGCTGGATTCTCCTGCAATTTCTTCTTTGACCCACTGATTATTTAAGTGTGTGTTTAAACTCCATATTTTAAAGGTTTTTCCCTTTTCTGTACATTATTGACTTCCAACTTCATTCCATTATGATGAGAGAAAGTATTTTGTATAATTTCAATCTTTTTAAATTTATTGAAACTTGTCATGTGACCCAATATATAGTCTACCTTGGAGAGAGACCCATGAGCACTTGAAAAGAATGTGTATCCTGCTGTTTTGGGGTGCAATGCTCTATAGATATCTGTTAAGTATAGTTTATTTATCATATTATTCAAATTCTCTGTTTCTTTATCCTCTGTCCAGATGTTCTATCTAATACTGAAAGTGGTGTATTGAAGTCTCCAACTATTATTGTAGAGACATCTATTTCTCCCTTCAGTTTTTCCTGTGTGTGCCTCATGTATCTTGGGGCACTAAGGTTATGTGCATATATATTTAGTATAGGTATTTCTTCTTGGTGAATTGCCCCTTTTATTAATATATATTATTAACCTTCTCCATCCCTTATAACAGTTTTGAATTTAAAATCTATTTTGTCTGATATTAGTATCCCTTCTCCAGCTCTTTTTTGGTTACTCTGCATGGAATATTTTTTTCCAACCTTTCACTTTTAACCTGGTTGTGTCCTTATATCTAAGGTGAGTCTCTTGTTGACAACATTTAGATGTTTTTTTTATAGTTTTTATCCATTCTATCAGTCTATGTCTTTTGATTGGGGAGTTCAAGCCATTAACATTCAATGCTATTATTGTAAAGGCATTACTTACTTCATCCATTTTTTCTTTGGCTTTCTTTTGTCATATCATACTATTGTCTGTCTTCTTACCCTTTAACTTACCCTTCCTTATAATCTTCATTTCTACACTCTTTTCCTAGTCTCGTGCCCTTGTTTTTTTCCTTCCAGGTTGCAGTAGTCCCTTTATTATTTCTTGTAATTCTGGCCTTTGGTACATATTCTATGTTTTTCTTTGTCTGTGAAGACTTTGAACTCATCCTCAGTTTTAAAGGACAGTTTTTCCAGAGACAGAATTCTTGGCTGGCAATTTTTCTCTTTCAGTACCTTAAATACATCATACCACTTTCTTCTCCGTGGTTTCTGATGAAAGGTGGGCACTTTTTATTGAGGTTCCCTTGTATGTACAATTTTCAGAGTGGCCAGCAGATGGTGCTCGTCAGATGCACCTTTCCACAGAGAGAAAATGTCTGTTTTCCTGTGTTTTGGTCTGGCCAGAGCTGATTTTCAAAGTGGGCTCTGCTGGCCAATTCACTGAAGAGAAGTCCCCCAGCTTTCCTCCCTTTTCCCTTGTGACAGCTGATAGGGAGGAAGATATCTGATCCCCCCTCAGTCAGCTGTAGTGAGCCAGGGGTTTTACCTTAACTTAATATCTTGGGGGTTGGGGTGAGGAGGACTTCCCGATTTTGTAACTAATGTTTGGTGTTTCAGCTTCTTCCTCTCTCTGTCCCTCAGTCACCTGGAAGTTATGAAGCACCGTCCTGGTCTGCTTACCCCCAAAGAAGGTCCTTCATATAGCTTTTGGCTCTTTCTCCATTGCTTTTGTGAGACAGTTGAGCCCTGCCTGCCCAATCTGACACCATCTTCCCACAATTTCCACAACTTTTTTTAAATTTTAACTTTTTTCATTGTTTATTGCCTATTTTTCCTTTCCATAATTATAAAGTTTCTGCATAATATTTTCTTTGGCTTTTGTTCAGAGTTGCTATTTTTAATATTTAGATTTTGATTAAATCTGGAATATATTTTAATATATGGAGAGTGGTGAAGAATCAGCTTCATTTTTTTTGTTTGTTTGTTTGTTTTTTTGGCCAAAATTGAAAGCCATAACAACATTATTTGAATAATCTATCACTAAACTAATTAAAAAACCTTCATTATAAACTATATTTCCATATGGATGTATTCTATATTTTTATAACTCTATATCTCTTGCATTACCAAATTTTTATAATTATTATTGCTAAAATTCATTTTGATATTTTCCTTTCATCTTTTATTTCAGAAATTTTCTGTTTATGCTGTAATATTTATTTTTCCAAGTGAATCTTTGAAGCTTTTTCTAAATTCTCTCCCTTCCCATTACCCAGCCCCCAAATCCTAATGGTATTTTGATTCTAATTGCATTGAATTCAGTGCTTAAATAGCATAATTAAAATATGAAGTCTTCATCTGCAAGAACAAGTCATGGTTTTCTATGTGAGCAACTCCTTCATGACTAAGAATATATATATAAATATGTATATATAGGCATGTATGAGTATACATGTGTCTATAAATATAGCCATATATGAGTACATGTATAAATATATATAGGCATATATGAGTATATATATCTTCTTATTCTGTAGGAAAACAATGCTTTTCTGACATGACTTTCTTTGACTAACCAAGATGAATATATTTTCACTTATTCCTTTAAACAAATACAGCATTTTATACATCTTTATATTTTGTCACTTTTTTCTTATTTTGTTTATTCATGTGCTTGTTTTTTCCTGAATCTCACTCCCCTATTCCTTAGGTGAAATATTTGGTTCAGAGTTATGTATAGTCCATCTCTATGGCCACTATAGCATATCATCTTACTATTTACTCAAAGCAGAGTTTTTCAATATTTAATGCTGAATAAATTGAGCTAATTTTACATTCAAATACCACAGAGTATTAAGTATTCATTATCTTGAATCTCCTTTCTCTCTCTTTCCACCAATGTGTTACTCATCTTTATAGGGGAAGGCTGACCACCACACAGCTTAACAGAACAATTCTGGTTACTCAATGTCTACTCAAGCAATTGCCTCTCTTCTCACCGGTCCCTCTTTCCTGCCTTCCTCCCTCATTTTCATGTAAATTGATTTAATATACAATTCCTTTGCGGAGCACATATAATTGGTCTTTATTATTGTGTTAGTCAGCCAAAGGGGTGCTGATGCAAAATACCAGAAATCTGTTAGCTTTTACAAAGGGTGTTTATTTAGGGTAGAAGCCCACAGTTTCCAGGCCATAAAGCATAAGTTACTTCCCCCTCCAAAGTCTATTGCCACGTGTTGGAGCAAGATGGCTGCCAACATCTGCGAGGATTGAGGCTTCCTGGATTCCTCTTTCCCTAGGGCTTGCTTGTCTACAGGCTCAGCTCCTCTGCTATCTCCACAAGGCCAGCTGTAGACTATCAGGTGAATGGCTATGTCTCCCCGGGGCTTCTGCCGTGTCTAAGAACTGTCTCTATTCCTTTGTGTTCATCTCCCGTGTGTTCACTTCCTGGGCTCCAGCTCAAAACTCAGCATCAGAACTCCAAACTCTGTCTTTTGCCATGTCTTTTATCTGTGAGTCGCCACCCACCAAGGGTTGGGGACTCAACGCTCTACTGACGTGGCCCAATCAAAGTCCTAATCATAATTTAATTAAGCAAAAGTAAAACCTCTGAATCCAATACACTGTAATATGCCCAGAGTAAAAGACCAGTTTACAAGCATAATCCAATATTTCTTTTTGGAATTCATCAATAATATCGAACTGCTAAAATTATCATCACTTATCTGAACCTAGCATTACTTATGTTTGTTATTTAACATTGTCATCAAACAATACTTTCCAATGTCATTTTACCCTCTGTATCAGTACTTTTTGGTAAGTCAACACTAATAAAAAGGCCCTTACAGTCCTGAGGGATTTTTTTTTTTCTTTTCACTTTTTGATCTTGATTCTTTACAAGGATCATATGTATTGATTCTTTTTTTTCTCCTTATTTTTAAAGAAGCTTTAGATTACATAAATGTTACATGGAAAATATAGGAGGATACCCATATACACTACACCCTCCCCCTTCTCCACTTTTCCCCATTAACAACATCTTTCATTAGTGTGGTACATTTGTTACAATTGGTGAGCACATATTGAAGTATTGCTACTAACCCAGGTCTATAGCTTATACACAAAATGTGTTATGGCTTGTATCTGTCATTACACAATCATGCAGAAATATTGCAAAGTCCCAAAAATGCCCCATGTTACACCTATTCTTCCCTCCCCTCCCCTCTGAACCTCTGGTGACCACTGCCTTTATATCAATGCTACAAGTTCTTCCATTTCTAGAATAATAATGTCAACTTTAGTGATAGTTTCATTCCCACCTTTTATTTGCTCATTCTTCAATTTTGAGGGTTTTGGGTTGGTGATGCCCAATCTGCTTCCAACTGAGAGGGTGCTTAGTTCCTATTGGTCAGATGGATGGAACCGTATTGCTTGCAGTTGTCGATATTCTTTGTTTTGGGGGAAAGGGTGTTCTCTATCATCATCCTTTTGTTAGTTGTTTTGGGTTAGTCCGACAAACTGGCGAGTAGGTGTTGGCTGCAACTCTGCTGAGATTCAGAGCTCAACTGGCATAAGAACAGCTGGAAGATCTAAGTCTCTGGGGCATATATTTAATGGGTATAGTGCTAATTATAGGTTCAAATAAAAGAAAGAACCATGTGTAGGAAAATTATAAATGAGTCTATTTCTGATACTTTGGGGAGATAGGTTATCATATATTCCAATGTAAGGCCCACCAAATGAGTGCTGATTTCCTGGGGTTGTCTGCCCTGCCTATAGTGTCTAGATGTCTTAGAGCCCTCAGGAGCACCCCTGCTTGAGGCATTGTTTACAATATTTTATTAGTCAATCTAATACTCTCCCAATTAAACAATAATATAACTGCAGTATTTTAGTGCATGGTTTATTTACATTTTGCCTGATTTTTTGAGATAAACATATACTTCATTTATTTTTAGTGATTTTTTCCTTTTTTTTCAGGATATACTGGGAAATGAACCCAGGACCTTCTACATGGGAAGCAAGCACTCAACCACTAAGCTACATCTGCTCCCTCTGTTTAATATTAAAGGATAGATAATCAAAATTTTCCACCAAATTAAACTTTAGAAGTATCCCAAGCATTTTATGGTGAAGTCATTTTTGTTTTGCTTTCTACATTATTGTTCATTTCTATTTTTATATCTTCTTTATTCTGGAGGTTATTAAAGACAGTATTTCTTAATTTCAAGTTGTTAGCTTAAACTTCTAAGGATTGTCCATTCAGATTCCTTTTTGTTGTGTCCTGGTAGATGCTGGCTACAAAAGCAAATATTTTGGACCTTGGGGTTAGGTTCAGCTGCATGGATTTGCAACCTGTGTAGAACTCATGTACGGTTTAATGCTCAGCTGTCACTGTCTTGAAATTGGCAATAATTTTGAACAAGGGTTTTAATTTTCATTTAAGAGTTCAATACCTCAATTTTTATAAAGCTATGCTCATCTGGTTCAATTCCTCCTTTTGTTCTCTGAACTGAGGGGTACCTGTTTCATCTTCAAAGGTAGGCTATAGTGCTAGCACCCAGCTCCCATTCCTTGGATTGTCTCCTTGCAAACAAACATTTACATATCACACAATCTCAGCATAGAAACATTAATTGACAATTAACTGGCAATTAACTAGATATCAAAGAAAAACCCATAATCCTTTTTGGTTGTTTTGTTAAAATACAAAATTTTCAAAGGCATGTTTTAGTTGCTCTATAGTCACACTCATATTAGTTTCATTGTTTCCAAAATCTTATAATTTCTCTATTCCAATAAATGTATCTAAATTGTTGTTGAGTCTCCAGTATAACTTAACTGACTTATCATTTGACTTAAAATATTTGACAACTATCAACATATATATATATCAACATATATATATATATATATATAAGTATTTGTATATATAAGTAATTGGGTTCAGTAGAATATTTTTATTTCATCAATTAGCTATACTTTAATTTACTTATTGAATCATCTTGGTTTAACAGCAACTTTAATCCAAAACTCTGGCTGGTCCCACAGAACCATATAGAGAAAGGAAATGTGATGCTTAAATGCATCATTTCACAAATTTTGAAAGTAAGAAATGACTGTACATACCATCTTATTTGTTCCTTCTGACAAGTATTGGCATTTTCAAATAAAATTTATGCAGCAAAGTAAACTAAAAAAATTAGAAATAGACTCTGCCTGACCACTATTTAGAGTGTAAACAAACCCTTAAAATAAATAAATTGCAATGAGATCTCAAAATTGCAAGTTACATAGTAACTAATCTTTGAATTACTTGGTAATATCAAGTATAATTATCAAGTAATTTGTAGGAACATGTAATTCCCCTGTAATTATAGAGCTATTAGAGATGCCCTACAAAATAGGACACTAGTACAGCCTTACCAATCTAAAATCATTGCCTTCTTTTAACATTCACTGGCTGCAATATTCATGAATGAAACATCTGACTTCTAAGTAGAAGGCTCCAAATACATTACGTACAATAGCTATTCTTTCCATCAAATGTATGGTTTATTCTCAGCATATGTGAAAAGACATTCCTCCCATTATTGACCATAAAAACATTCTGAATTCTTATTCTGCAAGAAAAACTCTTTATATGAACAATCTCAGAAATATACAAAAATGGTTTACAATCTCTTACTTAGTTTTACCTTTCTCAGACAAACTCTGCTTTGTGTAAACTCTTACAATTATTTCTTTCAAAGAATATTCAGTACTGAGTAATCTCATATTTTTGCAGAAATCTGCAAAACATGAACATATTTTCAGAAAGGACTTACAATAGAAATGGCACTTATGTAACATGAGGTGAAACTGGAAAATCATAACATTTTAAGTTTAAAAGAAAATTATACACAAGATTTCATGTCAGTAGGAATTACTTTTTCCGTGCTATCTTTTTACTGAGGTATAGCCTATGACAGTCCCCGGCATTATGTAGAGGTTGCAGCTTTAACCCCTCACTTCAGTTCCATGTGTGGGCATTAAAACTAACAGATTATGGTTATTGAGACTGGAAGTCACCAGCACTCTCAGCTACACACAAGGAATACTATACTGTCCACTCAGGCTCTCATTGATCTGACTTTTGATTCTTTCTCCTTTGGCCAATACGTATTTCATTTATTTTCCTGTGAGCTCAGCTATATATTTCAAAGGTGATTCAAGTCATCTAATCTGCCACGCTGCTGGAAATAGAAGCCTTTATATTGATCCTCTCCAAGGAAATGGAAACAAGTACATGGCTTATACTTTTAAAAAAAAAGCCTCCCCCAGTATGGTCCCCTGACCTATAATCATGAATTATCTAGGCTCTTTCTTTAACTTTGTTCAAATATTCTTTACCTCATCCTAACATAAGGCATCAAAATGTGTTTTTATTTCTTGCCTATAATCAAATTTCACTTCAGAATTCTATTAGTTTTGAGGAACAGCTTCTAAAAATAAAGCAGAGAGATTGCTTACCATGAAGAAATAAAGAACAATTAATAAATGATACATTTTAGAGATCTTTAATTGAATTGCAGTGACCTAAATAATCGATTTTCAATCTATATTCATTTTAATAATAGCAATATCAAGTTCTCTAGGTTATTTTATCTCATTTCTTCAATTAACACTGTGCCTTGTTTTCATTATTTTTGTCATTATTTAAAAATTTAACTTCATATGATGTAGGATCATACTACAAGACCTGATATATTTTATTAAAGTAAAAATCCCATGAGTATGGAACTGATGGCGTGGATAAAACAATAACAAAGTTGTGTTATTTGTCTTTCTTGTTCACAAGAGTGAGGATAGTGAAGACATAGTATGTGACCTTCTTAGTCCCAGTTCATTTATTTTCTACTATAAAAATCTGCTTCTAATCTTAAATTTGGTATTAAATTAGCTTTTAGATTATTTATACCTATTACTCAAAATAGAGTATTTACAAAAGAAGTGGGACAGAAACACTCTGGGATGATATGTTAACCAGCCTGAAAATGAGTATTGTTTTAAAATTTGCCTTGTATTTGGAGTCCACTAAAATTAATTTCAATAGGAAATTGTCAGATTTTAATTTTTAGGAAAAATAAGATTATATATATATCTAATATAGGAAATTTGGGACAGATATTCTAGTTAATTAATTTTAGGCAAAAAAAAAGTGTATGGCAAGAAAGATGGAAGAGAAAAAAGCTTAGAGTGCTAGAAATGCTGGATGTGAATTATTTGACCTCCATTATTTTGAAGCATTGTTTCCTTTCAATTATACTTGAAATCAAAATGTAAAAACTACATTTAGTGTGATTGCAAGTATTTGAAAATAATTATTTTATTACTTATGTTTTATTTGTATTTTACATAATATACATTTTATTGAATTTTTATCACAGTTCATACATTTTCACTTAGTCAATATAACTTTAAGTATTGTATTTTTAAAAACTAGCTGCTTGAAAAATCAGAAAATGTCTTACACGGAAAATAAAGATGCTTGGATTCTAGCTCTTGTTCTGAAACTAAGTATGATTGTGAATTTAGAGAAGTTATTAAACCTAGTCTTTCTCTCAGTTCTGCAAAACAACTCCCATGCCCACTCCATACCATTTGAAAAATGAGAAAATTGGACTAAATGACCTACAAGGTCCCAGATTTAATGTGCTATGATTTTAATGCATGTGCATGTAATACATTTCTACACAGCAAAGATACATTAGTATTCAGTGTGTTATAAGGTTCCCAATTCTTATTTATAAGATATGGATATAAAGTAATGTACTGTGTCCGGAAATACATAATAAATACATCAATGAATAATGCTGAGTCCTTGATCCTTAACCCTTGCTACCATCTCTCATTAATTGAGCAGCTAATTTTGAAGTAAGCAACAACTGCAGTATCTGGTTCATTCAATTTAACTTTTAAATGAAGAAGTTCCTACTGTGAACTTAAAATCTAACAATCCACTACCTGAAACAAAGCATTATGTCCACAGCTCTGTAATATTACCTTTTTATTTTAACCTGAACTGAGTTAAGGGATATTCCAATCTATATTTGCATCTCATCCCAACCCAACTCTTAATACCTATCCCTTTCCATCATTCAAACCATAAAGAATTACAAAAGAGAATGCTTATTAATGAAACATAAAGATCTTCCTAAAGTAGAGTGAGAAAGAAAGGAAAAACAAATGTGTATAAATTAAATAGTCTCTGAGTTTGGGTAGTTAAGAAACATATACATTTCTTAGATTTAAGGAAATTTAATCAATGAAAAACACTGACAAATGCTTTAATACTTGCTGTTTACAGACTATATAATTTAGTTTCTCAGGTTAGGTAGACTACGCAATTTAAATTCTTAGCCATGCCTGGTGAGTTATGGCTTCACCCTCCAATTCTCCCTCTATTTCACCCACTGAAATATACATCTATAAAGTAAAGCCACATCATTTCATAGAGAAATTATTCTCAGTGTATTTCAAGTTGATGCCACTCTTAGTCTCTGGTTAAATATGAGTCTCTCTTGATGAATTAACACATTCATTAGAGGACTGAGAGTGACTATTTGCTTTGGTCTTCCAACCAAAATATTCAGCCAGAAAAAATTCAGTTGAAACTGTTTCCCTGAAAATCCATTTTAAAAAAAGTTTTCTTCATTATTAATGTTTTCCTTTTACTGTTGAATTGTGGGAATTTTATATATGTTAAATACAAGTCTTTTCTCAGATACAAATTTTATAAATATTTTCTCACAATGTATGGTTTGTTTACTCATTTTTACAGTCATCTTTTTTTAATGAACTTTTCATTTTAAAACAGTTTTAGACTTACCAAAATAATTGCAAGACAGAACAAAGTTTCCCATATACCCTGCATTGTTTCCCCTATTATTAACATCTTGCATTAGTATGGCACTATGAATCAATATTGATGCATTATTATTAACTAAAGTCCATACTTTATTCAAATTTCTTAGTTTTTATCTAATGTCCTTTTTCTGTTCAGGATCCCAGATCCCATCTAGAATATCATGCTATATCTTGCTGTCATGTCTCTAAGCTAAGGCTCCTCTTGATCATGGCATTTTCTCAGACCTCCCCTGTTTTTGATGAACTTGACAATTGTAAGAAGCTCTGGTCCCGGGTTTGGTAGAACATCCGTAAATTGGAATTTACCTGAAATTTTTCTCTTGATTTGTCTGGTTATGGGTTTGGGGGAAGATGACCATGAAAGTAGAGTGCCTCTCTTGTTTCATCATATCAAGGATTCTTACTATCAATGTGACTTCACATTGTTTATGCTGATATTGAACACCACACTGAGTTAGTGCTTATCAGATTCTTCTACTCTAAAGTTACATCTTTTCACCCTTTCCATACTCTTCCACTTGAAAGGAAGTCATGTGTAGCCCACACTAAAGGTGTGTTGAATTATCAACTATCTCTTTTTTTTCTTTATTTTAAAAGAAGTTTTAGATTACATAAAAGTTACTGCAAATATATAAGGGTTCTTATCCACCCCACCCACCCTTCTCTCACATTTTACCCTATTAATAATATCTTTCGTTAGTATGGTACATTTGTTACAATTGATAAGCAATTATTGATACATTGCTACTAACCATGGTCTATAGTTTCCCTTATGGTTTACACTTTGCACTGCACAATTTTATAACTTTGGACAAAATATATAATGGTCTGTATCCATTATTGCAATATCATGCAGAACAATTGCAGTGTCCCCGCAATGTCCCATGTTACACCTATACATCCCTCTTCTTCCCCTTAGAACCTCTGGTGGCCACTGTCTTTATATCAATGTTACAAGTTCATCCATTACTAGAATAATAAGTCTATTTTGGTCCATAGTTGCATTCCCGCTTTATGCTTGTTCATTCTATCTTGAGGATTTGGGGATGGTGATGCCCACTCTGCTTCCAGTTGAGAGGGGGCTTAGATCCCATGGGACAGATGGATGGAACTGTTTTGCCTACAGTTGTAGATAATCTCTGTTTTTTGGGGGTGGACATTGTACATCATCATCATGTTAGTTGTCCAGGGCAAGTCCAATGTCAACTATCTCTTGATGGTTGAATGTCCATCAATTGTTTAGAATTCTTCTGCACTGAAGATTTGTCGCTTCTCCCCACATTTATTTATTTATTCAATTTTTAAATTTATATCAATGTGGTCTCACAGATATTTATTTCTATATTCTGAGTTATAATCCAACACCTTATTTATTTTTTCCCAAATTGCTTTAGCTTTGGCCATTGAGAGTTTTCTAGTTTACTTCTTTGTGTCTTTGACATATAGACATCATTAAGTGGTGTTTTATTTTTTATTTTTGAGCACACATCCCTATTTTTTGGTACAAGGAATTCTAGTCTCATTATGTATATTTCCTGCCCTATTAGAGAAATGCAAATCAAAACCATTTCACAGTCACTAGAATGGCTATTTAAAAAATGAAAAATTTTAAGTGTCCTAGAGGGTGGGGAGAAATAGGAACAGTCTTTCATTTTGGTGGTAATGGAAAATGGTGCAGCCTCTGTGGAAAAGTTTGGCAATTCCTCAGAAAGATAAGTTTAGACTTACCATTTAACCTGGTAATCTTGCTACTAAGTATGTACCCAAAAGTACTAAAAGCAGGCACTTGAACAGGTAGTTGAACACTGATGTTCATATAGGTATTATTCACAATTGCCAAAATATAGAAGCAACCCAAGTGCCCATCAACTGAAGAACAGATAAACAGAATGTGATATAGACACACAATGGAATATTACTCAGTTTTAAAAAGGAATGAAGTTATGATACATTTGACAACATGGAAGAACCAAAAAGACATCTTGTTGAGTCACAAAAGCACAAATATTGTATAATCTCACTGATTTGAAATAATTAGAATAAGCAAACTCATGGAGTCAGAATCTAAAATATGCATTACCAGGGAAGGAATGGGGATAAGAAATAGGGAGTTAAGGCTTAACATGTACTGAGTTTCTATTTGAGATGATGGAAAAGTTTTGGTAATGAAGGTGGAGGTGGTAGCATAATATTGTGAACATACTTAACAACAATGAATTATATATTTGAATGTGATTTAAAGGGGAAATGTTAGATTTTATATACTAGAGTTGAAATAAAAATAATATCCATGGAACTGTACAACACAGTGAACCCTAAGTTAAACCATGGACTATTGTTAATAGTAAAATTATAAAAATGTGCTTTCATCAATTGTAACAAATATACCACAACAAGGCAAAGTGTTAATAATAGGGTGGTGAGAGAGTTGAAGCTGGGTGGATCCCAGAAGGCCATGTCCTTAGAGCTAATCCATTCCTGTGCATGTAAACCTATTATAGGTTGGACTGTTGATTAAATTACTTCATTTGGGGGGCTTTGATTAGATTGTGTGACACAGGGTGGATCTTAATCCTCTTACTGGAATCCTTTAAAAATGGGAGAAACATGCAAAGACACAGAGAAAAACTCCTAGAAGCTGCGAGAGGAAACCTGGAAGTCAGAAACTGAAATCAATGGAACCCAGGAGAGATAAAACAACAGGATCAGAGAGAAAGCCAGAGGGAGCCGGAAGCTGAAAGCAACAGAGCCTAGAGGAGAAGGTAGAGACCAGCAGATGCAACCATTGTGCTCTGCCATTTGCCTGATTGTCCACAGCTGCAGTTTGGGGAGAAAACATCTTCTGATGATTTCTTGATTTGGACATTTTTCTCAGCCTTGGAACTGTAAACTTATAAGTTAGTAAATCTCCATGGTAAATGCCAACCTACTTCTGATATATTGTCTTGATAGGCTTTAACAAACTAAAACAGGTGGTAGATTGGATTACTATATTTTACGCAAGATTTTCTGTAAACCCACAGATTCTCTAACGAAATAAAACATTGATACAATGTCATGGGAAGATGCTTCAGCTAGGAGTTTTTAGGTATAAGAAACTTAAAAGTAACTTAAATTGATTCTATACACAAAGGAATTTACTTCTTTTCATCATTGAAAATACCTAAAGAAAGCTTAGCTTTAAATCATGGTTTGAACATGGTTCTGCATCCTTTTCTTGTCATTTACTCACTTTTGCTTCCTGTAGTATATCAACTCAATCTTCAGAATGGTTTCTTTTTTGTAGCAAAATATCTGTGGCCATTGAAGCCTCACATATGCACACCAAACTGTTCAAAGCAAGAATAAAAGATGTGTTCCTATTGTCCTTTGACCTAAAAATTCTTGAGATAAATTATGATGAACCAATCATAGCGTTACTGTGACCCAAATATGGAGATGGCTTTGAATGAATTATGCAAATCAGGACTGATCCCCAGAAAGGAGGATAAGGTTATTCACATCCAACCCATCAGTATAACACTTTGTGTGAAGATGTAGTGATGCCAAGTGCAATCACCAAGTCCAATTTAGCACCAAGTAAGGGAAATAAATGTAAAGCAATTTGGAAGGACAGAGGAGTACAAATAATTCTGTTTTGAAAACTTTATATTTTCATTTAGAAATGTTTAAGTGATAGCCAATATGTTGATCACAGGATTAAGCCTATGAAATTGAGGAGGAGAAAGGTATTGCATAAAGGAAGAAACTTTGAGATGGTCACTGTTGAACTTTATTATTACTATTATTATTATGTGTAAAATAAAATAACATAAAACTTAATACTTTATCCAGGCTTGTCTAAATATATACGTGGGAGAAACAATGATGAGATTTAAAAATCCCACATTAAGCATTTTGTTCTATTCTGGTTTGGTTTGGTTTCTTATTAAGTTCAGATACCATATTAAGCACTAGGCACTGTATTTCAGTGAACTACGATGAGTGTGTTAGAATGATCTGTAAGAGAAAGTATGAGGACACACCTATAATGTTGTCAAATCTAGCTCATCTACTCATTCATCTTGCTGCTTGGATGAAGCAGAAATAGATTAAAATGTGATGAAACCTAATATATCTAAAGGAGTTATAAAATTTTAAACAAAAAGAATAGGGGCAATATAAAGGCATAATCATGAAATACTAGTTCTGAACAGTGAGAACATTATAGACTATCATAAGCCTAATAACACTTTTTATTTCGTTCTTTCTATTTCATTTTCTTTATTTAGTTCACAATCATATAAGCAACTCATTTTCTCTTATGCTAATGGATCTATTTGGTATTTTATACTATAATCTATCCTAAGATTGGAAAATAGACTGTGGTTTTAAGACCAAAAAATTTTAACTCTTCAATAAGCAGCAGTGGCAGTTTTAGAATCTAAGTAATAGGAGCAGTAGAAAATGCCCATTTTTGTTATATATACAGTATCTTGACCTTTCTCTACATTTTAAATATAACTAAGACAACAATGGGGAATTTTCAAGTTTCTTGAGGAAACTTTATTGAGATCAATTCTTTAGTTTCAAAATCACAGTGAAAAAGTATATACTTGTAATATTCCACTTTCTGAATTTTTCTAATATCTTATTATGAAAGCATTCAAACGTATAGCAAAATTGACAGAATTTTACACTAGACACCCATAAACACATTACTTAGTGTCAAGCATCAGTATTTCAGCAGACTTGCTTTGTCCACTTATCTATTCATTTGTCTGTTCCAATTTCTACCTATTATTTATTTCCTCTTTGAGACAATTGAAAGTAAGTTACAGATATCCATAGAATTTACCTTAATAATTTCAACATCTATACCATTAACTAGATTTTATATTTGTTTAAATCTATTTTGTTTTTAAGGTGAAATTTATATGCAATGAAATGCATAATTCTTAAGTGTACCATTTTATGAGTTTTGACAAAGGAACACATCTTTGTAACTCAAACCCCTATTAAGGTTCAGAATATTACCATCAATCCAGAAATTCCCCTCAAGTTCTTTTCCAATTCAATCATGACCTCCTGACCCCATCACAAGATGCAAAACTTCTTCTGATTTTTCCTACCATATATTTTTTGCTTGTTCTATAACTTTATGTAAATGGAATCATAAATGATGTGCTATTTTATGTGAGCCTTCTTTCACTCTGCAAAATGTTTTTGAGATTCACTCATGTAGAAGTTTGATATTATTTATGAATTCCAAAAAAGAGATATTGATGATGTTTGTAAACTAGTCTGTTCCTCTGGGCTTGATATCCTTTGATTGTGTTAAATGCAAAGGTTTTATGTTTACTTGATCAAATTAAGATCAGGGGTTTGATTTGGCCCTGTCAGTAGGTCATTATTCAGGGTTGAGTCCCCTTCCACTTGGTGGGCTGGAGAAGAGACACAGAGGAATAGAGAGAGCTCCATAGACATGGAAGAGAACTTTGATCCTGGGGCCTCAGAGATAGATAAGCCATTAACCTGATAATTTGCAGTGGAAGATAAGAGACCAGCTGAGCCCTATGCCAGCCTACAGCTGAGACAGGAAGAAGCTGGGCCCACAGAACTTTAAGAGGAAAGAGGAAGGCTGAACCCTTGCAGATATCACCCGCCATCTTGCTTCAACATGGCAACAGAGTTTGGTGAGGAAGTAACCTTGAGTTGGACTCTTTAGGGCCTTGTAACTGTAAGCTTTGACCCCAAATAAATATCCTTTATATAAAGCCAACAGATTTCTGGTACTTTGAATCAGCACCCCTTTGGCTGACTATAACCATGCTATTGCCAATAGTGGATTATTACTTTTTTGCTGAGTCTTATTTTATTTTATGCCTAGACTTCAGTTTTATTCCTATGTCTCTATTGATGGACACCTGCAATCTTATAAAGCTACAAGATCCAGCATAGTTACAACAGTTTCTCTAACATCCTTGTGTGCTAATTCCAACATTTGAGACATCTTGGTTAGTCTCTGTTGATTATGTTTTCTCTTAAGAATGTAAAACATGGCTTTTTCTTCATACCTGGAAAAAATTTAGGATGCATGCTGGAGATCATGAATGTTATGACTTGAGGATTATGGATTTTGTATGATTCTTATGAAGAGTATTATTTTCTTTCCATTTAGCCTGCAATTTTGTCAGCTGAAATCACACTGCAAAATCTGACTGTGTGGCTGTTCAACTCCTGGTTCAGTTATTTTATCAATAGGTTGGATACTTGGAATACGCCCCAGCAAAGTATTGCTCTATTAATTTGGAGAGAGTTTATAACTTGCATTTGAGGGTCTTTCCTTCTTTGGTTCTTTCCTTCTTTGGTTCTTTCCTGTTCAGTATATACTTTCTCTTACTAGCATCTGTTGCTGTCCCAAACTTTCCCCTCGTCTGTTTTTCAACTCAGAAAGACTTTGCACTTTTTGTTGGGATTTTGGCCACTCTGCATGACACAGTCTTGAATTTCCCTTAATCTAATAGCCAAGAAAATGAGAAACTCAAAGAATACAACTCTCTTCTTCCAAGTCTGGATTACCTCCAAAATCTGCCTATTTTGGCTCATTTTCCAATGCCTTTGGGTAGACCTTTTTAAATATATATTTTGCCCAGACTTTGTATTTATTATCTTCAGAGGATCATTCATATCAAAGTGTACTTGGCCATTAACAGAAGCAGATCCTCCTTTGGAATTTAGGATCACAATTATTGAATAATATGGTTAGAAGATTTACTTTTTCAGTGGAAATCTCTAAAGATGCCTTGAGAATTGCTTCTGTTTGCTAAAGGTTGCCCAGCCAATATACTGGAAATGGTTTTGTTTTTCCAATGTGGATTTATTAATATATAAGCTTCAGTTCTGAGGCTGTAAAAGTGTCCAGATAAAGGCATCATCAGGAGATGTTTTCTTCCCAAGATGTAGCTGTGGGTGATCAAGTACCTGGCTGCATCTGCTGGTCTCTGCCTTCTCCTCTGAGCCTTTTTGCTTTCAGCTTCTGGCTTCCTCATTCCTGGGTTCTGTTGATTTCTTGCTCTTGTGGCATTCTCTCTGCTCCTATCTTTCTCTCTGTTTCTGCAGCATCCTCTCTTCATATTACTACTGTTTAAAAAGGACTTCAATAGGAAGATCAAGACCCATCTTGGGTCATGCCTTACTGAAGTGATCTAATCAAAAGGAAACCTCCCTTAACTGAATCTATTCATGGAAAAAGTCTCCATCTACAATAGGACCTTACCACAGGAAGGGATTACCTTAAGAAGATAATTTTCTGGGGCCCACAAGACTCAAACCACCATAAGAGTTACATTGCATAGATTGCTGAAATATCCCACAGTAAATTTCATCCAAGATGATTTGATGGTTGTTACAGGCAATATTATGTCTCATTCAAATCAAAACTCTATTAAAATGAGAGTAAATTATTAAAATATTTATCTATATATATGTTCAAATACAGAGGGAGAGGAGAAAATAACAGAAAATTTTTCAATGAAATTTTGATAAATGGAAAGTAAATGGCAAAAGGTGACTGAATTAGAATTGTAAAAAAAAAATGCCTACAGATGGAGATTTTAATAAAAAAGTGATTTGTACTGAAATACTTCAAAACTTTCAAGCACTGGACACTCCAATTATCTCTATAAATTTGAGACAATGGTGGGACTGAAATGGAAAGGGTTCTTTGATAACATATATAAAGTGAAGTTAAACAATTCTAAACTCCACCCTCACCCATCTAGCTAGTCAGGTACTTCTTCCTACCCCCCAAAAAAGAGACAAAAGCTTACTTTCTTAGAAGAAACTGAACTGAAAATTTCCCAAACACCAGGATATCAAGCACAATGGAGGTAAAGAACAGGTGTCATTCGAAAAAAAGGTTGAATTAAACAAAAGCCTATAGACAAAAGGGGCAGAATTCAAGATTTCTTGTCATTCTTAACTCTCAGAATGCTAGAATGTGAGATTTCATATGGGATAAGATTTTCAAATCAGACTCATACAGATGAAATAATCTACCTAATATAGTATCTCTTAAATAATGAGAATTATACAAGCAATCAAAAGGCTCAGATAAAGCAATGAGATATCAGATATCAAGAGTTGCATACCAATCCCTTCCCATGTTGGACATAGCACTCAGGTCCAGAGTACATGAGGCATCTAAGTGAGATACACAGGATTACCCCACACAATGGAAGCATTAAAATTATGAAATATCTCCATATTATACCACATATATGTATAAGATATTCTTTAGGAAGCAATGCTTCAAATTTTCTGTTATTTACTATAGATAAACTTAAATAGGGACATTTTGCTATGGATATTTCATATTTAAGTTACTTTACTCCTAGCAAAAATCATTAGTCTCTTTACTCAGAGGTTAAGTTGACAAGGAAATTAGCCAAAGTACCCTGGCTTCTTTTTTTCCCTCCAGGGACATCTTTTTAGTGAAAGGAAATAAAAGGTGTCAATGGATCACAGACCTTCTCCTTTTATAAAATTTCCTCAATTACTTGGCAAGTTCCAGCATCCACAGTCAGTTCCAAATTTACAAGCTTAATCTATGCCTACCGAGCTCTTAATCGGTTTCCAACAGGTTTATCTTAAATATAAATGGAGATCTCAAGATCATCAGACATTTGGGAAAAGTGTCCAAAAAAAGACACCAAAACCAAAACAATAAAAAAACTGAACTGAATATAGACAGAGAGAATCAAGAGAGGCAGAGAAAAAGAAAAATCTTCCAAAAAAGTCAGAGAAAAAGGGAGAAATTTCAGGTAAGGAACAATAGAAAAATGTAAAAAGAAATATTTAGAGAATAAGAAATATTTCTTAGAATTAAAGACATCATTGCAGTAATATAAAAAAATCAATAAAAGAGCTAGAAGATAAGATATAGGAAGTATTTCAAAAGGCAGAACATAAGGGAAAATATTGGTAAATATTACATAAATTCTAAGTGATCAACAACAATAAAATGCCCAGAAATTGAGAATAGGAGAGAAAAGAAGGAAAATAATAATTTAAAACACAATGCAAAAACTTTCTCAAAAATAAACAAAGCAACTTACCCAAGAGGCCAGGAAAATGAATGAAAATTTAGAACTCCAGGGCTGATGAATAAATCTTAAAAGGTCCTCAGAGGGTAAAAATAGTCACAGCATCAGAAAACAGAATATTATTAATGGCAGATAGAAAACCATGGAGCAATTGCTTAAAATTCAAATGAAAAATAATAGCTATACGCACATCAATATCAATCAAACCATTGGACAGAATAATGGTATGTTCAGATACTAAAGTATCAAAAATTTACTTCTTCATAAGAAACTGCAATCTAGAAGATGTAGAAAGGAATCAACCAAAAAAAAAAAAAAGGGGGGGTGGGCAGACTATAGAGTCCAGAAATTTGGTATCCATTCAGGACAAATATTAAGGAATTATAAGGATGATGGTGAGGGAAGTCCCAGGTGAGTAGAAAGTCCAGAAATCTATCAGTGCAGACTGGAATAAATAATGGAAGAGTCCAAGGCAGGGAGGGGTGGGAAAAACAGAAAATTACATAATGAAGAGCAGTTGGAGAAGAAACAGTGGTAAATAGCTGGGAAAATTAGGGAAAATAATCAAATTTCAGGTTAAGCAAAATATGTTAAGGAATAAAATGAAAGTACAATACACTATGCATTTATTATCTGAATCAGAATTAAATAGGCTTATGTTTTACTAAAATAACCATTACTGCTCACAATATTGACCAAACCAAAATTGGGATATAATTTTATAATTGTAGTATTAGAAGTTGAAAAGTGTGTGTGTGTTTGTTTGGTATATGTAAGGGCATAGGTCTTTGCTGTTTTGAAAGAGCTAAATCTTCATCTTCCATAGTAGGAATTCAATATATAGCATCTAAGAGTAAATTAATAGGAAATAGCACATTAGGATATAGTTAATCAAGATAGGTTAGGTGATATTACATTAATGACCTCAAATTTTAATACAACAACACTTTGGTCCTTGTACAAACTTCATGTCCTGAAAGGATCTCTGCTCACTTGATGGTTGTTTTTATAGAGGCTCCATAATCTTTTGACACTGCCATCTGCATAATGAGTATTCAGGGTTTGCAGCTACTGGATAAAAGGACGTAGGAATTGTTAACTAGCTCTAAAATTCTTTGAGTAGATTTTTTGTTTCTATATGCATTACACAACCAAAGTATGTCATATGGTCCCTTCATGTGAGTATAGGCCAGGAAGGATGTGACAACCAGAATCGTTGTTGAGAACTTTTAGCAAATACCATATAAACATATGACTCTATAAAAATAAAAACATTCCCTTTGGGGAATAGGAGTTAGGGATGTTTTGTTAAATGTCTCATACAATTTGCGTTTTTCAAAATGTTCTTGTATGATTTTGATTAAAGTTAAACATTTTTTTTAATTGAAAAGAGGAATCAAAAGAGTAAATAAGCCAAGAAACAACCACTCATTTACTAATTTACCTAGAGTACAAATAGAATGATAAATTACTCTTTACTGTTTTAAGAATAATTAATTTTAAATCTTTGATCAATCCAAATTTCAAAGTTGAGAAAATTCTTCCTCCATACCTACAGTTTGGGTAATTCTCAAGTTCTCTAAAATGACAATATTTAAGAATAAAATCTTTGGATCATAAATTTATGAATTCAATCAAAGGCCTTGCAAATTGCTGGCTGTGTAATTTTTATTGATTTTTGTCACTTCAATGAGATTTAATTTTCTCTTCTGTAAAACTGAGTTTATAAGAGCATCTTTATTTTCCGTGCAGAAAATGCACTGCTTAGTACATTTAAATTTGTAACAAATCATACTGCCTTACTTAAAATTATGATATAGATCTTGAATTTAATAGCTATCTCAGGTATAGTAAAAGAGGAAACTAGGCAACAAGCACCTTGTTGTATTTTTCTTCTTTATTCCAACACCATTGCTTAGACATACCATCTTCCAAGACAAATTTTATTTTTCTGCATTCTTTTCTCACTACATGGAAAAATCAATGCAATCTTCCAGATTTTATATGACTTTGACTAGTGTTACTACTATACAGATTCTTTTTTGTATGTATGATGGCTTGAAGTTCTGTATCTCAGGAAGAAAAACAGGTTCTTAAACTTAACTCCTGTGGTTGTAAACCTTTCTAATTAGCTTTTTGATTAGCTTTCTTCAGTAAAAATGTGGTCCAACTGAATCAGGATGGGTCTTCATCCTATTACTGAAGACCTTATAGGGAAGACCTCAGAAAGAGAAAGCCAGATGGAACAGCCAGAAGCTGGAAGTCAATGTAACCAGGAAGAGAAAGAGGAAGCAAGAAGAGGATACCATGTGTGTTGCCATGTGACAGAAAAGCCAAAGACCAACGATCTCTGGGAACCAACCTCAGAATGTCAGTCTTCAGGGAGAAAGCATGGCTTGATGATGTCTTGGTTTTGGACTTTTCCTAACCAATAAATTCCCATTGTTTAAGCCAACACACTGCATGTTTGTTCCAGCAGCCATACAATACATACAATGCACGTAAACAGGTATGTTCTGCTTTAAGAATATGAAGGGTTACAGTTCTATATATTATAAAATATTACTCAAATTTCCTACTAGAAATATGATTTGTGGGACCCTGTAGATGATTATTAGAAACAAACATGTAATTACTTAGTACACTAAATAGGATTCTATTTCTAAGAGAATTTGAAAAACGTAGATTAATAAATCTAAGTTTCAAAGGCTACTGACTGAGAGAATTAATGAAATCTTGAAATTGTCATATAAATTAAAAGACCATTTTACAAATATTTTAATCACACGTGTCCTTAGGGATACTGCATAAACTATATAGGTGGCATCAATAGATAATTACTGTAACACTCAAATATTAATGACCAAGTATATGAATTTAGTTTGTTTAAAGATAATTATCCTGATTTTGGTTATCATGTTAATATTGCATTAAATTATTTATCCTCTGAATTCTTTCCATTGCCCTGTTCGTACATACTCAAGTTTGATTTAGTTGTTCTTTCAAGAACATATGCTTTTCTCTATCACATTTTTTTATGAGCAGTTATTACACCATACTGTAGTTGCATATTTATATTTATATATCTATCCCCCCAGTAACTATAAACCATTTGAAGGACATACTTTGCAACTATCATTGTATCTTTCAATATATACCACATTATCTTTCATTTAATGTACCTCAATGGATACAAAAGGTATGTGTGAATATATGAATATTATCTGATTGCATGCCTGTAAATTGTTTTCTAAATGAAAATGGAAGTTTAAAATATCTACAATGAAAAATATGTAATTAATATTCACTTCTGAATTTAGTAACATGTTTGTACATACTTTAAAGGAAAAAGTGACATCAACAATAAAAAATTCTGTATAAAACTGACCTTGGCTTTTAAAAAATAAAATTAAAAATGCTCTGTAGTATCTTTTAAAAAGCTTTAAAGAGAGACCTCCCTCTTCCCATACAAAGAGATGGATAGATTGATGTATGATAGAGAGAGATGATAGATAGATAGATAGATAAAGATGGATGGATGATAGAAAAATTTCAGTAAATTTGAAAGCACATCCCTTCTCAGTTTTATTCCATACCTCTGTCTATTGCAATATTTCCACGTCCTGATCTTCATTGAGTCATTTTTACTGGTAAAATGAATTGTTATATTGGAGACAGTTAATGAGCTGTTCAGAAAGACATATTATTAATTTTCTTAAATGAAGCTGCTAAAGCTAATAAAATCAATCATTTTATATATAGTAACTTTATACTTCCTCTAAGTCATTAAAATTCTATCAAGAAAGAAATATGGGATGGGCTCAATTAATAAAACTAATACTGTATAGAAGAAAATTCTATAAAATGAATGTTGTCTGATTTACATATAGACTATTGTCATAAGTTGGAATCTCCAGAAGCAGATGCTGAGGTGGAGTGTGAAAAGCAAAATTTCTTACAGGGATTAAATACTGTGAAAGGAAGCAGGAGGAAGTAGGATTGAGGTGAGGGAAAAGTTGAATTGCAATGCAGACTTGACAAAACCCCAGTCAGGCCCACCGGTGGAGCCCCAAAGTAAGTACTGTTTTTCAGATTTGTCCCTGTTATGCCCATATGGCCAGACCTTTAAATTCCTGCCACACTCATTCACCAGATGCAGGCTGTGCTGGGAAGGGTGAAAGAAGAAACATCTCTGTGGAACTGAAGCAGAACCTGAGGAACTGAAACTGAACACTGTGCTGACCTCCACACGACAGCTGGGCCACAAATCCTTCCTTGGAGGGAGATGACTAAATTTACCTTTAAAGGAAAGTCAAAACTTAGGAATCTTTACCTCTCACACTTCAAAGAGATATGTTAAGAAAAAAAAGTGCCATTCTTATCACCTATTATGCATGCTTTTTAACATGTAGATATGTTAAACATGGAGTTATACACATAGCTTTTATTTTATTTATTTATTTTTTTAATTTTTAAAACAATTTATTGAAGTATATCATTCATACATGAACATACATAAACCATAATTGTTCAGTAAACATTGTGAACCCATAAAATAAACATGCATAACATCATACAGGGCTCCCACACATCATCCCCCGACAAACACCCTGCATTGTTGTGAAACATTTAACAAATCATGAAAGAGCATCATCAAAGTATCACTACTAACTATAGTCCAAATCTTCCTCCCCTATACATTTTTTAAAGGATTTATTTATTTATTTATTTATTTACTTGTATCCATTTTTACCACCCCCCTCCCCACGTTATTGCTGTTTCTGTGTCCATTTGCTGGGCAACACTCTGTGTCCATTTCTTGCCCTCTCTTCTCATCCTTCTCCTCCTGTCTTCACTGGGATTTGATCCTCATAACCTTCAATGTGGGAGAGAGGCATCCTATTACCGCCTGCGCCACCTTAGTTCCTGGTTTTTTGGTGCATCTCATCTTGGCTGTCCCTTGTGTCACTCTCCTGTTATGTCATCATCTTGCTGCATGGCTTGTGGGGCTTGGCAGAGCACACACAGGGCTTGGTGGCTCACCTGCACACAGGGCCTGGCGGCTCACCCGTATGAGGGGCCTGACAGCTCACCCGCAGACAGGGCCTGGTGGCACACCCACACACGGGACCTGGCAGCTCACCCACTTGCAGGGCCTGGCGGCTCACTCTCAGATGGGGCCTGGTGGCATACCCGCTCACCATGAGCTTTTAAATATATTAAAGAACAAAAATAGAATATTTATAAAGTATTTTATCAAAATATAAAGTAATCACAAGTATATATAAATTACAAGAGTTAAATCTAATAAATTATCAACAAATATTCTAGAAGTCCCTTGAGACCCTTTTCAAGTAACTACCAGTCCTTAGTTTGTCACATGGCAATGCACTTGGTGGTATCTTCTGGTCCCTCCTTCTCTTCCAGGTGCCATTGATTTCACCTTCTGGTTGTTTCCTTTGTGACTTTCTCTGTGACTGAATTTCATAGTCTTATAAAGGATTCTAGTAATAGGATTAAGACCCATCCTGATTGATGTGGGGCACCCCTTAACTGAAGCAACTTTATCAAAAGGTCTTACTTAAAATGATTTCATACTCACAGGAATGGATTAATTTAAGAACATGTTCTGCTGGGGTACATACAGATTCAAACCACTACACTCCATCCTCTGGACTCCAAAAAGACATATTTCTTCTATGTACAAAGTACATTCATTCCATCATATTATACCAAAAGTCTTAAATAATTTCAGAGACAATATGTAGTATCAAGTCTCATCAAAACCTGTAAGATGTGTCGTCTGTCCTGGGGCACAATTACCCTCTGACTGTGGACCTATGAAACCTAGAGAACAAGTTATTTGCTTCCAATATACAATAAAGGGACTGGAATAGAAAAAAAAAAGAAAAGAAAAAAACATTTCCGTTCCCATAGGAAGAAATTGGAAGGAAAACAGGGGTCTCAGGTCCCAACAATTCCAAAACCTAGCTGGGCATACTGCATTAGAGTTCAAGGTCTGAGAGTCATCTACGGAACAATGTTTTGTCCTCCAGACCTGATGGAAGGTCAGCTCCACCCATTCCAGGTTCTTGCCCAGTGGCCATGCTCTTCCTGAACACTGTGGTGAAGGCTCTACCTTCTCTAAGCATCTAGATGTAATCCAGCTTCTCTACAAACGTCAGGGCCTAACCCCCACCCTTTGAGAGGACTGGGGTGGTGGCTAGACTCTTCACAATCCCTAGGACACAGACTCCACTATCTCTGAACATTGGGGTGACAGCACTCTTCTTGAAAATAAGGCCAGAAGACCCACCCTCTCCAAGTGCTGCGGCAACCTCTCCCTTTCCACACACTTGGGTGGTTCTGCTCTCTTAGCCTAAGACAGTGTCTTCAGTTCATACCTCAAATTCCATGGTTCTGCCTTTGAAGTGATTTTTCCTTCAATTTGTCCCATCTCTGTTCCCTTTTGTTCAGGCTGGTAGTACTTCTGTTCATACAGATTATGCAAAACACTCATTGGCCTTTCATGTACACATAGGAGTACAAACCATCAGAAGAAAAAGAACTTTCTAAAAATCCTTCCTGGATAATTACATGTCCAATCCTGACTTCACCTGAAATGGCTGATTGGTTCCATGTTCAGTTAAACCCTTATATGGAGCACTATTCCATGAGGACTTGCTTTTTGAAAGCTCAGAATTTTCAAAACCATCAATCTAATTTCCTTGTGACCAGGAGTTCAGTTCTCAGCTTTTCCCTTTCCCTTCACATTTTACTATAAACTGCAAGGAGAAACCAAGCTCTACTTTCCACACCTAGCTTAGAAATTGCCTGAACTAAGTATCCAGAATCATCACTCTCAAGTTCTGCCTTCCATCTGACATCAGAACTCAATTTCACCACATTCTCTGTCATTTTAAAATAAGGATCACCTTTCTTCCAGTTTCCAATAACACATCCACCATTTTCTTCTAAAGTTTCATCAGAAGCACCTTTAGCATCCATATTTCTATCCACAATCTCTTTAAAGGAATCTAGGTCTTTTCTATCAAGCACATCATAATTCTTCCAGCCTGTACCTAATACCCAATTCCAAAGCTGATTCCACATTTTTGCGTTTGCAATAGCAGCACTCCACTCCTGGTACTAAAATCTGTTTTAGTTTCCTAGGCTGCTCAAGCAAATACCATGTAATGGTTTAGAGTAAAGAATGGGACTTTATTAGCTTATGTTTTTGAGGTGGAAAGAAAGTCTGAAACAAGGCATGCTGAAAGTGATGCTTTCTCCCTAAAGGCTGTGACATTCTGGGACTGGCTCCTGGAGCTTCTTGGTCCTTACCTTGTCACAGGGCAGAGTACATGGTGGGGTTTTCCTGGTTCTCCTTGCTCTTCCAAATGCTGTTGACTTCACCTTCTGGTTTCTTCCTCTGTGGCTTTCTCTCTCTGTGTCTAAATTTCATACTCTTATAAAAGACTTTAGTAATAGGTTTAAGACCCATCCTGATTGAGATGGGACATAACTGAAGTAACCTCATCAAAATGTTCTATGTAAAATGGGTTCATACCCAAAGGAATGGAATAAATTTAAAAATACGTTTTTTTGGGATACATACAGCTTCAAAGGACCACATATGTGGATATCCAGTTTTCACATCATCATTTTTTTAACAGACTATTCTTTCCCTATTAATTGATTTGGAAACCTTGAAAATCAATTGACAATATATGTATGGGTTTATTTCTGGACTCTCATATGTCTTTCATTTGTCTATGTGTCTATACCATTTATAGCTTTATTAAATTGTGATTTCACTGTCAAATTTATTACTATGCCTTTGAAGAGGAATGGATAAATAACAAAAATATTATTAGTGATGCTAACTTGAAGTTAAAGCCTGCTACACAATATCTTAAATTAATATATAAAAAGTTTGCATATCATATTGTATATTTTAGTTGTACAATTTTAAAGCTTAGTGTATCCCTCCAATATAAGGGCAAAAGCACATTCTTTAATGGAGCAGCAACAGTCCGCCAAGTACAGGGGCAATGACTGGCAAAGGAGGATGATCCATTGATGAGCTCTTGATATTGAGGACTATGCTTATGAGTCTTTGTTCTTGAAATTGAAACTTAGCCTAGTGTTGTGGGGTGCCTAAGAGTTGCCTCCTGAGAACCTCCTTATTGCTCAGATGTGGCCTCTTTCTAAGCCAAACTCAGCATATAAATGCATTACCTTGCCCCAGTGTGGGACATGACTCCCGGGGATGAGCCTCCCTGGTACCAAGGGATTACTACCAAGCACCAACTAACAGTGCAACTGGAAAAAGACCCTCAAATAAAAAGGGAAAAGGGAAAGACAAATGAGTTTATATGGCTAAGAGACTTCAAAGTAAGTCTGAAGGTCATCACAGAGGTAACGCTTATGCACATCTCAGCAGGATCTCATAGATTGCCAAAGTGGTTACTACCCCAAATAGTGGGGCTCCTGAGGACTCTGGAGATACCCACGTCCTATGGTCAGGGCAGATAGCTCCAGAGTGTGATGCCTTGCCAGTGGGCCCTACTTTGGAGTTTGTGCTTCCCTACACATGGCTCATTCGTCCCTTCTATTTAAACCTATAGTTGGTGCTGGAGTTTGTAGGCGTACATCCAAGAGACTCAATTTTTGGGCTGTCCATGTGCCAGCTTGGCCCAAAACCTCAGTGGAGTTGCAACACCTATTTTCTAGTTCATTGGACTCATTCGGGACAACTAACAAAGAGGTGAGGATTAACAACCACCACACCAAGGAATCACGAGAGCTGACATCTGCAAGCAAGAGAGTCCCATCCATTGGCTGTATGGGATCGAAACCTCCTCTTAATCAGAGGTAGAGTGAACATCACGATCCCAGAATCCTCAGGATTGGGGGATGAACTACGGGCTAGAGTGGACTTACTGGTATTCTACTATAAACCTATTGTGATTTTAGCATTGGAAGAAATTACAATATTGATGTGGAGGCAGTGAGCAATGGAGGCTCTGGGGGCAGGGAGAGGGAAAAATAGTTGTAATACGGGGGCTTTTCCAGGGCTTGGGAATCATCCTGAATGACATTGCAATGACAGATATAGTCCATTTTATATTGTCACGTAACATGCAGAAATGTGTAGGAGAGAGTGTGGACTACAATGTGAACTATGCTCAGTGACAAAGTTCCAGGATGCATTTATCATTTGCAATGAATATGCTACACTAATGAAGGATGTTTATGTGGGAGGGTGTGGGAGGTATGGGGAGTGGGGCATATAGGAATCCCTATTTTTTTAATGTATCATTTATGTGATCTCAGTATCTTTAAAAAAAAAAAAAGCATTGAAAAAAATACATATAAGGGCAAAAGGCAGAGATTCAGGTCCAAAGTTGTTCTGGCTCGCATTCCCATATTATAGCCTATGAAGTAAAAAATCTTGACCAAGAAATAGTCATATAGCAAAAATACCTTTCAAATATGAAGGTAAGATAAAGATGTTTTATGTTAAAAATAGTCAATATAATTAATTTTCAGTGGACCTGAGCTGAAGAAATATTTTAAAAATTATTCAGGAAGGAGGAAAATGTTGTTTCCCATCAACTTTGGGAGGATGCAGCCTCTGAAGGCACCTGGCTTTTTTCACTCTTGTGGTACAGTATGCCATGTCTGGCCCCCTTTTGGGGCCTGCCTATTACCATCTTCTTTATCCTTTTAAGCAGGACCATGTATCTTAAATTCTAACTAAGTTTATTTCTTCCAGAATCAATATCTTCCAGAACAAGGTATTAATCATGTGAGGATTTCATCCACAATGCTGGACGCATCTTCCCTCAACATCAATAGAATAGCCAGAGGGTTTTTACACTCTGTCAGGCACAGCCTACTCCCCCTAACCAGCAGGAAGCAGCTAAAGAAGAATGACCATCACACCTCAGCTCCCCCTTAAGAATAAGGGTGTAAACTCTCTGAGGAGGTAGTTGAGGCAAGTTAGTATAGGGAAAAGGAAGACTTGGGTCACAGCTGAACATCTGACAGAAAACATGCCTGGCAGACCACATGGCCATGAGATCCTGCCCAGAGATCCTGCCCAGATACCTCCCAAGGGGAAGGCTGCTGGAAAGATCGTGCAAGACCCTGGCCACAAGTTTCCATTTTGAACTTTTTCTGGGGTCCATTGGAAGCCCTGGAGAGTTTCATACAAAAGTCCTCACCATTGGTGCCCTGAGCACTAACAGGAAGGGCAACCAATCAGAAGAGGAAACAGCTGGGTCTCCTCCACAACATTATGAAATGGGAGGAGGAAAGACTTTTAAAAGGCCTGACCTGGGGACTCACATGCATGTCTCATTTGGCAGCATGCTTGTGATTCATGCCTCAGAAGTACATCAGATAGAAAGGAGAATAAGAATGTCACAAGACTTCTTGGCACCAATAGATATTTTTTAAAAATGAGCAATGTCCTTAAAGTATCTAAACTTAAAATGTTTTAGTCAATCAATGTGAGAACAATATAAAGGCAATTTTGATCAGGCAAGGACTCAAAAATTTACATCCAACATATTTTTTCAAATTCAAATGGAAAGCAAACTAAAATGCTGAATAATTTTTAGTTGTGTAGCAGTGTGCGAAACCATGCTTTCTAGAAAATCAGACAACTTCTTGTCAGATAACTGAGGAAAAAAGTTGAGACTGAACCTGGAACATTCGTAAAAAACTTTTCAAATTAAGAAGTAATAGTAATAACATTGTTTATATATGATGTATGCAATTTATTTCCTGAAATTAATGAAATTAATTAATTAACATTTTAATTTTTGTATAGAAATCCAATATAACAAATTGGATGAGATGGTTAACCAATTATTACTTCTGGAAAATTAGGATCAATAAGAAAGTTTACATTAAAAATAATAATCACAACATATTAATATTTTTCATAATCAATGTTTAAAATTTGGTGATACATTAAGAACAAAAAGTCTTGATGTGAATAAACATTTATCTATATTTCAGCATTCCCCTCGCTTCATTCAAGTTTTTATTTATTGAACTGTTAAATTCAAGTCAAATTACATTTAGTAATTTATATAAAATTCTGACTTGCCTGGCTACTGTAGAGTTTCATAAATATAAATTCATTTACTTTATTTTGTGTTTGGTAACAATTTTGTAGTGAGCCACCATTCACCTTATATTTTGATAATTAAACTTCACATATTACAACTGTAAATAACTAATAAGTATTTAGTGTAATTTCCTAAGCTTGCAGCTGACCATACTATGGCATAAGGAAAAATATCCTGAATTAGATTATGTTGCTACTCAGTGGGAGAATCACAAATAAGACAAAGTATTTTTGGTTCTCAAAGTGTGGTTTATTCTAAAACCTGAATATGTTAGAGAGTTGACCAGTCAGACACTGGTTCCCACCCAAGGTCTGCAATTTGCCGTCTGAATATATGGGAGTCATTTTTACACATTGACTCTCAGTTGGAGTGGACAATTTTGATATCTCAAAAGCATGGCCAACACTGTGGAAACAGAGTAGTATGGTAGAAAAAGCACGGTTTTTGGTATCAAATAAACCTGGGTTTCATCATACCTTTGACATTAAAGAGTAGTCAGGCGTTGAGCAATTCTTTAACAGGTTTGAGCCTTAGTTTGCTCTGCAGTAAAGTGGACACATTATGTATCTCAGCAGTAGATTGAAAAATTCCAATACAGAATAGTGTATTCTCATGAAATGTTTTCACCTCCATCCAGTCCCTCCTCACCTAGTCAAGAACAACTATAGTAATGGGGGGAAATGTCTTTTATCATGCAATTGTTATTTCAGTAGCAAAAAAGGGGGCAAAAATAATCCTACTTGGAGTTCTTTACATAAGAAAATTCACTAAAACATTAAATAATATGTACTGCAATGGTAATTTTCTGTTTAAACAAAAGAGTCCTTGCTTGATCGTTTTCATAAAGCATAGTGATATCACTGCTAATGAATGTGTAACTACAATTCATTTCATTGAATAAGGTAGATTGTTT
>JAQZBX010000010.1:131149-166183 GCA_029593785.1 Cabassous unicinctus
CCCCCCCCCCCCCCAGTAATGTTGTATTATATTGTCACAAAGCAACTTCTAATTAGGTTTTAACATAGTAGTGCTCATGTCCTACAAGCTCATCATCAATCTCTAGTTCTGAAAATTGGTCTAACGAAAAAGAATGTCTTTGAGGAAAATGGATGCTTATTTGCATTAATGATACTCAAAAAAGAAGTCTGCACTTGAGATAAAAGTTTCAGTTAATACCTGATCATGTATGTTTTAAGCCTGGTAAGATCAGAGGAATAAAATAACAGATCTGAAGACTGAATGCATAATGTGGAAAATAGAGTTAAGAAAATCTTCAGGAAGATAAAGAAGACAGAGATAGCAAAAGAGATGGAGGATATCTTTATATATATTCCAATATCTGGATATTAGAAGTTCTGAGGTAGATGAGTATAGTGATGGGCGAAGGTGGCTGAGGTCTGGCAGACAACATGGCTGACAGACAACATGGCCACCAGAAAACATGGCTGTGAAACCGCACCAGAAAACCTCCTGAGGGATCCCATGAAACCCTGGCCATGAGAATAATCCCATTCAGGATCAAGGGAAAGCCCAGAATACCCACAGAAGGCCTCACCATTGGCCCCTGAAAACTGACAGGTTGGGCAACAAATCAGAACAGCAAACAGCTAGAGCCCCTTCCATACTATTATGAAGACAGAGAAGGAAAGACTTTAAAAAGGCTTGATCTGGGGCCCCACCCACACATCTCACCTGCAGCATGCCCACAAACTATGTCTCAGACTGTGTATTTTTCTAGTATTCTTGTTTTTTAATAAACTATTTACTCCCTTGCCTAGAAAAAAAAATTCACCAAAGATTCAAAGATGATATATGAATGGCATATACATGAAAAGATGATCATTAGTCACTAGGGAAATGTAAATTAGGACCTCATTGTGATACCACTACACACTTGTAAGAATGGCTAAAATTAAAAAGACTGATAGCACCAACTGTTAGTAAGATACGGAGCATCTGGCACACAGGCATTTTTTAGCAAGCTTGTAAAATGGTATGACCATTTTGGAAAACATTTTGGCAATACCTTATTAATCTAAACATAAACTTACCATATGACACTGCAATTCCATACCTTAATATTTACCATGAAAAATGAAGCCATATTTTCACCCAAAGACTTGTACTCAAATGCTATAGCAACTCTATCCTTATTAGTCTCAAACTGGAAACAATCCAAATGTCCATCAATAGGTGAATGGATAGATAAATGTGGTTGTGGTAGTTGAATTAGGTACCCTAGGGAACACATGTTCTTTTATCTTAATCTGTATTTCTGTGGGTGTGAACCCATTGTAAATAGGACTTCCAGAAGGTTTTATTTTTAGTTAAGGTGTGGTGAACTGAACAAGGCAGGATCTGAGTTCTCTGTAAAGAGAACCCCCTGTAAGTAACTGGAACAAGAAAAGAGGAGAACTTCACCATATGAGAGAGGAAGAAACACAAACCAAGATTGTAGGTTCCTAGTTTTCTTCCAAATTCTTTGATAAATATATTCTTTCCTCTCAAATATTGGGAATTCTTCAATAAATACCTTTAATTTGAATTAAGACCAGAGTAAAAATCTACCAGCTAATGTTCACCTTTTTGTTTTGGAAGGATTTTAAAAGGATATTGTGTTTTGTGGTTAGAAACATAGGAGGAGGATGGTTCAAGATCTAGCAATTTAGGACAAAGGGGAGCTGGGAGAGAGAAGTAGTTTGTGGCAGGGTAGTGAAAGAGGAAGAAGATATTGTAAGATATGGATGAAGAGTAGAGAAACTAGATTTGGTGGATCAAAAGTGAGATGGTTTAAAGTTTTATTTTTCCATCTTTAAATTAGATTTGGTCAAAGAAAACTTTAATGAAACTATTCGGGATTTGGAATTTCATTTAGAAGCTTCTTCACATTAACTGAAAAGGCAGGCAATAGACTATGAGAATTTTGCGGCTTTTCTTCTAAAGCCTTTTTAAGATGGACTATTTAGTCATACTGAAAGCTCTTTAAAGTGGCTACTGCAATTCCAAATTATTCTGGTTGAGAGAAATAGAAGAAAGGGTGGTCTCTTCTCAGACTGAATTCCCTGTTCCTGCTTATCTAACCCTCCCACATTCTTGTTGGAGTCTCAATCACAACAAGTTAAGCCCCACATTCCCCCACATAACCCCACGCATAACTCACTTCCCCAAAATCCACTTCAGTAAAAGGGGATGAACCTGGATACTGGACACCTGCTCTCATACTCTCCCTAAAAAGGCAATAAAGCCTTGCTCCGTGATTGGGTTTGTTTTTGTCCTTAAGATTGTAAACCCATAGTCCCCAGCCAATGGGGAAATGGGTGAGGTAAAGGAGGGAGGGAAATGGGATATTGCATCAGGGTACCTATATAATCTTTGTTCCTGCACTAACCGCGCACACTTACCTCGAAAGGGTGTGTGCCGTTTCTCATGAGAAAGAAATAAATTACTGCTGCCTCTGGTCCAACTTTCTGGAACTTTTATTTAGAGTAAGTGATCACAATCCCACTCAATTGGAGGCTCGTCCGAGTTCAGGGGGATGAGGAGAGACCCTCGAACCCCTTCTCCAACTGGCAGGATGTCCGGTCGAAGTTTTACAGTGGCCTTCGGCTTAGGAGAATCGGAGGTCTCTCCCCGTCGCCAGGCCCGAAGGAAGCAGAGATTGGAACAGATGCGCAGGGAATGGTCCGGACCATAGAATCAGAAAAGACTGAAATAAGAGAAGTCACGAAAGTCTGTGCACAGACCCAAGTAAGAGGCTTTGTGTCTGGGGCCTAGGTGACTTGAAGAGGGGGGACTTTGTTCTGAATGATCCTATTATACTCAGAGAGATTGAGTATAATACATCTCGGACAAGATACAGGGTGGGAAGTGAGGACTGGAGGCCAGTAACTCCTTGGAAATCTCAGTGAAAATGGGAAAGACAAATTCTAAAAGCAGCCGGCAAGAAACTTTACCAGAGGTACCCAAGAACAGTCCATTAGGGACAAGGTTAGAAAATTGGGATGATCTTCCAAAATGTAGAGGAAAAAGTAAGAAAAAAAAACATGATAAAATAGTATTATTTAATCTGGGCTGGAAATCCCCTTAAGGGTGGAGCTGCTCACTGGCCAAAGTTCTGCTTTGAAAACTGGGTTTGTCAAACCCTAAATCTGTAAACAATGCCCTCTTAAAGAAGTTCCCCTATGGTGAGGGGAAATTGGGCTTGTGAATGCTCCCTTTAGAACTGAAATAAGAAGTTTTAAAAAGGAAATGAAAAACCTTTAGAAGACCCTTCGGGCTTATTTGATGAATTTAATCAATTTCTTGGCCCGAATGTTTATACTTGGACCAAATTAATGTCCATTTTAGATCATCTCTTCTCTGGAGAAGAACAGGGACAAATTAGAAGGGTGGCTATGAAGGCCTGGGATGATAAAAACCCAGTATTCCACGGGGCCCCAGAAGGGAGCAAAATTTCCCCCTCCATGACCCTAACTTAGATCATAATAACACTGCCCATAGGGATAACATGAGAGATCTAAGAAGTATAATTATCCAAGGAATTAGAAATGCTGTCACTAAGAGTCAGTTTAAATAAAGCTTCAGAAGCAAAACAAGAAATAGAGGAAACACCCACAGCTTTCTTGAATAGGCTAAAGGATTTGATAAGAAAATATTCAGGCTTAGAAATAAATGATCCAGCAGCCCAAAACCTACTTAAAGTATTTTGTAACTAACTCATGGCCTGATATTATTTTTTAAAATTGCAAAAGGTAGAAGGATGGGCAAGCAAGTCACTGGATGATTTATTTTTTGCAGCTCAACAAATGTATGTAAGAAAACATGAAGAAGAGAGACAAGAGCAAACTAAAGTTATGATGCAAGCTCTAAAACAGCAACAAAAAGAGCAGACCAAGTTAATGTTGCCAAGTCCTTGGTTGGCCCAAACTTGTGAATAAAACGCCCTAAATTAGGTATTTAGGGCATTAATAAATTAAAGTTATTAAAAGGACAAGAAGGAAACATTTACACTGACTCCTTGTATACACATGTGTTTGGAAACTTTTGAGAAGAAAGGGGAATGATAACTAGTCAAAGAAAAGAATTAGCACATTCAGACCTGCTAACTCTTGTGTTAAAGAATTTACTCTTACCAGACTCTGTCACCACCATACATGTAAATGGACATCAGAAAGGGAGTACTTTTGAGGCTAGAGGGAATAGACTAGAAACTGTAACTAAGAGTTAATATCATTTATAGATGCTTTTATATTATAAAACAGCAGAAGGATAATAACTGAAATTATAACTGGGTAGATTTAGCTTAACTCTACTATTGTAAGTGTAAATCTTAAACTGAACATACCTTCATTTATGATTATTCCATAACAATTTCTGCCCTTATAGCTCAGGGGAAAGCAAACTTGAGACATCCCTGCCTCCTGTCCTGCTGGTCTTGGTGACCCTGCTTTCTCTCGTGGACAGTTTATAAATTTATTAAAGGAGTTTTGACCTCCTGTGAAAGAAAGAAAAAACATTCTGTGCATAAACTTTAACAGTTTCGATTTTATTTAGCTTAGGTGTTATCTCCCTAGGTTTATGAAATACCAAGTATATAAATTTATCAGATTCTTAAGGTGATAAAAGTTAAGTTCATAGCTAATGAAATTAAGTTAAAGAAATATAGATCTGCCATCTTTTAAATGGATAAAGTAAATTCCATTGGTTGCTAATTGTAATCTAAGGTAAATTAACCAGTCTATGTGGTTGTGGTCAAGTATAAAGAGTTTATAAAAAGCATCCTCTAAACTGAAGCATTTAAATGGCTAGTTCCAAGAAGCCATTACTAACTAAAAGCCTAAATTGATATTGATGGCAAAAAGTAACTTTATAGCAGTGAAACCTGTCTGAAGCCACCTCAATCTGCATATTCAAGTGGTAGTATCAAAAATAATCTTAATTCCATTAGGAATCTTCAGTTTTCATTTTAAAAAAATGGAAAGTAGTTTTTTTTTCCTGTACTGCTAAAGTAAAATACCTGCTAATTAACATCTTCATGGTAAAAGTGTAGAAATAAAACACATGGCATTGGAAGTGTTTAAAAAGTGTATAAAAATCAAGAGATAGACTTCAGCAGTGTCAAATTCTCTTGTGCATTCAAACCAGGCCTTCAATACATTGCAGGTTGCCTCTCCATTTGAGTTATTGCCTAGGTTGGTCACTGACCCCTAAAACAATAAATGTATCTACTACATCTTTGGTTGTGCTTCTGAAGTCAATGGAGACTATGTTGCAGTTTCAAACTCCTGCAGCAGCCAATGATGGCTCCATGGCTCGATATAGCTCCATATAGCCAAGCGTACAATGGATATCACCTCTAGACTGGCACTGTTTCATAGTGCCAAAGGGTGCTGTGCACGAGGCCAGTAGAATACTGGAACCGACTTTCCTGGCTTCTCTCTAAAGTCAGTGGTGTGGCAGCATGCTGGTTGTGTGAAGGACATGCCAAGTGGAGCAATGATCACCAGAGTACTGTGAGTAGAACTTAAACACAGTTGGCATTATGGCCTGCTCCCACGGAGAGATAACATGTAAGGTGTCACAAACCTGGAATTTAAATCTATTAATTACAGCTCAAAGAAAAACTTATGCATGGAGTAGTGCATTAATTAGCATTAAGTAGATGCAACCAGCTGAATGGTTTGGGAAAACAAGTTAGTATTAGACATGATGCTAGTGGAAAAAGGATGGATCTGTGTAATGATAGGAGAAAGCTGCTGTACTCTTATCCCAAACAATACCGCCCCAGATGGGTCAGTTACCCAAGCCTGTGAGGTCTCACAGCCTTATCTGAAGAATTAGCCAAAAATTCCGGAATAGACACCAATTCATGGTCCAGTTGGTTTGAATCTCTTTTCTGGGCCTTAGTCTTGAACTATAACTATGATAGTCGGAATCTTTGGTATACTCATCTTACCCTGTTTAGTCCCTTGTTTTATTTTCCTAATCCAAGGAACCATTCAAAAGATGTATGTAGTCCCCATCTGGAAAAATGGGCAATCTAGACCCATGATCTTGCTTAAACAAGCACCTACCAAATTCCGAACAACCCCAATGGAAAATTATCTAGATCTGAAAGAAATGGCTGAATTCGCATATAATAAGTAGTGTGAGAAGAGTCCAATAAACTCTAAAAAGAAGAGGGGAATTGAGAGAGATAGAACAAAGGGTGGTCTCTTCTCAAACTGAATTCCCTGTTCCTGCTTATCTAACCCTCCCACATTTTTGTTCGAGTCTCACTTGCAACAAGTTAAGCCCCACATTGCTGCACTTAACTCCGTGCGTAACTCACTTCCCCAAAATCCACTTCAGTAAAAGGGGATGACCCCGGATACTGGAGATCTGCTCTCATTCTCTCCCTAAAAAGGCAATAAAGCCTTGCTCTGTGATTGGGTTAATTTTCACGCTTAAGATTGTAAGCCCATAGTCCCCAGCCAATGGGGAAATGGGTGAGGTAAAGGAGGGAGGGAAATGGGATATTGTGTCAGGGTACCTATATAATCTTTGTTCCTGCACTAACCCCGCCCACTTACCCCGCTTCCATTAGCCTGGGCGTGTGCCCTTTCTCATGAGAAAGAAATAAATTACTGCTGCCTCTAGTCCAACTCTCTGTCTTCAGAATATTATTTTGAGTAAGTGGTTGCTGTCCCACTCATGGTGAATTGTGAAGTTATGAATTTGAGTTATAACAAGAATGCATATATGAAATGTCCAGCCTATTGGGGGCACAAAAATGGACTGAGATAATGCTATGAGAGTTGATAGTGGTATTTTCTCTGTACCTCCTGTCTCAGTCCTTCATCCAGAGTATTTCTTCTTCAACCACAGAACCAGTAATCTGTGGCCCCCTGCAGATAATATTTGGAGATTTTTTTCTCACTAATCAATCGCCAGGAAACAAAGCACAGAGGAAAAACCATATAGAGTTTTTGCTTTTGACCAAAGACGTTATCCTCTGATTCAACCTGCTTGACAAATCTTAAACGAGTCAGTCCTAGGCTGATTATGTTTATAAACATAATGGTATTTGACCACTCTATGTTTTCTGTTTTGGGTTATTTTTTAACTCTTTGTAGACTAGTGACTTTCATGATATGACAGGGCAACGTTAGTTGTGCTTAGATATACAATTTTACCATGAATTTTTAGAAAGACACATCTGACCAACACTTCAACAAGTGAAAACTAATTTTTTAGGACAAAATAAAATGCAATTCCCAGAAGCTTCAGTGAAATCTAATCTCAGACACAGAGTATGTGTCACTATGCAGGTGAGCTAGGAAACTGGAGAAGAAGAAACAGGAGCAGTTTCAAGATACAAAATTGGTTCAGATTAAGATTTCTGATTAATACACAGCAGCAGTGTGACAAATACTATCTCCAAATTGATAGTATCTCCAAATTGTGGAAATTTCCCTCTTTAAATAAAAATATGATTTATTATACAAGCAAATTTATTATTAGTTTTATTAACTTGTAACAAAGGAGAACACCAGACAAATGATTAAGAAGTAGTGCTTCATTAGGGGAATGTGAATGAAATATATTGCTTATGGTTTGGGCTCAGAAGTTCTTAGGGCAGAATACCAGAGGGGTGGCAAGTCTTTGGGTTGGTTGATTTCTTTTGTAAAGGAGAGCTGTGAGCAAGGCAATGTTCTGAGCAAGAGGTGCTATAAAAATTACAAAATATTTTGCCCTTGTAATTACATAACAGTTGAAAGTTTTACCCCCCTGCCCCCATTTCTCACTATAGATCAATTCTTTCATTGTTGCAGGAGGGGCAGCTGGCCAGAGAAACAGAACACTTAAGAGTCAATAGAGACATCATATTTAGGGGCTTCATGAGAGAGAACTCATTTTATATTTTTTTAATATCAAAGATATTAGAGTGGAGCAAGACAACCTTAGCCATATAATCTATAAAAACAGCACTTGAAGGGAATTTTCAGCAAATATATGCTTAGAAAGCAAACAAACAAACACTAGGTGCTAAAAACTTGGTAAAAGGAAGTTAACATTTTAATGTTAACATTTATGGCAGGAAATTTCATTGAGGTCAATTTGTAAATCTGTCAGGTAATGTAATAATTCAAAGGCTGGGATCTAGGAGGTAAAATGATGGGTTCAAGTTCCACCTCCACAAGACCCCAATTGTGGCTTTACCAAGTTTTTTTTGACTCTATACCGTTCTCTCATCTATAATATGGAAATTTTAATAGCATTTCCTTCAGAGGCTTGCTGTAATTCTCTTACCCACAAACAAAGCAGGTATCCAAATCTTCAACGTGTGCCTCACCCAAATCCTAACCCTAAGATAAGAAGTAAATGATTTTGCATAAAAGTGTCTGCATTGCTTGTCAGCTAGGTTCCTCCCTGACTTTTATTTCCTTTATTTTCTAGAAGCTGACACATGCAGCTGGTCTGAAGAGATAATACACCAAGAATTGGGAAGAAAAGAGGGGATATTTCTCCAAGGCATCAAATGTTAGATGCACACCACCAGCTCCGTCATAGCACTCTGGTGGTGGCATGAGTGAATAAATGTATGAAAAGCAAAGATCCCCAGGCCAAACTCCAAACTGAGAAGAAAAGGGCCTTACATAGATTACCAAAGGTGATGAGGGACTATTGTTCTTGTCCTGTGTGCAAAATTCTCAATAAAGGAATAGATACTTTAGGAGTTTTAGTTACTTTAGGATACATAGTTAGGAAGACGAAGAATGGGAATATAAACCTCTCAAATAGGGCAAATTAAGCAAATTAAAAAATAAATAATAAAAGCATCCAAAAGCAAAAGACATGAAAATAATTTAAAATTTGAACTCATGAAGAAACACATCAATTTGATGCATTTCGTTCATTCAATACTATCTATGCATTCACTTGAAAGCATTTTGTTTTGAAATTCATTATCAAAACCATTTTTCTAAAAACGTAATGTACTAAGCCTTAAAAATCTATTGCTAGTGGAGCAGATATAGCTCAAGTGGTTGTGTGCCTGCTTCCCACGCATGAGGTCCTGATTCAATCCCTTGTACTTCCTAAAAAAATCTACTGCTAAAAAATAATACATAAATTAAAATTCACTGCTACATAATTCACCAATATAATTTTAGTTATAACTAATAAAACTTAACTTGAGATAGGAGGATAAAGAAATTATAAATCTATTTTAATTAGCTGTTTCTTGAGATTCATATCAAAAGTAAAACAGTTTTGCTTCATGCACAAAAATGATAAATTCCCTTGAATTTAATAGATATATAGAATTAGAAAAAAATAAGAAAAAAATCTTCTGAAAAATGCCATAATTATTTCTGGTAACATAATTAAACTTCTTAGTGTACAAAACAGAATCCCAACTTTTCAATTATGCTAACATATAATTTACTTCCTACATTATGTAGGTAGTTTTCCTTTAGGACCTGAGGGTTGTGACTTGTTCTCATTAGTACTTAGGAAGTATCACACAAGAGACACCTTTAAACTCATCTTTGCATAAGCTATATTTTAGTTGGCCTGATTCCTTTACATTTTATTTTTCTCTTCCTGAAATCATGTCTTCCTTTGCTCCTGAATTATTTCCAACTGTGTTTTGCAGCTGTTGGTTCAATTCACAATAAACAATTGATTACACAGATCATAGAACAAGTTAATCAGTCTGGGACTTTGCTAATGAAAACTAAAGCTCCAGCAAGTTAATATATCAGTCTTAAGTAGAGAAGATATCTAAAACTAATTAAATACTGGTCCCAGTGACAGCGATTTAAGCTCTAATGCTGAACCCTTTATATTCCCTAGAATCACAGTTTTCATAATGGTAGTGTCAAATCACAACTTCATCTTTCGAATCAGTGTAATTGAGCACTGTGAAATAAACAATACTTTAGAAAAGTAACCTTGAAATCAAAATTTATAAGGCCTACAAAAAAATCATACAAGGACCTACATTGAGCCAACACTTCCCTTTGTCTTGGTGGAACTGATTTTTTTTTTTTTTAGACTTTTTTTTTTTTTTCCTTTTACCGGGAGGTCCTGGGGATCGAACCCAGGTCCCTCCATATCAGAGACGGATGTCCAACCATTTGAGCCACATCTGCCCCCTGTATCTGATTTTTAATCAGTAATTTCTAGAAAATAATCAACTCAGTTAGAGAGGGAAGAAGTCTTACAGTAACTATGCTTTCAACACTGCTTTATAGGATAGAGGTTTTTTTTTTTTTAATACTAAGTGACAAATTAATATTCAACTCCTCATAGTTTTCAGTGTGCATCTAACATGAACCATGTAATAACTTAATGGTTAAGTTTGGTATTAATCCAACATATCAAAGATATGTGGTATAGTAGTTTAACTTTTTTGTTAGGTGCAGGCAACATATAACACCATTAAGCACTTGCCTTGCATTTGTTTAGTATGTAATAGAAGGAGAGTCATATCAATGATGATATTCTACAATCTATATTGAAAAGGGAACTCTGGATGTCTGGATTTACAGAACAAGGCTATCAGTAAGCAACCTAATAGAAAATATGTAGTACATGTATCAAGGCAGATACAATGTAAATTTTATAAATTCTGTATTCCTTTATGTCTGTGGTCAAAAATAAAGAACACCTGATAATATTGGGCTAAGATGGTGTCCATGCTATCCCCAACCTTCCATTGGTGACTTTCCTAACATTTTATTTGCTAGACACATTCCATTTAGCACTTAGAGAATAAAATATCACAGGACATACAGTATAGTAATTTGTACATTTTAGGGGCTGCCACATTATAGGGGTGCTCTTGGGATGCGACTCAAAAATTCTTAGAGTGTGTCCTTTTCAATTACGTGTAATTCCTAAACCAGTAAGATCATTAAGAGTCCTCTCTGGCTGTTTATATTTCCAGGTAAAATTTATCTTATTTCCTAAGAAAAATATAATGAATTGGATACTCTACTATGCTCAATTCTTTGTTCAAATATGCAACTATTCCATTAAAAACAATCATTACATTAAGAAATCACTACATTAATGCATGATTCTGCATTGATCTTGGATCAGAAGTAATTTGCTAAAGAATATTATTTGGAAAATTAGGGATATTTGAATGTTGATTGTTGCAGTTTGATGTAATTATGAATTCCAAAAATATAATTGGATCATGCTTATAAACTGATCTGTTAATCAAGGCATGATTAAGTTATGATTAGAGCATTGACTGGGCCACATCAGTAGGGCGTTGAGCCCCACCCCTTTGGTGGGTGGGGAATCGAATTTAAAAGGCAAGGCAAAGGACAGAGGAAGCAGTTTTTTGAGAAGCAGTTTTGATATTGGAGAGAAGGCCCTAGGAGAAGAGAAGCGACCGTTTGCCTGATAGTCTACAGCTGACCTTGTGGAGGAAACAGGAGCTAAGCCCAGAGAGAAACGCAGCCCGGGGAAGAGAGGAACCCAAGAAGCCTGAACCCTGGCAGCTGTTGGAGCAGCTATCTTGCTCCAACACGTGGAAATGGACTTTGGTGAGAGAAGAAACTTAATGCTTTATGGCCTGGTATCTGTGGACTTCTACCCCAAATAAATACCCTTTATAAAGACCAACCAATTTTTGGTATTTCACATTAACACCCCTTTGGCTGACTAATACATTGATGTAGATAGTATTTTATGAGCTTAAAATTGTCTAAATTTGATAATTTGTGTTTATGTAAGAAAATATATCTTTTTGGTAAACACATTCAGACTTATTCTGGAGTGGATTATGATGAGTATGAATTATTCTCCAATGGCTCAGCCAATACACACACACACACACATACATAAGAGAAAAAACAAATGAAGCAAAATATCATCAATGGTGAGCAATTTTATTGGTTTGAATAGTGCCTTCCCAAAATTCAGTATGTGCATGTCCAACCAGAACTTGTGTCAGTGACCTTATATGGAAGTAGGGTCTTTGCCAATGTAACCAAGTTAAGATGAGGTCATATGGATTATTTTGGGCCCTAAATCCATTATGATTTGCATGTCCTTATAAGAAGATAGATATTTGCATACAGACACACACAGAAGGAAGATGATCACATGAAGACAGTGAAAGAGATTAGAGTTACTTTGCCACAAGGCAAGGAATGCCAAGCATTGCCAGCAACCATCAGAAGTCACAAGAGGCAAGGACACATTCTTCTTTCAGGCCTTTGGAGGTAGCAGGACCTTGCTGACACCTTGAATTCAGACTCCTAGACTTGAGAACGATGAGGGAATGAATTTCTGTTGTTTGAAGCCACTGAGTTTGTGGTAATTTATTAAGGCAACTCTAGGAAAATAAAACAGTTACTTTTGCCAGAGATCAATCGTCTAGTTGGAACAAAGTCTAAGTATGAATCTGTAATATTTTCTTGAATGCTATGAACTCTTCATATGTCACTCTAATTTAGAGGCATACTTCAATGATATAGTGGGTTCAGTTCTAAAACACTGCAATAAAGTAAATCTTGCATTAAAGCGAGTCACACAAATTTTTTGGTTTCCCAGTGCATAAGAAAGTTATGTTTACATGTACTGTACTCTATTAAGTGTGCAATAGCATTATATTTTAAAAATAATGTACATAACTAAAAAATGCTTTATTGCTAAAAAATGCTAACAATCATCCAAGCCTTCAGCAAATTGTAATCTTTTTGCTGGTCTTGCCTCCATGTTGATGGCTGCTGACTGATCAGGGTGTTGGTTGCTGAAGGTTAGGGTGATTGTGGCAATTTATTAAAATAAGACAATGAAGTTTGCCAAATTGATTGACCCATCTTTTCATAAAAGATTTCTCTAAAACATGCAATACTGTTTGACAGAATTTTATACACAGTAGAGCTTCTTTCAAAATTAGAGTCAATCTTTTTAAACTTGCCACTGCTTTCTCAACTAAGCATATGTAATATTCTAAAACCTTTGCTGTTATTTCAACAATGTTTATAGCATCTTCACCAGGAGTAGATCCCATCTCAAGAAATCACTTTCTTTGCTCATCCATAAGAATCAACTCTTCATCCATTAAAGTTTTATCGTGAGTTTGTAGCAATTCAATCACAACTTCAGATTTCAATACTAAGTCTAGTTCTCTTGCTATTTGCATGATATCTGCAGTTACTTACTCCACTGAAGTCTTGAACCCCTCAAAGTCATCCATGATGATTGGAATCAACTTCTTTCAAACTCTTGTTAATGTTGGGATTTTGACCTCCTCCCATGAATAACAAATGTTTTTAATGGCATCTAGAATGGTGAATCCTTTCCATATTTTCAATTAACTTTGCCCAGATCCATGGCAATTCTATGGTAGTTTTATCCTTACAAAATGTATTTCATAAATAATAAGACTTGAAAGTCTAAATGACTACTTGATCCATGGACTACAATATTAATATTGTTTTAACAAGTATGAAAACAAGATTCACCTCATTGTATATCACCATCAGAGTTCTTGGGTGAACAGGTACATGGTCAATGAACAGTCATATTTTGAAAAGATTTTTTTTTTCTGAGCAGAAGGTCTCAACAGTGGCTTAAAATATTCAGTAAACCATGTTGTAAACAGATGTGCTATAATCCATATTTTGTTGTCCCATTTATAGAGCATAGTCGATATAGTATAATTCTTAAGGGACCTAAGATTTTCAGAATGGTAAACAAGCATTGGCTTCAACTTAAAATCACTAACTGCATTAGCTCCTAACAAGAGATGTCCTTTGAAACATTGAAGCCAGGCATTGACTTCTCCTCTTTTGCTATGAAAATTCTAGATGGCACCTTCTTCCAAAATAAGGCTATTTTATCTACATTGAAAATCTGTTGTTTAATGTACCCATTTTCATCAATTATCTTAGCTAGATCTTCTGAATAATTTGCTGCAGCATCTACATCAGCAATTGCTGCTTCACCTTGCACTTTCATGTTATGGAGATGGCTTCTTACTTCATCAACCATCCTCTGCTAGCTTCAAACTTCTTCTGCAGCTTCCTCACCTCTCTCAGCCTTCATAGAATTGAAGTTAGGGACTTGTTCTGGGTTAGACTTTGGCTTAAGGGAATGTTGTGGCTGGTTTGATCTTCTATCCAGACCACTAAAACTTTCTCCATATCAGCAATAAGGCTGTCTCAATTTCTTATCATTCTTGTGTTCACTGGAATAACACTTTTAACTTCCTTTGAGAACTTTTCCATTGCATTCACAACTTGGCTAAATATTTGGCACAAGATGCCTAGCCTCTGGCGTACCCCAGTTTTTGGCATACTGTCTTAGTTTGCCACAAGGCTGCCAATGCAAAGTACCAGAAATGGGGTAGCTTTTATGATGAGTATTTTATTTAAGGCAAAAGCTTATAGTTCAGAAGCCATGAAATTTGCAAATCAAGGCATCATCAGAGACACTTTCCACCAAAGTCAGCTGCTGACTTAGCATCCTGCCACATGGTAATCAGGCAAGATGGCAGGTCTGTCAGTCTCTCTCTACTTTCTCCTTGAACTCATCTGTGACTCATCAGTCATCTCTCCCTGTGCCTTGGCTCCCTGAGCCTCTCAGGGTTTCTCTCTTTGAGCTCAGTTGTGGGTGAACCTGGAGTCCTTTCTCTCATATGGCCAGATCAAAAAAGTAGCTTCCTTTTTCTCTTATGTTGTCATCTCTCTCTGTCTCTGTTTATGTCAGACCCAGCAAAAGGGATGAGACTTAATCTGAGTCATGCCTCACTCATGTAATCCAGTCAAAAGAGCCTCACACCCATAGGAATAGATTAGTTAAAAAACACAATCTTTCTTTTTTGGGAATTCGTAAAAGAACTTCAAAATGTCACACATACCTTCCTCACTAAGCTTAATAATTTCTAGAGTTTGATTTAAAGTGAGAGACTGTGACTCTTCCTTTCACTTGAACATCTTGAGGCCATTTCCATGTTATTGGTTGACCTAATTTCAATATTATTGTTTCTCGTGTAGTGGGGAGGTCTGAGGAGAGGCAAAGAGATGGAAGAAGGCAGGGTGATCTAGCAGTCAGAACACAAACATTTATCAATCAAGTTTACTATCTTCTATGGGCAGTTTGTGGTGCCCCAAAACAAATACAATCATAACATCAAAGATCACAGATCACACATCACCATAACAGACACAATAACAATGAAAATGTGTAAAATATTGTGAGAATTACTAAAATATAGCACAGAGACATGAAGTGAGCCACACTGTTTGGGAAAAGGGCCAATGGGCTTGCTGAATGTAGGATTGCCACAAATCTTCAATTTGTGAAAAATGAAATATCTGCAAAGTACAATAAAGTGAAGCACAATAAAATGATGTATGCCTGTATGTATTTCTGAATTTACCAGATTTATTTAATCAATAAGCTTGCTTAGCTTGTTACTTAAAAATTTTGCTGAAATCAACCAGATTATTATTGAAATCCCAGATTTTAAAGGGATTACTTTGCTTTAACCACTGCCCAGTAGAAGACTAGATTGGTCAAACACTGGACTAGTTTTTACCACAGTGGAAATATTTCATGTTTGGGATTAATATCTATAATCAGTTGACCCTAAGTAAAGGAGATTGATTACCCTCCATCATCTAATCCCTGGAAGATCTTAACAGGAAGAAGTGAGGTTTCTAAGAATCAGAAAGAATTTTGCCTCAAAATGATATTCTCCACTCCATCATGAGTTTTCAACCTAAAGAATTCAGACTCAGGAATTCAAATTCACTGTAACTGGAACTTCCAGGCTCCACACTTCCTTACAAATTCAGATTTGCTATCCCCTATAATCATGGAAGCCAATTCCTTAAAATGAATCACTTTATATATAGTCGGTTCTGAGTAGCTCAAATCCTGACTGATAAGAGAAGTATGCTTCTTTCCTCCCATTCAAAAGAGCTTGTTTTTCACTTATGTGTGAACTCGTTTAAATGTTCAAAACATTTAGATTTTTCAAAATCTGTGCAATCTTAGTTTGTTTGAGTTGCTGTAATAAATTATCACAAGCTGAATGGTTTAAAACAACAGCTATTTATCTCACAGGTTGGGAGGCTAGAAGCCTGAAATCAAGGCATAATTAGAGTCATCCTTCCTCTGACATCCATAGGGTTCTGACAGTGGCTTGCCAGCAACCCATGGCAAAACTCAATCTCTGCCTCCATTACTTGACCATCTTGTTGCTCTCTAATTGTCGGTGTTCAATTTCCACTCCTTATACTGAAACAAGTCACATTAGATTAGGGCTCATTGTAACCTAATTGGGCTTCATATTAACTAGTAACATCTTTAAAGATCCTATTTCTAAGTAGTATCACATTCACAGGACCAGGGGCTAAGTCTTTTTGGATGATTCAATTCAATCTAAAACACAAAATAAAAAAAAATTGTATCTTTTTGGAGAACATAATTTAATCCAAAACACAGCCCCTCTCATTCTCTGTTTCTTTCTGAGTGATGAATTGAGAAGTAATAACTTATTTTTAACCTTAATCTCAGCCTAATATATACCTAAGAATCTTACCTCTTGAGCCTCACCTTGTATATTTACTACATAAATGATAATACTTAAATGATATATGTTACATTGTTTTCTTCAAGGTAGGGCATTCTACTTCTTAATTTTCACCTGTTAACATTATATCATCAATATATTCAACCACAGTACATAAAGGAGTTTGCATGCTTCTAAGTCCCCTAAGTAAAGTTATGGCAGTTAACACCAGAATTGACTCTGAGTTGAATTAATACTTGAATGTGTACTACATTTCCTCCCATGTAAAAAAAATCCACCACCACCACCATCACCCCACAACCTCTTCCCAACCCAAAACAATCCTCACTGTTAGGTACAGAAAGGTCAGTTATTACATATGTTTTTCCTCCAGCTCACTGAAAATACTTTGCCTTTGTTTCCATATTAAAAATGGCAAAATCAAAATGGGGAAAAGCTTTAAGTTTGAAGCTCAATCCACCTTTACATGAGTCAAACAGATGATTATACAAAAGTTAGTAAATACTAAGTACCCTTAAAGTAACATAAAAAGTCAATGTCTTCTTATTGCTTAGGGAGCCAGAATTGATTTATAGTTACCATAGATCTTGGCTTTGGGGAATCTAGAGTTTCCTAATTGATATGGACATTCTCAACCTTTGCTTCCCGGAGATATTTCAAGGTATTCCATTCAGTCTTCATTTGCATAATGAATTTAAGTATTGGAGTAACAGCTACATTCCATGTTATAAAATTATTTAGTGATTATCACCTTATTCCCTTTCATCACTACAACCTGTATGCCTACTTACACTATACACACACACATAGAGGTTATTGTAGGTCCTTTATCACAGTCCATGAATGGTTGTGCAGTGTGCCTCAGAATCCATAAATTTTACCTTTGTCTTATCAGTTTCCACTCTTGGCTCAGTATGCTTTTCCCTAGAATGAATAACAATAATTAGTACACTGCAACATTTTTTATATTATTTTACTTCTATTTTAATAAAGCTTTTATTTAATATCTGTGGGATTTATAGTCTTCATGCTCCAATCAAATGGTTCTCCTCACATTGTGTATATCAAAACTTAGCCATGTCATACCCTGGGAAGCCAGCAAGTCATATTCATATCAAGATATTATTTCTCTTCTGTTGATCACTCTGCCATTTTCCTCACAAATATTTAGCTATAATGGGTTTGGGGACTTTATTTAAATCCCACTATTGCCACCAATTTGTATTTCCACCATATTGAAAAATGCATATTGTAAAATTAAACTAGTTTTAATGAGTTCCGGATTAATGTAGTGACCAAACACAGACAAAAATCTAGGTAAATCAAACAAGGTTTACTTATTTAAAACATGTAGAAGGCAGCCAGTGCTGGAAGGTAATACAGCAAAGAGAGTAACAACATTAGCCAATAACAAAGATTTTTTTTACAGGTACTCCAGGTACAGATACTCAACTGCAGGTTATACTTCTGAGTAGAGGTCATTTAGATCATCTCAAAACTCATTTGTCTCCCTTCTGGCCCAAGCTAATATTCATTAAACTAAAACATAATTTCTCAATTTTGACCCTGCTGACATTTGGACCAGATAATTCATCACTGTGGAGGGCATCGTAACATGTTTAGCATCATCTCTGGCATCTATCTACTAGATATAAGTAACACACCCTCCCTACTGAGTTCATAGTCAATTGAGAAATCAAATAGTGGAGTCTGAGAGAAGGCATTGAATGCTGGGGTTAATATTCATAAATTAGAACCTATAAAGACTGAAAGTGAAGTTGTGGATTAGATGCAAGCCATAGCCAGGTATTCTTATGATCTCCACAAATGATTAAATAATTGAACTTTGGAACACAAAGTAATGGAGATTTTGCACCTAAATAGCATATAGACTCAATGTAGAATCATCATTTCCCATTCTTAGAGACCCATTAATGAGGACAGAGTGAGAAATAGGTACCCATAATTATCTCTAGAAGGGGTCAGAATCTGAGGGTAGATCCCATAGAAGCAGTAACAAAGCAGACCCACTGGTCTTCCAGATAGAAAAGATACAAAGGGATTAAGAGAGAGAAAGATCAAGTGTGGAGGAGTGGAAGAGATTTTATGATTCTTAATTGCATAAGTCATTCTTCCTTCTTTAAGGATGAGTGAGTGAAACAATGTGTGTAATATTTCCAACATTTCTGAAAGTCTTAGGCTAGACAATACCAACTTTATTAGAAAAAAATAGTTATCCCTACACTAGAGAAGAGACAATCAGAGAAAGCCAAGTTTAGACAGTAAGGTCAGTTCAAGTCAGATAAAGGGGGAAGAGTCATGCAGAAAGTAAGTGATCAACTTCAGTAGTGTACAGTATGCTTTCTGCATAAACTCAGCAAATAATATTCAAGTCAAGGTGAATATTATAGCCAAGGTCAGGGATTTTTCTCATGGAAAGTAAGTTGCTATTGCACTTTGTTGGAAGCAAGAGATTTCTTGGAAGGTGATTAAAGTAATACATGCTTGAAATTAGAAAACTATGGACAAGTGTTAGTGAAACTAGAAAATGAATGGGTAGATTTAAGGAAGAGAAGGATGAGATTTTAAAGTAAACACAAAAATATACTAATCTTCCAAACTTTAAATAAAAAAATCCCTATTCATCTATTAAATTCATGGAGAATGTCTTCATCAGAACATTCCTTAATAATAGTTACTTTTAATTTTTTATTAACTTTTATCATTCTTATATACATATCCCTAAACAATAAGTGTATAGGAAAAGCTGTGAACTTACAAAACAAACATGCATATCATCATATATGGCTCTCATATATTATCCCACCACCAATAACTTGCATTGTTGTGAATCAATTGTTACAAACTATGAAAGAACATTGTCAAAACATTACAGCAAACTATAGCCAATATCTTACATTTGGTGTATTTTTCAAAATTTTCTTATTGTTCCAGGAAGTTTTTCAGATAAATTGCCAAATTTCTCAGTACATAAAAAACTAGCAATTATATTTAGAATATTAAAACTGAAAATTTTAGGAAACAAACTTTAGGAAAATGGAGATAATTTAAAAATAGAAGAAAGGAAAGAAACAGTTTTTACTTGGGCAATCATTTGAACATGAATGAATATTTATTAGAATAAGAGCTAGGATCTATCATGTTGCATTCTTCTAGTGACTGCCAATCTACATTAAGAATGTCTTTAAAATAGTTTGTTGTCTTGAATGCTGATTCAGCATTTATATGCAATCCTTATCCCAAATCGATCTGCTAAAGTAGAATTGATTTTGAATTTGCTTTTTATGTATAAGAAACATAAGATTAGTTTCAGTGAATTACCTTGCTTTTCCATATGTCACCTTGAACTCTCATAAAAACCATGCCAAATCTTAGCATGGTCCATTTTTAGTTTTTAAGAATATACTTTAATTGAAGTTGAAAATGTGCTTTATTTTCTTAGTGTTTGTTTGATTGATTGATAATTTATTGCCAAACTACAACATAGAATTAGCTATGAAATTTCTTTTGGGCAAAGATTGTATTCATTTCACCATTTTTACCTTTAACCTCTAATGTATAAATTCTCCATTCAGAATTATGACTGAAAGAATGCAAAAGTAGTTGGAAGCTAAAGGAAGTATGTGTTCAGTCATACCACTTCCAAAGTCCCTCCTGCCTTTAGGAGTTCAATTGATGTCATGTTAATAGCCATCTGTAACTTCATATAACAAGTGTGGACCTCCAATTGCTCTCTAATTGCATCTTTTGAAATACCTTTAGAATATTTATCTTGAAAATTTTATTTCAGATGTATCGTAATCAACTCTGAAAAACAAAATGATGATACTATGTGATACTATAAAGGCATATGCAAACAATCCAGTAAAGTATAATGAAATAAATAAAGAATATGCATATCAATTAATATGTACTAAAATATCTCAAAGTGTGTATAAAAGATAGATGTCTGTAGTGAAACATTTGGCTGATCATTCCTACCAAAAAAAAAATGAAACCATACTTCACACACTGTTCTGAAATTACAGATAAATTACTTCTTACCTTACAAAAGAGGTATAAATGGCTGTTCATATGCTGGTTGAGCCCTGAGTCTTAGCAGAGTTGCAGCATACACCTACTCTCCAGTTCATCGGACTCACCCAAGACAATTAACAAAAGGGTCATGATGGAAAATACCCAACCCCCAAAACAAAGAGTATCTTTCACTGCAAGCAAGACAGTTCCATCCATATGTCCCATGGGATCTAAGCACTCTCTCATATGGAAGCAGATTGGGCATCACCATCCCCAAATCCTCAAGACTGAGGAATGAACAAACATAAAAGGGGACTGTAACTATAGACTAAAGTAGACTTATTATTATTCTAGTAATGGAAGAACTTGTAACATTAATATAAAGACAGTGGTCACCAGAGGTTCTAAGAAAAGGGAGAGGGAAGAATAGGTATAACATGGGGCATTTTAGGGACATTGGAATTGTTCTGCATGATATTACAATATGGGATATAGGCCATTATACATTTTGTCAAAACCTATAAAATTGGGTGGTGCAAAGTGTAAACCATAATGTGAACTACAGACCATGATTAGTAGCAATACTTCAATATGTCTTCATCCATTGCAACAAATGTACTACACTAATGAAAGATGTTGTTAATGGAGGAAAGGGTGGGAGGGAGAGAGGGTGGGGTTTATGGGAATCCCACATATTTTCAATATATCATTTATTTAATCTATAGCTTCTTTAAAAATAAAGAAAAAAAGGGGGTAAACTGTTACATTAAAATATTGACAAATGATTATATAATTTAGGATGAAGAAGTATTTCCTCACTTTGAAAAAAGAAATATAAATTATAAATTAAGATATTAATACACGTGACTGTACACAAATTTAAAGTCAATGCCTGGCAAGAAAAAGATCCATTAAGTTAAGATATGATAAATTGGAAAAAGCACAGCATGTGAAACAAAGATTAATGACCTTAATATGTAAACAGAATTTATAAACTAATAAAAAAGAATAAATTTACTGATTAAAAATTGGAAAATCAGACTAAATTGATAATAACTAGAGAATTAATAATTGCAGCAAAAATGTATTGAGCTTTTAATATGGGACAGAAATTGTATTAACCTGTTAACTTGAATTATCTCATATAATCCTTAAAATAACAACTGTATTACTACTAGTGTATTATGATTGAAATTATCACCATCACCAATACACATTATAGTATATTTCATACAAATGCAAATAGAAAATATATTTTTTACAAAAATATTAATCCTCACAAGGTAATAAAAATCCACAAATAGTTAAAAATGAGGTTATATTTTTGACACACCCAAGTGACAAAGCACAAAAAAATTAAAACGTCAGTTTAAGGAAAATTCTACATATGAGGAAAAAGTCCATTATATTACCTATTTTGGGACATATACAAATATTCTGGAGTTCAATTTGAATGAATAGGAAAAGATGATCAGAGAGTTTGCATATGACGCTCAAAAAAATAGTTGTGAAAGCAAGGAAATTTGGAGGCAAAAATACAAACTCATGAAAATATTTGAGCTTAAATATTTATGTATTTCAACATGGAAAATATGAGGTTTGAAAAATCCTCCATTTAGTACAATTTACCCTCGACCTGCCAGTACTTCAGAGTCTATACAGACAATATTTTATCAATTAAAATATTATAATCCAGAGAAATGTCAAGTGCAGATATGAATGAGTAAAGAATGTATTAGCAATAAAATGCAATTTGAAGTATATTGCTGCCAATTTTATAAAACAATAATACTTAGAACTTTTTTCAGAAAAATACCCATGACATAGCATTAGAGACATGAATATGTCCCAACAATATTTATTTTCTCACATTTTTAATATCCAAGAAATAAAAATGGAGAATTATTATAAAATTTGCTTTCATGTTTATGGATATATTCTATTATAATTTTAAAAATAATTTTATTTTTTGAAAAACAATTGAAATATATTTTAAGTATACCAGAATAGTAAAACAATATTGATAATTAAAATATTTTTAAAAATATAATTCTAATTATTTTTAATGCCCTCTTATCATCAAAAGTATCCTGGTTTGGATGGTCAATGATATGGTAATCATTTCACCCAAAACTGTTATATGCCCTGGTGGCTGTGGGATGAATTAGACTGCAGGGTTGATGAATGCCATATGACATGAGGGGAACATAGTGAAAATATGTAAGATTATATAAATAAATCTGATTGTTCTTTTCCAAATTTGTTTAATAATGCATCTATAGGTAAGCTAGTTACTAGACAGTGCACGTTAAAAATCTTTTGTTCTTTTGGAATCAGTCTATTGTAGGAGAGCATAAAAAGCCTTTTGACCAATGGAAAACATTTATGTTTCAGGCATATAAAATTACTATAGATAATCCCTTAACTATATCAAGGTCAGCTATATCATGTAACAATAATAATTTGTATCTATAGCCGATTGTACTGTTAACAAATCTTACATAGGCACTCCTTGGTTTGCGCCCCCCACCCCATAACACTGTAGAAAGGGGAACACATATGACTCATCTTCATTTAAAAAAAAAAGAAATTGAGATGGAGTTTAAATGATTCGGTCAAGGTCAGCTAGCTGATTAATGATGGATCAGGATTTTAGCTTAAGTCTTTTTCTCCAAATCTATTGGTTATAACTTTACAGCACACAATTTTTCATAGTTCCCCAGCAGTTAAATAGAGGAAGTTTTCAAAATTTCTATCACCTGTTACAGTTTTGAACTTGTGATTGATGGTTTCATCATGCAAGCAGTAATTTCCCATTGAAACATGGATGGATTAACAACTACAATTAAGATTTCTTTTTCTGGTATTTTGGGGCTCCCTAGTATTCTCTTTTTTAAAAATATATTTACAGCTACTTAAAACACAGCAATAGCATCTTTTGAGAATTTTATGTCATTGAGATTGGCATGAATAAAATGTTTTCAAGTGTGATAATTATAAATTGATTGATACGATGGCATCATCATTCTCTGTAAAATTAAGTTAATGAGTGGCATGGCTATTGTTATCAAGACTAGGTATTGTTTTCTAATGTCTTGTCCTTCATTTATTCTCTGTCCATCTTGGGAAACTTGAGCTACACCTGCAACATCAGCCATCAGTATCCTTATACTAATATGATTATCTGCAGAGGAATTGAGCAATGTTCAAAATTCCGGGACTTAATTTTTAAAATATTATTTCCAACATCATATATCCTTCCTTCAAGTTTGTCTTGACCTGTGTGCCTTAGGTCTGATTATTTGATTTTCACTTCATTTGCCTACTCTGAAGTAATGTTTGGTTGCTCTTGTTATTGATGCTAATTTTTGCCCTTGCTAATCTACCTAATATTTTAGGATTCGTTGGTTTTTCAAGTGACCCAACCAGAGGGTTATACTTAAGGTCTAGGATTAATAATATTTTCCTGGTAACAGGAAAAGAGGGCATGTGCCAATGTGTGCTTGTGTGAAATATGTAATATGCTCACTGTATTAGTCAGTCAAAGGGGTGCTGATGCAAAATACCAGAAATCTGTTAGCTTTTATAAAGTGTATTTATTTGGGGTAGAAGCTTACAGTTACCAGGCCATAAAGCATAAATTATTTCCCTCACCAAAGTCTTTTGCCACATGTTAAAGCAAGATGGCTGCTGATGTTCAGCGTTCCTCTTCCTTAAAGCTCTGTGGTGTCAGCTTCTTCCAATATCAGCTGTAGGCTGGGATAGGTCTCATCTCTCTCCTGGGGCTCATTTCTTTCCAGGCTCAGATGCTGTGCTCTCTCTACAAGGTCAGCTGGAAACTATCAGGCGAATGCCTCATCTCTGTTCCCAGGACTGCTGCCATGTCTAATGGATCCTTCTTTCTCTCCTCACATATCTGCTTCTATGTGTATTTACTTCCCAGGGCTCCAGCATTAAAACTCCAACTAAATCCTCTGCCTTATTATTTTCCTACTAAGGTGGCCCAATCAAAGCCTTAAACATAATTTAATCAACTAATAGTGAAACTTCTGAATCCAATACAATATAATATGCCCAGAGGAACACCAGTTTACAAACATAATCCAATATCTATTTTTGGAATTCATACACATTATCAAACAGCTACACACACCATTCAAATGATAAAGATAATGGCATATGTATAAATTTCAATGACAGCAGTAGAAATTGTTTATCTTACTTGCTCTCTATCTTTACTTTTTTATGCATATAATAAACTTTATTTGTAAAAAAGTTTTAGATTTCAGAAAAGTTACATCAAAAGTATTGAGGATTCCCATTATCTCACCCCTCCCCCTCCCAAATTTTCCCCTATTAATAACATTTTACATTAGTGTGTTACATTTGCTATAATTTATAAACAGATATTGAAGGATTGCTGCTAATCAATTATGATTAAATTATGGTTTACACTTTGCACTGTACAGTTTTATAGGTTTCTTTAAATATACTTTTTAATATATATTTTTAAAAAGAAACATATTACATAAATGTTACATTAAAAAATATAGGAATTCCAATATGCCCTACTCCCTACCTCTCCCACATTTTCCTACATTAACAACATCCTTCATTAGTTTGGCACATTTGTTACAATTGATGAACACAGTTTGGAGCATTGACACTAAGTGTGGATTATAGTTTACATTGTAGCTTACACTCTCTCCCACACATTTTTGTAAGTTATTACAAGATATATAATGGCCTGTATCTGTTGCAATGTCATTCAGGCCAGGTTGCAAGTCCTGAAGATGGACCCAAATTACACCTATTTTTCCCTCTCCCTCCATTTACAACCTCCAGTGGCCACTACCTCCACATCAGTAATAAAATTTCTTCCATTGCTACAATCACATTAAGTCTATAGTAGAATACCAGTAAGTCTACTCTAGCCCATCGTTCATTCCTCAATCTTGAAGATTTGGGGATGGTGATGCCCACTCTTTTTCAGATTAAGAGGGGGCTTAGATCTTATGGGGGCAGATAGAAAGAACTGTTTTGCTTAGTATTGTAGATATTATTTGTTTTGTGGGATGAGGTTTGTCCATCATCATTTTGTTGGTTGTCCTGGGTAAGTCCAATGAAATGGAGGGTAGGTGTTACCCTGCTGAGATTCAGGGATCTACCGGCATATGAACATACCAAAGATTTAAATCTCTAGGACATATATTTAATGAGTATAGTGCTAATAATATGATCAAATAAAAGGGGTAGAAGATTCATGAGTAGGGAAATTATAAATGAACATTACTCTGTTACAATGGTGAAATAGATTATCATATATTCCAAGGTAAAGCCCGCCAACAGCGTGCCAATTTCATGAGGTTTGTGTCTTGTCTATATTGTCCAGGTGATTCCAGAGCTCTCAGGACCACCTCTGTATGAGGCTTTATTTACTGTGGCAGTTAGTGAGATCTGCCTGAGATTTGTTCATGTGGTCATAGAGTATTATCTCAGTGGGTAGAGCCCCACACAATAAAAAACAAATTATTAAATTCCTTTTTTGCAGAGTCCTGCTACTTTCTCATATAGTGTGGCAAGAATCGTTAGAGTTCATTGGCAGTGTATAAAAAAAGAAAACAGACCAATATGCCAAGTCTTGCATATTAATACTTAAGCTTATCAACCTTATTATTGTAAAATTGAAACTTAGCCTAAAAGTTACCTCCTGAAAACCTTCTTTAACTCAAATGTGACCTCTCTCTAGGCCAAACTCAGCAAAAAAACTCACTACCTTCCCCTCAGCGTGGACATGACTTACAGGGATAAACCTCCCTGGCATTAATACCAAGTGCCAACCACTGACATATTTAGAAAAAGACTGTAACCAAAAGGGGGAAACATTAAATACAAAAGAATTTTTATAGCTAAGAGATCTCAAAGTGATTCAGGTCATTCCAGAGGTTATGCTTATGCTTTTTTAATAATAGATAAGTACCAGTTATTGTTCTGCATGCTTCACACAGAGTGGATATTTTAATATTCACAACAACAAATAAGATAAATGCTACTATTCTGAATTTACAGAAAAGCAAACAGAGGCATGAAAGGTTAAATAAATCCAAAATATTACATTTCTAATAAATTGCAGAAATGGGATTCAGAACCAGGCAGGCTGACTCCAGAGTCAATGAACCTCTTAATCCCTTTTCTATAAATACTAACCTTATGGCAACTACTTGTCTTCTCTGTGAAGTGATTCCTAAAGATAAGGGTCAAAATACTTACTACCAAGGAGTCTAGTTGTGCCTACAAATTTTCTATAAGGAATCCTTGATTGTCTTCAATGAGCAGATTATGATCTAATTCATTAATTTATTCATTTGTAGCTTTCCCTAATTGAAGGCTGCAATTGATCAGATCCACTTCTTTCCAAAATATCAGGATTTTTGGATTTATGAATGAACCAAATATATTAGGTAACATTGTTTGATTCAAAAAAAAATTTTTTATATGTATCCAGTACATTTAATTGAGAAATGTATATATTTATTCATCTGTGTTTACTTTTTAGTTTTTAATTGTTTATATTTTCAATTATTAAATGTATAAAATAAAGTAAAAAAAATTAAAAAAATGAAATAACCTTTCTTTTATAAAGTGTTTCACTCCTTTTAGCTATACAACTTCAATTAAATGTAACAAAATCCCTTGATAAACAAACTGGAAATTAATCTCGGTATGCATTCCTATTCACATGTAATTACTTATTACAAATATTTCCCTTTAATTACTCTATTTAAATAACTTTTTTTATAAATGTATGGATACATCCTGTCTTTTCTACTATATATTAAATAACTTTTGTAACATATTTTCTTCTTTTTAGCTTCAATCAAAACCTCCTTGAATGATTTATGAACATATGTACCACACATTTAGAACTAATAGTCTCCCTAAAGTATACCATTGGAATCACACCTTCATTATCAAACATAATTTCAATGGAGAAGGTTATGTTCTTGTTTTCACATTCCCAGTTAATTTTAAGAGTCATTCCCCTATGTTTTTGAAAATTTTCTTTATAAAATATATATGAAAGCTTGCTAAACATAGTTTTATCTTCCTTTGATGGCTAAGGGTAAACAATATTAATATCTGATATTATCCCATGCTTCCAGACTGTAAAGTCTTCTAAGGATACTGAGTTGCTCTGGGATCAGATTTTCTTTTCATTCAAGCCTCAGGGCATCTGATTACCTTAAACAGAGGTTTCTCCTCTATAATCATTGAGACCTCTAGTCTCCTTTGCCGCATCTAGACATTAAGGAGGAGTGTATTCTTCAAGAAGCCCAGCTATTTTAATCAGATCCTCCTTTACCTTTTCTTCTCTCTTGTATTTTTTTCTTTTCTCTTCAATTTTCTAGCCCCTCTTACCAATCTTGTATTTGATGGGTGAATTTTGAGTTTGTGCCTCTAACTCAATATTTAATTAAATAAGAAATGGATGAGCATATTCTGAAAAGCTCTGGAGTTGTGAGCCCAGTAAAATTATCAGGTCAACTGATTTTACTGCTTATTTTGCTGCATGTAGCTCCTCATCTCTCTTTCTCTTCTCATCTTACTAAAGACAACATTTGAAACAGTTGGCCACTGCCTCCATTTGGAAGCTTTCTTGTTTTTGCATCCATGATTCTAAACCACTGGTTACGCTCTTTCAAGTATTGGAACAGCATGGTGTAGTGGTTAGGTCCATAAACTCTGCAGCAAATCTCCTTTAGTTTGAAGCCTGATTTTGCCATTCATAATGTGACTTCAGAAAAATTTACTTTGTCTCAGTTTCCCAAATCTGTAAACTGGGCATGATGATGAGAATGAGGTTAACTAGCTTATACTATTGCCAGGTTAAATAAGTTAATCCTGGTAAGGAATTAGAAGAGTAATTGGCCTAGTAAATGTTATCTAAGTATTAGCTATTATTGTTAGTTCTGTACTCACACCTCAGTTTCCTTTGCTGCATATTCTCTGTCTGTCTTCTAAATTTTCATAGTGTTACAGGTTATATTGTGGACAATTTCTCTTCTTTATCTATAAACTCTACATTGGGAACTCCATTAAGTCCCCTGAGTTTAAATACCAGCCATGTATTCATGACTACCAGTATTAGTTTTAATGCATTGTACTACTGTTTATAAGAGATTATTATCTTTTGTCTGGTCAAGTATTCTCTTCTTTTTCCATCCCATTCCCCTCCTCCAAAATAGAGAAATATTCAATTGTGCTTAATATACATTTTGTTTTACAAAATGTTTTATATGCATGAAAATCTAAGTAAACTGTATTGTATTATACATTTCATTATCTATTCCTTTTGTTTCTTTTCCTTTTTACCAAGTACTATGCTTCATGGGCTATCTTTATTGCTTTCTGTACATATGGTTTGCTTCTTCTATTTGCTCCAATGTGTGTATCTACCATGTTTTACCCACTTCCTCTCTCAGTGATGAATGTGATATTACATCCTAACTCACTGACCCCATGAGTAAAGCTTCAATGAATATGCATATGCATGTCTCTTTATGGATCTCTGAAATAATTTATGTGGGATATTTCGGAAAAGAATTGTTGAGACATAACTCCCCAAATATGGCTACACCAATTACATTCCCAAGATCAATGCATATTATAGACAGTTTCAAAAGGACACTGCTTCAACATAAAGATGACTTTGAACTTCAGCACTAAACATTTAATAATACCTTGGTTTATAAATGGCCTAATATGTGCAAAATATTCTGCAAGTCTATCATTCTCCAGAAGCACTTACAGAAAGACCCTATAGTCACAGGTCCCAGCTATCAGGGGGAACATGACTATTTTCAATGAAGGTTGATCCATATTTAACTTCTGTTGCACTTCTTCCCCTATAGCTCAAAAGTGCATATCTAGCAATGCATATTCCATCCAACTCAGTTAAATAGTATCTCTGTCATCTATTGAAAAACATAATTCATTTTGAAGTATCTTTTTCCATTTCTGCAAAAAAAGAAGAAAATTCTAAACACCATAATCTTTTTTCACATAGAAATATTTTATGGTTTATAAAAAAGTAAAATAATAAAAGATGCTATGATCTGAAGGAGACAAAGTGCTTGAAGTATTCACTTAAGTACAAGCGAGTAAGCAGATAATGTTGGTCTTATTTTTTTCTCTTCCCACCTGTTCTGCAAAAATTTGTATTTTCATTTTTTCCCCAATTCTCTTTTCCAGCTCTTTGGAATAGTTCCCATTTTGTACCACAGGCTTAGAAATAAGAGGGATATGTGAAATAAAATTCATCTTAGCTTATAGATTTTTTTCTAAGAAAGTTGTAAGTTTACAGAATAATAATGCAGGAAATAGAGTCTCCACATACCTCCAATATTAACAGTTTGCATTAGCGTAGTACTTTTGTTAAAATTGATGAAAGAATATTATTATAATTGCATTATTAACTATGGTATATAGTTTACATTATGGTTCAATGTTTGGGTTGTAAAGTCTTATCATTGCTTTAAAAATTTTTTTCTAGTAACATATGCACAACCTAAAACTTCCTCTTTTAACCATATGCAAATATGTAATTCAGTGGTAATAATTATGTCCACAATATTGTGCAACCATCACCACCATCCATTACCAAACATTTTCCACCAACCCAACCAGAAATTCTGCATCAATTAAGTATTAACTCCCCATTCGCTACACCCATTCATAGAGTTTCTGACTCTATGAATCTGCTTATTCTAATTAGTTCATATCAGTGAGATGATACAATATTTGTCTTTTTGTGTCCAGCATATTTCACTCAACATGATATTTTGAGGGTTATCCATGTTGCCATATGTATTAGAACTTCTTCTTTTTATGGCTGATTAATATTCCATTGTGTGTATATATGCCACATTTTGTTTATCCAGTCATTGGTTAAAGGACACTTGATTTGCTTCAATCTTTTATCAAGTGTTAATAATGCCATTAAGAACATTTCTGTGCAAATATATTTTCAAGACCCTAATTCTTCTGTCTATATACCTATAAGTGGGATTACCAGGTCATATGGTATTTCTATACTTATCTTTATGAAAAGCAATTGAACTGTTTTCAATCCAACCAACAATGAATGAGTGATCCTATTTTTCCACATCCTTTCCAACATTTTTAAATAGTAGCCAAACTAGGGAGTGTGAAATGGCATCTAATTGTGGTTTTGATTTGCATTTGCCTAGTATCTAATGATGTTGAGCATTGCATATGTTATTTGGGAAAACATCTACTTAAATACTTTGCCAATTTTTAATTGGGTACTCTTTTTGTTGTTGAGTTTTAGGATTTCTTTATATATTCTGGATATTAAACACTTATAAGATATGCAGTTTCCAAATATTTTCTCCATTCTGTAGATTGTTTTTTTCTAACAAGATGAAGTCCTTTTGTGAACAAAATTTTTTAATTTTGATGAAGTCCCATTCATCTCTTTTCCTTTGTTGCTCAAGCTTTTGGTGTGAAGTCTAAGAAACCATTGCCTAAAACAAGGTCCCGAAGATACTTCTTTGTGTTTTCATCTAGGAGTTTTATAATCTTGGTTCTTATATTTAGGTCTTTGATGAATTTTGAATTAATTTTTGAATATGGAGTGAAATCGGTGGCCTCCTTCATTCTTTTGCATATGAATATCCAGTTTTCCCAGCACCATTTGTTGGAAATACTGGTCTTTTCCAATTTAGTATATTTGAAAGCCTTTCTAAAAATCAATAGACCATATACTTGAGGACCTATTTCTGAACTGTCAATTTGATTCCTTTGATCTATATGTCTATCACTGTGTCAGTATAACATTTTTCTGTTTTGATTATTTTTTAATAAAAGTTATTGAGGTATATCATTCATACATGAACATACATAAACAATAAGTATAGAACAAATGTTGTGAACTTATAAAACAACATGCAGATAATCATAAAAGGCTCCCATACATCACCACCATCACCTTGCATTGTTGTGAAATAATTGTTACTAACTATGAAATAGCATTGTCAAAATATTGCTCCTAACTATAGCCTATATCTTACATTTGGCGTATTTTCCCCCAACCCACCCAATTAATAACACCCTATATTTGTTTTATGCAAGTTTTATTGTTCATGAGAGAATTCTCTCATATTTGTCCTGTTAACCACAGTCCATCTTCCAACACTAGATTCCCTGTGTTATGCAGTCCCATATTTTGTATAATCCATTCAAAGATTTATTGAAATTCTAACAATGGAAGAAGTTTTATCATTGATATGGAGGTAGTGGCCACTGGAGGTTCTGAAGGGAGGGAGAGGGAAAAATAGGTGTAAATTGGGGCATTTTCTGGACTTGGGAATTGTCTTGAATGACATTGCAATGACAGGTATAGGCCATTATACATATTTTGTAATAACTTACAAAAACGTGTGAGAAAGTGTGTAAACTACAAAGTAAACTATAATCCATGCTGAGTGGCAATGCTCCCAAATGTGTTCATCAATTGTAACAAATGTGCCAAACTAATTTAAGATGTTGTTGATGTGGAAAAATATGGGAGAGGTAGGGTGTGGGGCATAAGAAAATCCCCTATATTTTTTATGTATCATTTATTCAATCTATGTAGCTCTAAAAAATTAGTAAGTATGTAAAAAAGCCATAAATATATATATATCACTGTTAACTATCATCCATAAGTTACATTATTTGTAATTTTCCCATGTATCTCCATATTAATACTTCGTGAAAGAAGAACATTCTTAAATTTATACTATCAACCACAATCTTCACCCACCACCTAAATCACTGTTATACATACCCTACATTATTCTCTAGTTTCCTTTCAATTGATATCTACATCCACAGACTACCTCTTTCAGCCACAATCTCATTAATAAATCAGCAGTGCTAGTTATGCTCATTACATGTTAACATTAACATGAGCTCTACTCATTTCTACACTTTTACAATAAACCATATTACAAATTCTACATACATTGAGCATCAGTTCCCATTCTCAGTCCACATTCTATTTCCTAGTCACCTGTACTCTAGAGTTTACCTCCCTGAGTTAATTCATCATATTTAGTTCAAATTAGTGAGATCATAAAATAATTTCTCTTTTGTATCTGGCTAATTTTGTTCAACGTAATATCCTCAAAGTTCCTCCATGCTGTCATATGCTCCCCAATTTACTTCTTGTTATAGCTCATATTCCATTGTACCATATTTGTTTAGTCATTTATCAGTTGATGGGCACTAGGGCAGGTTCCATATTTTAGCAATTGTAAATAATGGTCATCTGTGTGCATATGTCAGTTCTCTTCCTTGCTTTCAGTTTTTCTCAATAAATTAGTAATGCCAGGATTGCTCAATCAAATGACAGTTCTATATTTAGCTTTTTGATGTACTGCCAAACTGTCTTCCATAGAGGCTGAACAATTATGCATTCCCACCAACAGTGAAGGAGTGTTCCTCTTTCTATGCATCTTCTACAGCACTTGCAATTTCTGTTTTTTTGATGATGGCCATTGTGTAAGGTGTGAAATGGTATATGAATGTAGTTTTGATCTGCATTTCCCTAATAGCTAGTGATTTTGAGCATTTCTTCATGTGCCTTTTGGCTATTTGTATTTCCTCTTTGGAGAAAATTTTATTCAAGTCATGCCCATTTTTTAATTGTTGCTGTTGTATGATCTTTTTATGAAACATTGATTTCAAACCGTTGTCAAATATGTGGTTTACAAATATTTTCTCTTAATGAGTAGGGTACTTTTTTACTTTCTGGACAGTCTTTTGAAGAACAAAAGTGCTTAATTTTGAGACAGTACCATTTATCTAGTTTTCTTTCGATGCTCGTGCTTTTTGGGTGTAAGGTTTAGGAAACTACCGCCTACGAAAAGATCTTAAAGATGTTTTCCTACATTTTCTTCTAGGAGTTTTATGGTTGTCACTTTTAATTTAGTTTCTTGATCCATTTCGAGTTAATTTTTGTATAAAGTGTGAGATACAGGTCTTCTGTCTTTCTTTTGGATATAGATATCTGGTTCTCCCAGCACCATTTGTTGAATAGACTGTTCTGGCCCAGATGGGAGGGCTTGACCGCCTTGTCAAAAATCATTTGACTGTAGATGTGAGGGTCTATTTCTGAGTTCTCAATTCGTTTCCATTGGTCAGTGTGTCTTTCTTTATGCCAGTACCATAGTACAATGCTGTTTTTACCAATGTAGCTAAGTAATATGATTTAAAGTCCGGGAGTGAGAGTACCCCAACTTCATTCTTCTTTTTTAAGATCTTTTTGGCTATTCAGGTCCCCTTACCCTTCAAAATAAATTTGATAACTGGCTTTTCCATTTCTTTAAAAAAGGCAGTTGGGATTTCTATTGGGATTGTGTTGATTCTGAAAATCAGTTTGGGTAGAGTTGGCATCTTCATTATATTTAGTTTCCCAATCCATAAGCATGGAATGTCTTTCCATTTATTTAGGTCTTCTTAGGTTTCTATTAGTAATGTTTTGTAGTTTTCTGATTACAGTTCCTTTATATCCTTGGTATATATTTCGAAATTTTTTGTTCTTTTAGTCGCTATTATAAAAATTTTTTTCTGACATCCTCCTCTAATTGATCATCAGTAATGTAGATAAACACTACTGATTTTTGCATATTAATTTGTATCCTGCCACTTTGCTGAACTTTTCTATTAGTTCTAGTTGTTTTCTTTCGGATTTTTCAGGATTTTCTAGACGTAGGATAATTTCATCAGTGAATAGTGAGTTTTATTTCTTCCTTTCCTATAGTGGTGCCTATTATTTCATTATCTTACTTATTTACTCTAGCTGGGATAAAATCCACTTGACTATGGTGTATAATTTTTTAATGTGCTTTGGATTCAGTTTGCAAATATTTTGTTAAGGATTTTTGCATCTATATTAATTAGAGAAATTGGTCTGTAATTTTCTTTTCTGTAGTATCTTTATCTGGTTTTGGTATTAGGATGCTGTTGCCTTCATAGAATGAGTTTGGTAGTGTTCCTTCCTTTTCAATTTTTTGGAAGAACTTGCACAAAATTGGTATTAGATCATTTTTGAATGATTGATAGACTTTACCTGTGAAGCCATCTGGTCCCAGGCCTTTCATCTTTGGGAGGTTTGTAACGACTGTTTCAATCTCTTTTACTTGTGAGTGGTTTGTTGAGATCTTCTATTTCTTCTAGGGTCAGTGAATGCTGATTGTGTGCTTCTAAGAATTTGTCTATTTTGTCTACACTGTCTAATTTGTTGGCACACAGTTGTTGATAGTATCCTCTTGTATTAGTCAGCCAAAGGGGTGCTAATGCAAAATACCAGAAATCCGTTGGTTTTTATAAAGGGT
>JAQZBX010000010.1:166283-233375 GCA_029593785.1 Cabassous unicinctus
CAGCAGCAGGCTGGCACATATCTTGTCTCTCTCCTGGGGCTCATTTCTCTCTGAACTTAGCTGCTCTGCTCTCTCCACAAGGCCAGCTATAAACTCTCAGGTTCTCTAGGCTTTGTCTCTCTCCCTGGGTCCCCTGCCATGTCTAATGGAGGCTTCTCTCTTTCCTCGTGTATCTGCTTCTCTGTGTGCTTACTTCCCGGCTCCAGGATCAAAACTCTAACTTCCTCCTCTGCCATGTCATTTTCTCTGTGCGTCCTCACCCACCAAGGGGCTGGGGACTCATTGTCACACTGATGTGGCCCAATCAAAGCCTTGATCATTATTTAATCAAGTACAAATGAAACCTCTGAATCCAATAAAATCTAATATGCAAACAGGCCAGTTTAAAAACATAATCCAATATCTATTTTTGGAATTCATAAACACCAAACTGCTACATCTCTTATGATCTCTCTTATTTCTGTGAGGTCAATGATAATGCACTCCTCTCATTTCTGATTTTATTTATTTGTGTCTTATCTTCTTATCTCTTTTTTTTTTTCATTGTAAGTCTAGATAAGAGTTTGTCAATTTTGTTGATCTTAAAGAACCAACTTTTGGTTTTGTTATTTCTAATTTTTTTGTATCAATTTCATTTATTTCTGCTCTGATCTTTATTATTTCTTTCCTGCACCTTGGTTTGGGATTAGGTATTTAATTTAACTCTTTCTTGTTTTTAAATGTAAGCATTGAGGGCTATAAATTTCCTTCTCAGCATTGCCTTTGCTCTTTCCCATAGATTTCAGTATGTTGTTTTTTCATTTCATTCATCTCAAGATATTTATTGATTTCTCTTGTAATTTCTTCCTTCACCCACTGATTATTAAAAGGATGTTGTTTAATCTCCATATATTTGTGAATTTTCCCTTTTTCTGCCCATTATTGATTTCCAGCTTCATTCCATTATGATCAGAGAAAGTGTTTTGTATAATTTCTATCTTTTTACATTTATTGAGACCTGTCTTGTGAACCACCATATGGTCTATCCTGGAGGAGGATCCATGAGCACTTGCAAAGAATGTATATCCTACTATTTTGGGGTGTAATACTCTATAAGTGTCTGTTAGGTCTAGTTCATTTATCATGTTATTCAATCTGTCTGTTTCCTTATTTATTCTCTGTCCATATGTTCTATCCAATGCTGAGAATGTTGTATTGAATTCTCCAATTATTATTGTAGAGACATCTATTTCTCCCTTCAGTTTTGCCAGTATGTGCCTCATGTATCTTAGGGCACTCAGGTAAGCTGCACAAATATTTAATATAGTTATTTCTTCTTGATGAATGACCCCTTTTTAAATAAAATACATTTTATTAATAAATGACCCTCTTCATTTATTATAATAATTTTGTATTTAATATCTACTTTGACCAATATTGGTATAGCTCCTCCAGATCTTTTTTGATTATTATTTGTGTGGAATTCCTTTTACTACCTTTCACTTTTAACCTGCTTGTGTCTTTAAGCCTGAGGTGAGTCTCTTGTAAACAACATAAAGAAGGCTTGTATTTTTTTATCCATTCTATGTCTTTTGATTAGGGAATTCAGTTCATTAATGTTCTATGTTATTACTGTAAAGGCATTACTTTATCATTTTATCTTTTGGCTTTCTGTTGTAATATCTTAATATTTTCTTTCTTTTTATCCTTTAAGTTACCCTTACTAATAATCTTCATTTCTACACTCTTCTCCAAGTTCTAATGCTTGTTTTTTCCTTTCAGATTATAGCACTCCCTTTAGTATCTCTGGTAAATTTGGTCTTTTGGTAACATACTCTTGGTTTTTGTTTGTCTGTGAAGACGTTAAACTCACACTCATTTTTGAAGGACAGTTTTCCTAGATACAGAATTCTCGACTGGTAGTTTTTCTCTTTCAGTACCTTAAATACATCCTATCCTCAAATATTCTTTCAATCCCTTTTCCATTCTCATCCCCTCCTGGGACACCAATAATGCATATGTTTTTGCATTTGATGTCATCATACTATTCCCTGAGACCCTTTGCATTTTTTCTATTCCTTTCTCTTTCTGTTCTCTTCTTTTCAAGTTCACATGTTCTGTTCTTGATTTCATTATGTCTGTCCTTCATAAACTAATATCTGCTGTTTTATGCACCTAATATATTTTTAATCTCATCCATTGTGTCTTTCATTCTTATAAGCTCTGTTACTTTCCATTGAAGGCTTTCAAATTGTTATTTATGTTCTCCCAGTGTAATCTTAATATCCTTTAGGTCTTTAGTAATATTTTCCTTCAACTCCTTGAATTGATTTAGGAGATTTGTGTGATTACCATTAATTAGTTGTCAAATCCCATGTCTCATCAGGATTATTGGTTTTTTACTTTGGCTGGGACATATCTTCCTGTTTCATACTATGGCTTGTAATTTTTTGCTGATGTCTAAACACCTGAATATGTTGATGAGTTTACTCTGACAGTCAATTTCTCTCTCCTGGCTAGTTGTTTTGTTTCATGGGTCTTCTTTGGTTTTTGGTTCAACTTATTCTAAGTATTTAACATTGCCCAGCTAAAGCTATCAATATAGGGCCAGTCCTCCCTGATGACATGTAGACCAGATCAAGGGGACATCAGACATCTAAAAGCAGTTTTTCAGGGAGCAGATGTGGCTTTCAAATGGTTGGGCATCTGTCTCCCATATAGAGGGACCTTGGTTTGACCCCCGGTATCTCCTGGTAAAAAAGGAAAATACAGAAGGTGTATGGGCTGTCAGGACCTGCGAGTAGGTGCACCACCAAGCCCTGTGTGCGGGTGAGCCCCCAGGCCCTGCATGCAGGCGTGCCAGGCCCTGCTGAGCCACACAGCAAGATGATGATGTAACAGGAGAGTGACACAAGGGAAAGCCAAGATGAGACACACTGAAAAAAACAAGAACTAAGGTGGCACATGTTGTAGGACGCTTCTCTCCCACATCGGAGTTTCCCAGGATCTAATCCCAGTGAAGACAAGAGGAGAAGGATGAGAAGAGAGGACAGGAAACAGACACAGAAAATTGCCCAGTGAATGGACACAAAAATAGCAAAAACGGGGGGGGGGGCAGATTAAAAATGAATAAAAGTAAATAAATAAATCTTAAAAAAAAAAATTTAAAGCAGTTTTTCTCCTTGTTAGCTTCCCAGTCATCCAACAAATAGTGCTTGTTGGTAAATCTGTCCACAGAGGTGACTTTTTCAACCTCCACTTGCAACAACCCAGGAAAAACAGGTTTTCCTCTTAGGCCCCTAAGCCTAATACCAGGGCTCATTAATCAATCACCTTGCAGCCTGACCTCTGCAGGTGAGATACCCAGTTATAATGTGCTGACTGGGAGTCTGATAATCCAGTGGATCATTCTCTGGATCCCTTCTCTTAGGAGGTACCAGGAATTGAACCAGGGACTTCATATATGCAAGGCAGGAGTTCCTACATTTAGGTACAATAGCTCCACAGATTAAGTAGACTTCTGACACCTTATCTGGTTCTTCCCTCCCCTGTTGCCTCAGGTGACTTAAGCTTCTAACATTTTGCCTGTGCCAGGCTGGTTAGGTGCTGGTTTCTGCCCCCTTCCAGATCTAGTTTCTCCCTCTCAGGGTAGCTGGGTGTGACAGCCTGCCTGAGCAAATGCTCCCCTCCCCTCTCCCTGGGGCTATTTCAGTGCTGGCTGTGGTTTTTTTTGAGATTCAAAGGGGCCTCAGCTAGCTACACTCACTGAAAAGAAATCACTCTCAACCCTCTGCCAGACCCCTCTTCCTTCCAGGGAAAATTCTTTCTCACTCAGTTGGCTGCAGTGAGCCAAGGGTTTTACTAAGGTTATTTTCCTTGAGGGTGGGATATATGTGCCATTTCCAGCCACAGGGGTGAGTAAATCAAGTTTTTCTTTAGCCTCTTTGTCTCTGTCCCACTCCCTTCTGAATGATATGCAGTACTTTCCTGTCTTGCAGATTCCCAAAGCAGCTCCCTCAGGTAGCTTTTTGCCTTTTCTTGGTTGTTCTTTGTGAGAGAGTTGAGCTCTGCCTGCCCACTTTGACGCCATCTTCCCAGAAGTCCCTCTCATTTTCTGTTTTGTAATATTTTATTGCACATTATAAATTTTAATATTTTTAAGTGTTAATTCTGGGATTTAGTCCCTGAACTGTATGTTCCTTGTTTTTATCAATTTAGTGATATGATAGAGATTTCCTTGAGTGCCAAGAGCTAACCAAAATAAACAAATCAAAGCAACAGTCATTTTTCAGAGTCTTTTCAAATAGGTTGAGCATTGACTGGTGTTCTCACTCAGACTTTAACCTTCATATCAAGATCAGCCAAGGTTAATGTGAAATGAAGGGTCCTCTCCATCTTCTGTGAGCCTGTGTCTTGTCTTGGGTTTGCAATTGATCATTGACTCAGGAATTCCCACATCTACAGGAATTTGATTGCCCCGTCTACTCACATGAAACAGATTTTCTCAGCTTCCCAGGTGTTTTATTATATGACTTGAAACAGGTTATCCTTTGTCTCAAGGAACTTTGACTTGTTTCTTTTCCTGCTTTAGCTGCCAGCAAATTGCTTTTATCTACAGGGCAAGTTTTTCAAGTGCAAGCCAGAGATGAGTTTCCTAGTTTATTCTTTCAGTCTAACATAATTGCTTGACACCAACACACAGGCACACCAGTGTACCCATAAGGATTACGCTGCTCCCACTGAAGCCAAGGACCCATAACAGGAGCTCAAGCTGACTCCAAGCTGTGCAAGGGAGGGGATGGTGAGGGTCAACAAGGACACCATGAGCTGTGTTTTCTTCACTCAGCACTTGCACAGTTACTGCAAGCCTTTAATGGTTTACTGCAAACATTTAATTGTTTACTGCAGTTTTGAGAAAGATAACTGCCCATTTTTGGTAGTCATTCAAAGATCTTGTGGAGGAACAGAAATTTGGAACATCTTACACAATCATCTTAGTTTGTACTACCTTCTTGAACTTGTTCGGGGGTTAAGAGGTGTCCAAAATCAAGGTGTCAGCAAAGCAGTGCATTCTACCTCAGGAATAGCATTCTAAGGCTGGCTGCCAATGATCTTTGGTCTTTGGCTTTTCTACCACATGGCAACTTTCTGCTTTAGTTTCCAATTTAAACTCAAATGTATAAACAAATCAATTTGTTTCTTAAAATGTCTACTTTTTATAGTTTTATAACACAGTGTTGACCTAACTTACAGAATGAACAACAATTTTTCTTTTGTCTTTCAATTTCTGTGCCCAATTGATTGCATTAAAGTATCATGACTATATGTTTTCTATATGCTGAATAATCCTAAATTTATGTCTCCAACCCCAACGGGTTCCCATACCATCAGTTTCATACATCCAAATGCTAATTCCATATACTCACTTTCATACGTAACAGAATTCTAAAATATAAAATGTAGAAAACAGAAATTCTTGTTTTCAAATTCAGTGTTTTGGGAATTGGCATTATCATCACCAGTTTGCACAGGCAAAAATTCTTGGAGTCACCCTTGACTTTTCTCTTTCCTCACCTTCTTTATCCTTTGTGATAGATTGAATTATGCTCCCCAATTTAGACATGTTCTTAATCTTAAACCACATTCCTATGGATGTAAATCCATTGTAAATAAGACCTAGTGAAGATGCTAATTTTAGTTAAGGTGTGGCCTGACTGAATGAAGATAGGTCTTTATCCATATTAATGGATCCCTTATAAAGAGAAGAAACCAGAAGTCAAAGTCAGAAAAAGATACAGAGAGAAGCAGGAAGTCAATGGAAACTGGAAGAACAGACTAAAGAACCGGGCATTGCCATATGGCGGGAGGCAGAAATACAAGCTAAGGAACCCCAAAGATTGCTGATAGCCAGCAACAGAACACTACTGACTTTGGAGAGAAAGAATCCCTTGTCAAAATTTTGATTTTGGACTTCTTCTAATCTCAAATCCAAGAGCCAATAAGTTCCTGTTGTTTGAGCCAAACCATTTTGTGGTATTTTTTTAATAGTAACTTTGGAAAACTAAGGCATCCTACTCTCTGGGAGATTACAGTCCAGTGGTGAATGAATTGAGGGAACAAGTCATGCAAAGATTCAAGGAAGAGTATCCTAGGAAGTGTGAACAGCATGTGCAGATATAAGGATTTATTTTCTGTTTCGATTATTACTGTTTACCAGCATCTAGAGTAGTACTTTTACATAGTACACAAATAATATACAATTCTTGAATAAATGGGTTAGTCAATCTATCGAACACATGATAAAATGCAGTTTTCTTAGCTCATTTCAAACTAAGCATTTGAAGTCTGTATTGCTTTTGTTGACTAAAACATCTTCAAAATATTTTTAAGTCAATTTGGTGATTAGTTTATTCCCCATATAGTACAAGTTAATCTTCCTTAGATGCATTCTCCAAATGTATACAGGCGTCTTCATGATAGGGGCAATATGTTTATCATTATTCTCCTCTATACTAAAGAGGGAATCTCTCTCTTTAATGCAGTAGGTACTCAATAGGTATTTGTTAAATACATAAATGGGTCAATGAATTACACTTTCACTTATTTAAAGACTTTTTTCACAATGATAATTTTGGTTTAAATAATTAGAGAAATAATTACATATAGAATCATGGAATTATAAAATAGGAAAGGATCTTACAACTAAATAATTTAACTTCCTTACATTAGGGATGAGAAAACAAATTTTCTTAGAGCTTCTTTCTTTACCAAGGCAACATATTTAGTTTTTAGAACAGGAAGAAAATTCACATCTCTTAATTTCTAGATGAGAGTTCATGCCAATATTTTGCCAAATATTAATTTTTTCCAAGTTAAAAAAGACATGAATATTCAGGAATCTCTTCTGAATATTTGAAAATAAACACCAGTGGTGACATATAAACTGTGGTGGTGGGGTGATTTGTTTGAAGCTGCTAAGAGATGCTAATTGTCTGAGATTATTATTGCCCATATTCATTATATTGAAAATGAATGCATGAGATAAAAATGGATATCAAATTGAGCATCTGGGAGGATAATAATGAATGTTAGACAGCTGAAAATAAATGAGTACTTCATTGACCAAACTGATTAATTTTCATAGTGAGTACTAAAAAATATGATGCTAACAATTAAAGAACATGGTGTGAACAACATATATTAAGAGAGTTAAATGGTTTAATTATGTGGGAGCAGTTAGAACGTAGGAAGCAGTTTTTGAAACTAATCATTGTTTTTCATGACTACAGCTCTAGGTTCAGAGAGCACGAAGAAGCCATAAAAGGGGACCATAATGTATAGAAAAAGGTAGTCTACCTATCAGCTTTCTGCCTAAAGTTATTCCTTCCAATAATGCATCCATTTTTTCCTCTCAAAATAATGATGTCAACCACCCCTGGTGCTGAGGAGAATCAAGATAATTAATTCCTTGCAGTGCAATAGTTGGAGGGGCTCCCATCCTCATTGTAAGAAAGCACTGCCAATTCTTTTGTAAAGATGGGTCTTGCATAGCAAATGGTGCCACACCCTACCTACCCACATCCTGTCCCCACCTGCAAACCACCTGTATCCTGTCCTCCCCTACTCATGAGTCACTTAGGAAACAGCCAGTCAAGGTAGAGTATGACTTGTAACTGTGGTCAGTAGCTGACCACAGAACTCAGTCAACAACAAGCTGGGACTTTACAGCTTTTAGCACAAACTCAGTACCATAGTTAAGTGGCCTTAGCTAAACCTTAGTTCATTATAATAGTAAATTCCCCTCCTCTGGGTGGGATTTAGACACCATTTTCTGTACATGCAATCTATGCCCAAGTATGTTAAAGCATGTTAAAGTAGAGAGCATACACAGTAAGAATCCACTTGCAAAAACCGCTACCAGTCCATCCTTCCTCCCAAACTGCAAAATCTCCCCTCACACAAGCCAATATAATGCTGCTACTCTTTCTGTTCAAGGAGGCAGGTTTGAGATTTACTCTCCTTGCCACCGTTGGCTTAATAAGGCTCTTTACCTTGTCTAATCTCCTTGGTGGAATTCCATTCTCTGTGCCAGGCAAAAAGAACCCAGGGAACTCACGAGGGTCCCCCACATAGGAAACCTGTGACTGTCAAAACTTGGAAAATTAATCAGTTTAGTGGAACTTATAGCCAAACATGGTAGTCCTAAATTTAAACCTAGAAAACTAATATGTAATAAACAATTATTTGTAATTAGAGTAATATTTTGAAACACATTAACATGATTTTCTCATTTGCATTTTCCAGAATGTGACATTTTCCTAGTCAAATTAAGAGTGGGGATACAAGAGATTTAGATTTTCACAGTAGAAGCATAAGATGAAAAAAATAATAATATTCACATTATGATATTCTGACATTGCTTCAAGGCAATATGGTTGAAAGCTAAGCTTTGCAGAGAACAAGAGTGAGCAAGGGTGTTCTAAGAGACTTTATATAACAACAAGCAGGACAATAGAACTCAAAGCATTGCATCTGTAGCATAGTAATATGGCAGGCTTTTGGCATATGATGGTGTTCTGAAGGTGAAACACAAAACCTGACCCTGCTGTTCCTAGTGCATTGTGGGTAAGTACTAAGGGACGGAGACAGGTCAGGCACAGGTTCTGTGCTTCAGCTTTAAGAGAGTGACCTGAAAGATAAAGGGTCCTTGCTCATATTTGCATGTGGAGTATACAAGGATATTACCTCACAGGCTGCTTCCACCCCAACCTTGGGTAGCAGACATGACAAAGGCACTAAAGAAAATACAGTATAGTTGAGCTAAGGGAAAGCTGGAATTCTACTTTCCCACTCCTCTTTTGCTATGTATGGAACCCAGAATTTCCCTCACACAAACTCTGAGGTAGATTTAGACAGTGCCTGAGTTGAGTTAGTGGACTTGCCATGGAGCTTCCCTAACATTAAGCCTTCCTTTAATAAGGCCATTACTGTGCAGTTTAGGTAAAGGTTGCTGGGACTGTAGGAGTTGTTAAGTCTCAAATACCTGGATTCAAAAGTCAGTTCTGCTCTAGCTAGAACTTCTAACACAATATTGAATAATAATGGTAACAGTGGGCATCCTTGTCTTTTTCCTGATTTCAGCAGGAAAGGTTTCAGTCCTTCACCATTGAGTACAATGCTAGCCGTAGGTTTTTCATATGTGCACTTTACTATATTGAGAAGTCTTCCTTATATTCTTATCTTTTGTAGTATTTTATCAAGAAAAGGTGCTATATTTTGACAAATGTCTTTCCTGCAACTATTGAGAGGATCATGTGATTTTTCTTCTTCAATTTATCAATGTGGTTTGTTATACTAATTGATTTTCTGTGTTGAACCACCCTTACATAACTGGGATAAAACCCACTTGATTGTGGTGTATAATTCTTTTAATATGCATTTGGACTCTGTTTGCAAGTATTTTGTTGAGGATTTTTGCATTCATATTAGGCTAGACAAAGAAATAAAAAGCACCCAAATAGGAAAGGAAGAAGTAAAACTTTCACTATTTGCTGATGACATGAGCTTATATCTAGAAAGTCCTGAAAAATACACAACAAAACCACTAGAATTAGTAGACAAGTTCATCAAAGTGGTGGGATACAAGATTAATACACAAAAATCAATAGCATTTTTATACACTACTGATAAGTACTTTGAAGAGGAAATCAGAAAAAAAAATTCCATTTATAATAGCGACTAAAACAATCAAATATTTGGGAATCAACTTAACCAAGAACCTAAAGGACCTGTATTCAGAAAACTATAAACCATTGCTAAAAGAAACTGAAGAAGACTTAAATGAAAGGAAGGACATTGCGTGTTCATGGATTGGAAGACTAAATATCGTTAAGATGTCAATCCTACCCAAACTGATTCACAGATTCAGTGCAATCCTAATAAAAATCCCAACAGCCTTTTTTGCAGAAATCAAAAAGTCAGTTATCAAATTTATTTGGGAGGTAAGGTGCTCTGAATAGCCAAAAATGTCCTAAAAAAGAAGAACAAAGTTGGAGTACTCTCACTCTTGGACTTTAAATCATATTACTTAGCTACAGTGGTAAAATCAACAGAGTACTGGCATAAGGTCAGAGATTGACCAATGGAACCATATTGAGAACTCAGAAATAGACTTTCACATCTACAGTCAAGTGATGTTTGACAAGGCTGTTAAGCCTACCCAGCTGGGCCAAGACAGTCTATTCAACAAATGGTTCTGGGAGAACTGGATAGCCATATTCAAAAGAAAGAAAGAAGACCTTTTTCTCATACCTTATACAAAAATTAACTCAAAATGGATCAAGGACCTAAATATAAAAACAACTATAAAACTCCTTGAAGAAAATGTAGGAGAACATCTTCAATATCTTGTGGTAGGTGGGAGTTTCTTAAACCTTATACTCAAAGCTCAAGCAACGAAAGGAAAAATAAATGGGACCTCCTCAAAATTCAACAGTTTTGCACCTCAAAAGTCTTTTGACTTTGTCAAAAGGGTGAAAAGGCAGCCTCTTCAATGGGAGAAAATATATGGCAATCATATATCTGATAAGAGTTTAATATTCATGATATATAAGGAGATCATACAACTCAACAATAAAAAGACAACTATCCAATTAAAAAATAAAATGGGCAAAAGACTTGAAAAGACAACTGTCAAAGAAGAAATACAATTGGTGAAGAAACACATGAAAAAAAATTTCAACATCACTAGTTATTAGGGAAATGCAAATCAAAGCTACAATGAGATATCATTTCACACCTTTTAGACTGGCCACTATTAAAAAGTCTGAAAACTTTAAATGTTGGGAGGCTATGGAGAGATAAGGATGCTTATTCCCTGTTGGTGGGAATATAGAATGGTACAGCCACTGTGGAGGACTGTTTGGCAGTTCCTAAGGAAGTTGAATACAGACTTGCCATGGGACTCAACAATACCTTTGCTAGGTATATACCCAGAAGAACTGAGAACAGTGGCACAAATAGACATCTGCACACCTATGTTTATAGCAGTGTTATTCACGATAGCCAAAAGTTGGAGACAACTGAGGTGTCCATCAACTGATGAATGGATAAAAAAATTGTGGAGTATACACACAACAGAATATTATGCAACAGTAAGAAAGAATGAAGTCATGAAACATGACAACCTGGATGAACCTAGAGGACATTTTGTTGAGTGAAGTAAGCCAGACACAAAAGGACAAATACTGTATGATTGCCCTATTATGAACTAAATATATTATGTGAAATATATATATATATTATGTGAAATATGAACATGGTTAGAATTGTATATATAGGACCATTTTTCTTTGAAGCTGAAGAAATGTAAGTTAATACTACTCAATATTAATATCAGACAAAAAAATACCTCATTATATTGAGTGAAGGAGACCAGACATAGAGTACTATATATTGTTTGATTCCATTTATATAAAGTGTAAACATAAATCAATTTATAAAGATGAAATTAGGTTAGTGGTTATGTAGGACTGAGGAAGGAATGCCAAGTTGTGTGCAGGCTTTCTTTTTGGAGTAATGAAATGGTTCTAAAATTTTTGAGATGGTGAATGTACCACAGTGTGATTATACTAAAAGCCATTGATTATACAATTGGGATAGATCATATGGTATGTGACTATATCTCAATAAAACTGCTTAATCAACAAATAATTTTTTTAAGAATAGCCAGAAACAGCAGCTATGTACAGCAAGGGAAACACAGAGAGTTTGAGAAGTGAGGAATTTTCTTGTTTTATGTCTTAATATTATTAATATTGAATAACAAAAATGTTCTAATAATGATTGAAGTGTTGAACACACAACTATGTGATTATACCAAATACAATGTAATTGTACACTGAATGAATTGTATGTTTTATTAATATGTATCAATAAAGTTGATTTGTTTAAAAAAAATAGTCAGTTCTGGCCACTTATTAGCTGATTGCTATTGGCAAGTTGCTTGACTCCTTAGACAGTCACTCTTCTCATCTATAAGATGGATTTAAATAATTCCTAGCTCACAGAGTCATCATGAAAAGCAAATTGTTCAAGACCGCTATGGTTTGCTGAAAAGCATACTTGACTGGTAGCTTTAGAGATGTTTTTCAGACTGTTTGAAATAAAAGTGAAATGATTTAAATTTTATTTTTAAATTCTTTTTGTTAACTCAGCCCTGTTTATACTGCTTGTGATAAATTAAGCAGTCAATTTTCAAGGTTATATCTTTGGTCTTCACAATAACCCTGTGAGGTAAATGGTTTTAACTCCCATTTTACAGATATTAAAATTGAGTCTCTAAATGTTAAATAGCTTGCCAAGTATTATCCTGGTATTAACCATCAAAGCTGAGGTCTTTCTGTTCTGCAAAATCTATGCTTCATCCACTACCTTTTACTAAAGTACAATATTATGAAAAATTTGGGAGAATGAGAGAAAAAAGTACCCATAATCAAACCAAAATATCGCAACAATCATTATTCCTTTCAGCATTTTGGCAAATATATATGTTTTATGATGATTATGAATATTTTCTTAATGTTTCATTTTAATCATAAAAGTTTCTATACAGTTAGAAATGTATTGGGTTTTATGCTTTTGTCATTGATATGGAACTCTTTTATTTAATATTATAGTCAATTTCAAAAGCATAATCACATTTATTAATAATTATTCTCTATGGGAGATATATTTTTTGGCATTTGGTCAGCAAAATTTAACTTTGATTTATAAATATATAATCAAATAGAAAATTGATTATCGATTACTATTTAATTTTTTCACTATTGGCTTAAAATGATTAAGAGCTATTTTATGTGCTGTGGTGGTTTGAAGCTGTATGTATCCCAGAAAAACATGTTCTTATTTAATCCATTTCTGTAGGTGAGAACATGTTGATGAGGCTACTTCAGTTAAAGTGTCACACACTTCATTCAGGAAGAGTTGTAATTCACTTATTGGAGTCATTTATAAATAGAATGAATCCAGGGAGAGAAAGCATGAAAGAAAGAAGCTGAAAGCACTGAAACCAAGAAGAGAAGGGAGAGAACAGCAGATGCTGCCATGTGCCTTGCCATGTGACAGAAGAGCCAAGGATTGCTGCAGCTGGTCTTCAGGAAGTAAGCATTGCTTTGATGATGCTTTGATTTGGACATTTTCTGGCTGCAAATTCTAGTTCCCATTGTTTAAGCCAACCCATTTCATGCTATCTGCTTGAGCAATTTAGGAAATTAAACATGTGACTTAAAATTTTTATTTTTTTTTTATTTTTATTTTTACAAACACTTCCCCTCATTTCCTCCTCACCCCTATGTAATCTCTAATTTGCTCTCTGTCTCTGTAAATTTGCTATTTCTAGCATCTTTTATATAGAATATCATACAATGTTTTCCTTATGTGCCTTGCTCATTTTACTGGACATGTTTCCAAGTTTCTTTCATGTTGCAGCTTGTCTCATAATGTCATTCTTCTTTATAGCCAAATGATAGCCCATTGTGGGTATCTACCACATTTTGTTTAAATACTCATTCATTGATGGACATCGATTGTTTCCAGATTTGGGGTAGTGTAAATAATGTTGCTATAAACATTGGTATACAAGCATATGTCTGAGACCCTGTTTTTATTCTCTTTGGGTAGGATATACATAGAAGTGAGAATGCAGAGTCATATGGTAATTCTATCTTTAACTTTTTGAGGAACTGCCATATTTCTTTCCACAGTGGCTGCACCAATTTACATTTTTACCAACCATGCTCTAGAGTTCCAATTTCCCTGTATCCTCTCCAACACTTGTTATTTTCTGATTTTTCAATAATAGTCATCCTTGTAAGTTTGAAGTAATATCTCACTGTAGGTTTTTATTTGAATTTCCTTAAAGGCTAATAATATTTATCATCTTTTCAATTGTTTATTGGCCATTTATGTCTTCTTTGGACACATATCTATTCAAGTCCTTTGCCCATTTTTATGTGGGCTGTTTTTCATTTTGTTGTTGCATGGTAAATATTCTTTATATATACTAGATATCCACCCCTTATCTGATACATGGTTTGAAACTCTTTTCTCCCATTCTGTAGGTTATCTTGTCACTTACTTGGTAATTGGATACCACTTTACCCTGCTTTTCTTTCTCTTTTCCCAAGCACCTATAATGTATACATACCATACGGTTACTCATATATGGTTATTGTTTGTTTCCCCCAATAAAATACTCTCAGCAAAGCTGAGAATTTTGTCTCTTTTTTTCCTCTGTGTCCTAGCTTCTGGAACACAATGAATAAGAGTAACAAAAGAGCAGGAGGTTAAAAAAATCTGATTCATTTAATAATATAGACTTATGGGTTACATATATTGTGCTAATGCTGTACTATGTGCTTTACAAGTGACTTCTAATTTAATTATCACAATATTTCTGTAAGATAGATTCTATGTACATCTTCATTTTTTTAGATACAAGAATATCTATGTCACAGAGAGGTTTAGTTCTTATCCAAGTCCACACTGCATGTGAATGCTAAAGACTGGGTCGATGTGGCCCATTTTACTGATGCTAAGAAACAGAGAGAAAGGCCAGGGAAGCAGTGAATAAGGAAGAGAAGGAAGATCAGTGAGAAGGAAACAGAGAGAGAGAAACAGGGAAACAGACTATCATAAGATGTACTACAATAGAACCCTATATACCTAGATAACATTAGATATATTCTGTATTTTGAGGTAATGAAATGTTAGAATTGGAAAAAAAAACTTGTAAAACATTGTTCCCCTTCTATTATTTCAATGAGAAAATTGACAGGGGCGGTGATCTTATATATATTTGTTTTATTCCAAGTCATACCATTTTATCATGTGGCTTCCCAACAATAAAATAAAATTGTATTTTAATTGTAATCAAGTTTTATGTAATTGTCACACAGGAAATAGTGCATAAATCCACATAAAATCGCAAAGATCTGCCATGGCAAAAAAAGCAAATGTAAAAAAAAATGACATGAAAAAAAATCCACATTCTAAGCACTATAATTTCTGTTTATTCATTCAGTGCTTATTGACACTTATTAAATGCAGCACACATATCGTTTGGCACTGGGAATAAAAAAACAAATGATATATTCTCACACAAAAATCTTTTAGTCTAAGAAGATAAAATGGGCTCATTAATTTTTAAAAAGCAGCTCAGAAGTAAAAAAAGAAACAGCAACACCTACCTCTCTGTGGAATTTTAAAATCAGTCCCTAAATTTATGAGGTTCTTATCTCAAAATACAAACCAAATTAAAACCCCCAACCAATGGAAGAAAACAACAACACTAGAGTAAACATTTGAAAATAATGACCTCATACATTCAAAAGAAACATTAAAGAGCAAAGTATATTCTTATAAAGTTATTTAATGAACCTCATGTTGTGGTAGATGTTATGCAAAATTATTTTTGGTCTGTTAATATTTAAAGGACACTCAATTTCATCATCTCAGAACAATAAAACAAGAGAGTCTAGCTTGGTGAAGTATACTGGCTTCTACAGGCCATTGTAAGATAAACATTAAAAGAAAAGTTATTCAACAGAACTGTTTTATTTTATTTGTCCAGAAATTTGGACAAGAAAGGAGATTTGAAAATTTTACATTAAAAATGTTCCCTACTCTTGAAATTATTTATATTTTAATACAGGTAAATGTTCTTGCTTTACATTTGATTAAATATTAATATTTCCATCATTTTAAGTCATTTACAACCATGTTTTATGAGAATTAACAATATAAATAATTTACACATTAAGGCAGATGGTCAGTCTCAGAAAATACATTGCTATAAACTTTCATTTCAATCATAAATTTTAGGTTGAAAATGGTAATAAATTGAAAACCCCACTTCAATGTAATTTATCCTAGAATAGAAATTGTTATGTTTGCAACCTCATGTCCATTAGTCAAGAGGTCAAAATATCTAAAAATTTCACCATGAGGTAATTTTACTCCAAGATATTTCTCAAAATTAATTCATTCAGCAGTTATTTAATGAGCACATTCTATATGCCAGGAAATTTCGTGATGATTTCACAGTAAATAACACTGTTAAAATGTCTCCCAACAATAAACAAACAGATAATTATATATTGCACCAGGGAATGAAGATTCCTATGGAGAATTTAAAAGAAAATACCATCAGGAAGTCCCAAATGATAAGAAAACATTTGAGCAGAGACCTGAAAGAAGTATGGGAAAAGGCATGTGGAAATCTGGGCCTTTGTAGGCTACCCATGCTTTGAGTGAAGAGAGTTTTCAGTGAGGAATGATATGCACAGATTCAGAAGGATCACCTTAGCTGCTTTGTGGAGTTATGAGAAGCAGATTTGGCTTCTGGGAGACCAATTGGGAAAAAATAAGCCCAAGATATTGTACTTGAAACAACTCTCATTAGCCTCTTCCAGGAACTACCCAATTTCTTGATTATAGAGAAACAAGTAAGGAAAACTTATGTTAACCTATTGTGGGGACAATCCTCCAGTTTCAAAGAAAAGACGTTTGGTCCTTCCATCCACACCTTCTAGCCCGACATATCTGCCACAACCTTTCCTTGAACAGAGAAGAGAAAGTTAAGAAAGTCGTAGTTGCAGTGAGCAAGCACATGTCATGATTTGGGAAAATGCAGAGCAGGACTCCAGTGTTGTCCTCAGAAGGATATAGAAAATGGAGGGGAGATAAGAAAAGTGGATATCTGTATATAATTAAAGCATGAGTGACAGTAGTCAATTGATTCTAAGTCCCTTAACAGGCATATCTATAGAAACTGGAGCAAATGTGTATTAATTCAGCATTTCCCATAGCACATTTGGCCACAAAACTTCTTTTATACTTAGCACAGTTTGATGAGTACCGCACAAGAAAATATTGGAGGAAATTATTCTTCCATATAAATCAATTATTGATCATTTTACTATATTTATTGTATATAACTGCTTCTTTTTTTTGAAGTATGAACATATGTCAAGAAAACCCAAAGACAAACAAAATGCACGGTACTATTTACGTGACTATATTTTAATTACTGCTCATTTTTCCCTGTCTTTTTAAAATTGTCGCAGTGTTAGACAATGTCCCCACGTGAAGCAGAAACTAGCAGGCTCTTGGCTTGCTAACCTCCCTGACCTGTGTAGCTCTTTCTTTCATTGACCCTATGTCTTCAGGACTTTATTGATAATGAAGCTGCTGATTAGTAGAATAAATAAATGTTTGTGTTCTCATTTTCTCCAAGAGAAAATAAACAAATATCTGTGCTTTATTTTAAATCAATTAAACTTTCAACTTCCCAGTAATGGTTCAAGCTCCTTTAAATAAGTTCTAATTGATATTTCTTTATGGATAAGGGCATCATCAAATGTTAAAATTAATTTCTGTAAACACTGGGATGAGTACCTATAAACAATGTCTGTTGTTTTACTCAAGAAATTACAATGACTTTTCAATAAACATCTCCTTTCTCTGATTAGATGGGAAAAATCAGTAGTGGTGTTTGTAGGAAGATAAAACATAGGCATTTTTAGACTACATGAAATTAAATAATAAGAAATGTACAAATCCCTTTATAATATTTATTTTAAATATAATACAACCATAATTATATCAGACATTAACCTTATGGGGATAAATTTTAGGTGGCAAGATATGATATATGCAAGGCTATATAAAAATAAGTCACATTAAAATGAGATTCTCTGAATAGAAAAAAGATGACATTTATCTAATTGGTGAAATTAAGTGATTTGAATTGGTTATGAGTTTTAATCAAAGAAATGTAAAAATGTACCTTTCAGGTAATTAGTAATCTAGCCTTCTAATTAAATATTACCTAATAAATATTTTAATCAGTAGATAGGAAAAATCTTATGGCTACAACAATCACCTTTGTAATAAGTGACTCTAAAATGCTTGAAATATTTCTCTACTATTTTGAATCCCAACCTACACTAATAATGTTTAAAATATACATTTTTTAGCCAAATCTATTAGGCACAATTTTCTTTAAAAATGTGTTCACAAGAGATGAAAATAGGCTCGGCTAGCTTTCCTTACTTTGTGACTCTTGGGCTCCCTTAACTTTTTTTAGTATATAGGGCTAAAAACATATGTCTTTTGGCATTGTAAGATTGTTTTTTATGCCCCTCACTTCCACTTTTATCTAGACACTCTTTTTCCTTTGCTTCTAGTATTTCTGTGCCATTAAATTTAGATTCCATGCAGCACATCTTCCTTTGCCAGTACTTTGTTTTAGAAAAATGTCTGTTCTTTAATTTTGAAAGTTCAAAGGTCCTAAACCACATCCACCTTCTCTATAATCCTTTTGCATGCAGGCAGTTGTGGCCTGAGAAACTCTATCCTATTTTCGTCTTTTCCTGAAATTTACTCATTAAGTATAGAATCAGTTTGTGACTTTGTATCTTCGGAAACTTGATTTCTTGGTACTCCAGGTCTCAGGCTCATCAGATGAAGAGTACCCAACCTCTGCTTTCTACCACACAATTAGTGGCACCCATGGGTTTTTTCAGTGTAAGTAAACATGTCTACTCATATTTGGAGGCACATGGAGACCTCTATGTCACTCTGCCTTGCTGTAGATTTTTTTTCTATCCTGATGGTTATGTGTGGCAGATTCTACTTTTTAAAAATATTACTAACAATATATACCATCCCTCATGCAGTCCCAGACAGTCCCTAGTCCCATTGCTAGGGAAGGCATGGACACACTCAGCCACCATCTGCCAGCCCTCACCTAACTCTCTGCTTTTCTATTGTGTGCATATGTTATAATGTGTTTCTATTCTGCTAGACTTTAGGTCTAATGGAACATCCCTAGGTCTAGTGGAATGGCTGTACCTTGAACCTGAAACTGGTAACAAACACACACATCTGCTTGTCAAGGATAAAAATGCACAGAGGTTGCTTTATACATGTTGTTTTGTGTTTTTTTTTGCTCAGTGGCAAGGCCCCTTTCCCCTTGGGTATAAATACCCACTCTTGGACAGCACAAATGTCTCTCCTTTGACTTTAATTGGGGTGTTGGGAGATGCCATCCACAGATCCTGACCTGACCAATTGGCCTCCCTGAAAACTGGCCGTAATGGAGTCTTTTCTCCTGTTCTTTTGGACCCTTTGTGCTGTGTAATTAATACAGCAGTCATTTGCTAAAAGTCATTTTTGTGCCTGAGCCCATGTTCTCATGATGTACCGTATAGCAACCAGCTCCACAGCCACTACTTACCATCAAAAAGTGGAGTCTATTATATTCCTGCCTCTCCGCCTTGAAACTGAGTGGGACTTTATGACTCATATAATTAATAGAATGCAATCTGAATGTTTCTGTTTGACTTCCAAGTCAAGATCACAAAAAGCAATAAGACTTAGTCGGTTTTCTCTCTCCTTCCATTTCTTTCTTTCCCTTTATTTTTCTTTCTGGTCGTTTGTCCTTGAAAGAAAGCAGCATGTTGTAGGATATCCCAAGACACATGAAAGGGCACTTATAGGTGTTAAAACTAGTAGCCACAGTTGAAGTTTACTTGACAACCAACAGCAACTGCTAAATGTCAGTTAGTGAGCAAACTTTCAGATGACTCCAGCTCTCAGTGTTTGAGCTGTCGCAGCAAACTTAAATGGAGTGAAATTGGTTATCATTGTCAAGCCTACCCAAATGCAGATTTGTGGAAAAATGAAGTTGCAGATATCTTAGACCACTAAGTTTTGGGAAGGTGTGTTACATAGCAGTAAATAACCAAAATACTAGTGTTTTGTTGTTATTGAGGGATTTGGGGATATTAAAATTTACCCCAGTAACCTCAGAAGTACTTACTATTAGTGGAGTACAACTTATTAGTATTATTATATGACTAGCACTTTTTTGAATATTTTTTTTTAAATTTTGGTGCTATGTTGATAATAAACTAATTGTTAGAAAGGTTATTTCATATGGCTATGACATTTATGAATGATCTATTTGTTCAAATAGAAAGAAGTGCAGGATACAACAGATCAGTTGCTCAAATAACTCTTTAAAAGTAATACAATAAAATAAGTAGGCACATAACAACAAAATTCCATATTATTAGATAGTAATATGATGTCCTGAGACATATAGTTATATCAAGAGTAAGTGTACAAGTTTTACCATATTCAATTATTTAATGTTCATTAAAATGATTTAACAATTCAGGTGTGCATTATGGTATAAATTGTTCTTGAATGAATTTATTTTCAAGATTCTATTTTCATATAAAAATAAATACTATTAAAGGATTTATGCAGATATACAAATATCATGGATGTGCAAACTAAATGATTGAACTTGGAATCAATGTTATAACCTCTTTTTTTCTTCACAAAAATTCCCATTACACTTCTGGTGGTGTAATTGGAATAAGATAGAAGTAATAGCCATTTAAAAACTTTCTTTAAATGTGTTTTCCAATGGTTGGAATTGCCTATGATCTAAAGAAGTTTTAGAATAGACAAACAAGTTTTTTAAATAAAGGGAAAATGTATAATAATAAAAAGTGAATATGCATAAATTAGACTGACTTTGTCCCCAAAGCCATGATTCCTTAATGCTTGTAAGAATGTACAAATACATTTTTTCACTATTCCTATTAATTTGCTGAAGTGTTTTCTTAACATTTGTCCTAAATAAGTTCAAAGTTTATTATAGCTTTTATTGAAATTAATACAATAATATAACAGTAAAAGCAGTCAGTGGATAGGTATTTCAACCACTCGCCCCCCAGTTTCCTAGATAACTTGATATTTTTAAAGGAATCCATTACTACTAATTGTAAAAACATTCTAGCCCCACTTAGAAATATGTGAATAAGGAGAGTATCAAAATACAACTATTAAAATGATGGCTTTTCATTGAAAGGACTTGAAACTTCCTGCTGATACTGAAATACCTACAAGAATGGTCAGCAATTTGCTCAAATTGCAAAATATTATTAGAAGTGATTCATACTGTGACAACTACTTTGTGTTAAGATCTTTAGAGAAAACTAGAAAATGGAGTACAGATTCATGTAAATATGTATACTTTTAGCTTTGTGATTATTTTAACTGCAAAAACAGATTAGACAATTAAATATTCAATAAAATTGGGCCAAAGAGCTCTTTTCTAAGTTATAGTTATTATATGCTTGTTCATGGGACATTTTTTAAGGGTTCAGGACTATTTTAATTTCTCTCAGAACTATTTAAAAAGTTTTTGAATACTTGAACATGTGAGAAAAATACTATATATCTCATCAATGTTATAGTTCCATACATTTTAATGGATTTGTTGTTCCCTAGCAGTGATTCTATTATTTACTTTTCTAACTCAATACAGACTTAGTAAATGATTTGAACAGATTTAATGTAATGGTATTGCATTTTAAGGTATCTGAAATATTAAAATATTTTCCTTTATTGGAAAACTTGTAATTTAACAACTAGAGCAAAATTTTAAGAGTTTTATATTTGGCAAAATTCTAAAAGAAATAATGATATCCAATTGTTAAAATTGATATGTTGTATTTATTAAGAAAGCTTGGAAAATATGTTAGTTTGCATTCAGATGGTTTGACATGTTTTTTATTATTAGATGTATGGATATATTTCATATACACGTTTGACTCTTTTCATATACATGTTTGTTTCATTTGCTCTGAGGAAGCTAATGAAATACAGAAGCAAGAGTTATTATTAATAAATATTATAAATATTATTATTAACCAAAATCATAAGACAACATCAGAATGAGAAGGGGAACAGACACAAGCAAAAGCATTGAAGGTTATATATGAATTGCAGATAAAAAATATGGCATGTTCCCATCTTGTATTTAGATTAGAGAGGAGCATTTATACAGACTTTGAGGGAAGACTTGTTTCACCACTGATTTGGTGTCAACAGTCATTCTTAGGTAATAAAAGTCTAATTTTATTCAACCATGTGATTAAAGGCTTGGACAATGGTGGTGAGAAAGTAGACTTTTTTTTCTTTTTTAATCATGTGCACACTTTTTTTTTTTTTTAGGAGGTACCCGGGATTGAACCTCAGACCTCATACATGGGAAGCAAGAGCTCATCTACTGAGCTACAACTGCTCCCCTAAACTTTTGTAAAATCTGTTTGTCAGAATCTTTTTAAATATATCATGAAATGTGGGTGTTATATCAACAAATATCTAAAAGAGAGAACTTTGAGTCAATAGAACTAACTGAAAATATGTAATAAAACCTGAAGTCTTATGGACAGTTACATTTACTTCATCTTAGCCATATGGCTCAATGAAAAAGAACTAGAGCTCTGTTTCTTTGTTTTTCACTTTTTTCATGTGACTTCCTTTTTCACCTACTTATTCCTCAGCTTTTAAATTAAAAAAAATTTCTTCTCCACATGTAAGTAGTCAATTGAATACTATTATCCTCCCAGTCACTTTATTTAGACACTCAAAAACATTACAAATGATTTCTCAAAAACTTCTTCCCAAACTAATTGTTTGAGAAAGAAGGGACTTTTCTGTTAAGTCTATTAATCCCATTTCCTAATTTCCATAAGAAGGGGGTTATTAATAGTAATGCTCATTATTGAGTATCTTTCAAATCCAATAAGCACATCAATATGATTACTTAGATTGTGGAATAAACTCTTTTAATCTAAGGGCTTGGTCTCTAATTACAGTTGTTGTTTTAAATTTGTTACTTAGAGCACTTTTATTGAATTTCCTTATTAAGTGAGGTTCTTTATTTTGTGTTTTAAGTTTTACTCTAGACCTAAAATTGAGTGCTACAATACTAGTTTTTTGGTTTTTTTTTATAATATACTTTTTTATTTTTTAAAAAAGATACTTAGATTTTATAAAAGTTACATAAAAAAATGGGGGATTCCCATATGCTCCATTCCCTACTGCTCCCACATTTTTCCACATTAACAACATCCTTCATTAGTGTGGTGCATTTGTTAAAACTGATGAACACATTTTGGAGCATTGCCACTAAGTGTAGATTATAGTTTGCATTGTAGTTTACACACTCTCCCACACAACTTTTTAAGTTATGACAAGATATATAATGGCCTGTATCTGTCATTTCTGTCTCATTCAGGACAATACCCAAGTCCCGGAAATGCCCCCATATTACAACTTTTTTCCCTCTCCCTCCCCTCAGAAACTCCAGTGGCCACTGTCTCACATAAATGATAACAGTTCTTCCATTGCTAGAATCACAATACATCTAGCTCTGCCACATTCTCTAATGGGACAACAGAGGCAGTGACTAGTGAAGGAAGATGAACCATTGACAGGCCCTTGATAGTGATGACTGTATTATGAACCTTTACTTTTGAAATTGAAACTTAGCCTAGTATTATAGGGTGCCTAAGAGTTATCTCCTGAAAGCCGCCTTCTTGCACAAATGTGGCCTTTCTCTAAGCCAAACTCAGCATATAAATGCATTACCTTCCCCCTGGCATGGGCCATGACTCCTGGGGATTAGCCTTCCTGGCACCAAGGGATTATTACCAAGTACCAACTAGCAATGCAACTGGAAAAAGACCTTGACCAAAATGGGGAAAAGGTAAAGACAAATGAGTTTATATGGCTAAGAGACTTCAAAGTGAGTCGGGAGGTCATTCCAGAGGTTACACTTATACACGTCTCAGTAAGATCTCATTGACTGCCAAAGTAAATATTGTCTCAAATATCAGGGCTCCTGAGGGCTCTAGAGACACCCAGGCACTATAGGCAGGACAGACACCTAAGGAGTTTGGCACCCAGCCAGTGGGCCCTACTTTGGAATTTATGCTTCCCACAGTGACAGAGTTGGACTCAGTTGTGATTTTCCTACACATGGCTCTTCTGCCCTTTCTATCTGAACTCATAGTTAGTCCTAGAGTTGATAGGTATATGTCCAAGAGACTTAAATCTTTAGGCTGCCCATGTGCAAGTTGGGCCCTGAATCTCAACAGCATTGCAACACCCACTCTCCAGTTCACTGGACTCAGCCAGGACAACTAACAAGGAGATGATGATGAACAACGACCATCCAAGGAACAGAGAGTGTCTGCAACTGCAAGCAAGATAGTCCCATCCATCTGCCCCATGGGATCTAAGCCCCCTCTCAATTAGAGGCGGAGTGGGCATCACCATCCCAGAATCCTCAGGATTGGGGAATTAACAATAAATCAGAGTAGACTTACTGTTATTCTACCAACACCAGTTTTTATAATGGCCCTTAAAAGCCTTACCACAAAATATGGCTAAGATAATTTGTTTATCTCAAGCAAATTTTTAGATTCATATGGAAGACAGAAATGCTTTCTTGTTTATTAATAAACCTCTAACATATATTAAATAGTGTTTCTGCAAATGGATTTTACCTAAATTTCAACATCATTAATTAAACTCTCAAAGTCTCTTAAATATTACACTATCAAAGATATTTGAGTGCTTCTTTGTTGAGAAGACAGTACTTCACTTCAAACACTTTTCTTCAGTTTTATTTAAATACTTTTTAAGAGAAAGCAAGAGTGAGAATAACACTGCTAGCTGATTCTCACCATAGATGCTACATGATGTATGATACTCTGAAATTAAGAAAGGGGTGATTTTCAATACAAAAATATGTTTCTTTGTTATTCAATTAATATTTTGCTTCATAATGAAAACTGAGTCCAAATACAATGTTTAATTATTTTTAGTAAGAATATAACCTCAAAAATTTTATTAAAACCCTGCTTTAAGCCAATACAATAATTCTCAAATCCTTACTTTATACCTAATAACAATCTCATTCAATTGATTTGTATCTACTCTGGTAACAAGGTATGTGGCTGTAGACACTCAGTTTCTGTCCTATTGTAGTCACAAACTTAATGAATATTAGTGTATATAGGAATTCACATGTATTTCTATTTTCCTGTAAAAGAAATTGGTTCTATGTGAAAACCATATTTACAACCATCTGAGCTAGAATAGGAGTTATGCTGAATTGTGAAAAAGAGAAATGTTTCATATTTCCTACAAGCTAAATGATTCCAGGATAGTTATTCTTCACCTTTGGTATGAGGAAGAATCATCTGGAATTTCTATTAGAATACTAATAGCTAGTCTTTTCTCTAAGATTCTGATTTAGTAGGTATATTTTAAATATGTTCTCTGAGTGATATAGGTGGTCCTTAGACCATATATTTAGAAACATTATTCTAAGAGGCAGTAATCTTTGTTTTATGTTTTAAAAATGTGGGTTGAATCACTTTTTGTATTTGTACTAGTTAGGGATTAATTGTTTCTAATATACACCTCCAAATTGACTGATATCTTTAGTCAGAATTTAAAATAAAAGTTGATTAAATACATATTAAACAGCTCAAAATGTTTTATATTTATATTCTGATATGGTTTGCACATCAAGTTTTTAAGGTCACTTTCCAAATTTTACTGACTTAAGGAGATATATTTCTATAAGGGAAGGGGATAAAAATTCCCAGTAAAGATTGTTTCAATATTAAAGCTGTCAGGGAAACATAAGGGCAGCCAGAGAACTTGATTAATTAATGCTTGCAACTGGGATCAAATTGTATAGGTCAGCTGCTCCAAATATTTCAGGGTTGATGAAAAATTAGGATCACTAATAAATGAAGAGTGAGTGACATCAAATTAATGATGACTTTAAAGCTTCTAGGGTATTGAACTCATCAGTAGAGCTTATCCTTAATAAGCAAAGCAGCAAAGAGGAATCCATGCAATTGGAAGAAGCATGCATGCAGTAAAATCAACTCTTAACAAACCAGGCACGAGATATTTTATTTGGACTTAGGCACCTTGATAGATAAATAAAGCAAACTCAATTAAAAAATAAACTTTAAAAAAGGTTACCAGTATGGCAAGGTTAAAAAAAATCCAGTGTATTAGTCAGCCAAGGGGTGCTGATGCAAAGTACCAGAAATCTGTTGGCTTTTTTAAAGGGTATTTATTTGGGGTAAAAAATTATAGTCCCAAGGCCCTAAAAAGTACAATTTCAAGGTTGCTTTCTCATCAAAATCAGTTGTCATGTGTTAAACAAGATGGTGGGCAATCTCTGTGAGGGTTCTGTCTTCCTCTCTCTCAGCTCCAAGCTGGCATAGGTCTCATATCTTTGTAGGCCTTATCAGCTGCTCAGCTGATCTGTTCTCTTCAGTGGCAAACAATCAGGTGAATGGCTCATCTCTCCCTTGGGCTCCAGGATCAAAACTGACAAAGTTCTCTCTATTTTCTCCTGTGCTATGGACCTCTCTCTCTTCCTTTGTCGTCTTGAGTGAGTGCCCATTTATATCAGCCCACTAAGGGCGTGGGGGCTTAACCTTTGAATTTAATACAATCAAAGGGTGTCACGCCCAGAGTAACAGACCAATTTACAAACATAATTTTTCTCTTTTGGGGGGATTCGTAAATAATGTCAAACTGCCATATTCCACCTTCTGAATTCCAAAAAAGACAGTACAATATTCTAAAAACCTTATTTCAGTAGCAATACTAAGTACAAAACCACATCACAATCAGTTTATAGAAATACAGTTTGTCTTGGGGCAACATTCCCTCTGGCTGTAGACCTGTGAAACTTACAAACACTTTACCTGCTTACAATATACAAAGGGAAAGACATAGGATAAACATTTGCATTATCATAAAGAGAATTGGGGAGGGAAACATGAGTCACTGGTCCCCAACAGTTCTGAAAATCTGCAAGGCAAACTCCATTAGATTTCAAAGTCTGTGAGTTACTCTTAAAACGGTTGTTTCTTTTCTTTGGGGCCTTATGGGGACCCACCCTTTAATCAGGCTTGCCCAATGGCCATTTTCTTGATTCCACCCTCATCAAGCATCTGGGTGGTGACTAAGCTTCAGACCTCACCCTCCAAGAACATTAGGGTGATGGCCACACTTTCCTCAATATCTGAGGTACAGTCTCAATACCCTTAGTACAGCAAGGTGGTGGCAACATTCTCCCTAATCTCTGGCATACAGGCCCAGTCCTCTCAGATCAGTGAGTTGGTGATCTGGCCTTCCTTAATCTATGGGGAACAGGCCTATCCCTCTCAGAGCACTGGGGTGGTGAACACACTCTCCCTACCCCTTGGGGAATGTGCTCTATCCTCTCTGTAGCTTTCAGCAGCAAGTCTCCCTGAATAGCAGACTGGAACATCCTCCCTCTTCCAGTGCCAGGGCAAAGTTACCCTTCTCCTTACACATGAGTGGGGTCCCTCTCTGGCCCAAGGGGATGTCTTAATCCCAGACTTCATCTTCCATGGTTTTCCTCTTAAAGCTGTTTTCCCTTCCATCTCTCCGTTCTCTGTTTCTTTTAGTCCAGGTTGACAGTGATTTTGTTCATACAGATTTCACAAAAAACGTATTAGTTTAGCATGCAGGAAGCAAGAGTCTAATCCATCAAACAGTAAGACTTTCCACAAGTTTTTCCTGGGTAATTGCACTTTTAATCCTGACTTACAAGTTCCAAGTTTAGTTATTTCCTCAAATGGGGCACTATTATCTGAGGACTTGATTTCCAGATGCATGGAATTTCTGAAATTAGTTTCTGGTTTCTTTGTGCCCAACAATTCAGTTCTTAGTTTATCTCTTTCCTCTAATATTTTGCTATAGCTGCAAGGAGAAGCCAAGCTGCATTCTCCAAATTTAATTTGGAAAGCTCTTCAGCTAAATGTCCAGGCTCACTATTTTCAAATTTTGCCTTCCATATAACATCAGGAGTCAATCTTGTTAAGTTTTCTGCAACTGTAAAACATCGACCACCTTTCTTCCAGTTTTCAATAATAGTTTCATAACTTACTTTTAAGGCCTCATCAAAAGTCTCTTTAGTAAGCATATTCAAACCAATAGTCTCTTCAAAGCAAAATAGGCTTTTCTATCAAGTATCTCACAATTCCTCCAAAAAATACCCCTTACCCCTTTTTGGAAAATGCAAAAGCATGATCCCACTTCCTGGTACCAAATTCTGTATTAATCAGTCAAAGGGGTGCTGATGCAAAGTATCAGAAATCTGTTGGCTTTTTATAAAGGGTATTTATTTGGGGAAAAAGCTTACAGTCCCAAAGCCCTAAAGAGTACAACTCAAGGTTGCTTTCTCACAAAAGTCAGTTGTCACGTGTTGAAGCAAGACGGCAGGTGATCTCTGTGAGGGTTCAGCCTTCCTCTCTCTCAGCTAAAGGCTGGCATAGGTCTCTTTCTTTCCAGGCCTTAACAGCTGCTAAGCTGCTCTGTTCTCTTCAGAGGCAAACAGTCAGGTGAATGGCTTATCTCTCCCCGGTTTCCAGGATCAAAACTGACAAAGTTCTCTCTATCTTCTTTCATGTCTATGGAGCTCTTTCTTCCTGCATCTTCTTGAGTGAGTTTCCATTTACATCAGCCCACCAAGCAGGTTGGGGACTTAACCTGAGCCATGCCTTACTGCGGTGGTCAAATCAAAGCCCTAATCTTTTATCAAGTAAACTTAAAACCTTTGAATTTAATACAATCAAAGGGTATCACACCCAGAGTAATAGACTAATTTACAAACATAATTTTTCTCTTTTTGGGGCATTCATAAATAATATCAAACTGCCACATCCAGGCATGCTTTAAATATTTTGGAACCCTCATGATAGGCCCTAAGTGTAGAAAATTATCATAAATCTTTGTAAATAAAGTAGACATTAAACAAAAGAAGATATTTAATACCAATTTAATTAAAGGGAACACATGGACTAAATAGATACTAACAATTAAATTTTTTATAAATAATAATTATGAATAAATTTAAAATTCTATGATATTTATTATAAGTAATTATATGATCTAATGAAATTTTACCATATCAATCTCATCTCTCACTACATCCCTCCTCACTTCACCCCACCCCCATAGACATTTCAATCCAGGAAATTTAATCATTTGGTTCTCCGACTGGCTTACATTGTCTGAAAATCTTTCCCCTGTCTTCCCTTTAGCTAGCTAAATCTTACTAAAACTTTGGTTCTTAGTTTATATGACATGTCCTTTCAGCAGAGTTCCCTGAATTTCTTTCTGGGTTAAGAATATTTCTATTTGCTTCCACACCACTATGTGTACCATCATAGGTCCAATCTGCCTGAGATGCATGTTCTACTGGGTTTTTGAAGGAAAAGGACCTGTTTCTCTTATGTATCATTTCATTCCCAACATCTAGTAAAATATTCTGTAAATATTTACTGAGTGAATGAAAGGTCCTGTTGGTCTATTAAACTTCTTTTCTTGGAATATTAAGAAATTATATTGAGGTGGATTGTGGGAACATGGCCAACAGGTTAGGCAGATGAGGCTCAGCTCTCACTAAAACAATGGTGAAAGAGCCAGAGGCTGCCTTGGGGACCTGTATAGCAGACCAGGATACTGCTTCACAATTCCCAGGAAATTGAGTGTATCCGTCAGCCAAATGGGGTGCTGATGGAAAATACCAGAAATCTGTTGGCATTTATAAAGGGTATTTATTTGGGGTAAAAGTTTATAGTTACCAGGCCATAAAGCATAAGTTACTTCCCTCACCAAAGTCTATTGCTATGTGTTGGAGCAAGATGGCTGCCAACGTCTGCCAAGGGTTCAGTCTTCCTGAGTTCCTCTCTTCCAGGGGCTTGTTTCTCTCCAGGCTCAACTGCCCTGCTCTCTCCACAAGGCCAGATGTAGACTGTCAGACAACTGGCTCTGTTTCTCTCACCAGGGCTTTATTGTCTCCAAGCTCAGCTGCTCTGCTCCTCTGTGTGCTTACTTCCCAGGTTTCAGCTCAAAACACCAAACTCTGTCCTTTGCCATGTCTTTTCTCTGTGAGTCCCCACCCACCAAGAGGTGTGGACTCAACACCCTACTGACATGGCCCAATCAAAGTCCTAATCATAATTTAATCAGTTAAAAGTGATACCTCTGACAGACCAGTTTACAAATATAATCCAATAACTATTTTTGGAATTTATAAACAATGCCAAACTGCTATAGTGAGGGACAGAGAGATGAAGAAGCTGAAACAACAGGCTGTGAGTTATTAAACCTCCCAGCCACTGGAAAGGGATCCCTTCTCCCACCACCAAGACATTAAGCAAGGGTAAAACCCCTGGTGAATTGTATCTAACTGAGAGGAGAGTAGACATCTTCTTCCCTGCTAGCTGCTTTGGATATATATAGAACAGGAAGGTGCTCTGCATAATCTAGGAGGGTATTGGACAGATCAGGAACCCAGGCAGAAATTGTGTGTTGCTTGCCCTGGTGGCTGGAAGCAGCACATGTACCCTGACCTCAAGGCTGATAGCTAGGTGGAGCCCCTGGCTCCCTGCTCCAAACGGAGTGTGATGACAGATTGCCTGGGAGGAAGAGGGGTCTGGGAGGTTGGAGAGTGGTTTCTTGCAGTGAATTTAGCCAGCTGGGCACCCCTTGAATATTGGAAGGGACCCCAACTCTACAGGGAGAGGGGAGAGGTATCTCCTCAGGCAGGCTGTCATGCCCAGTCGCCTAGGTAAACAGAGGAATTACATCAGTAAGGAGGCAGAGACAGGTGGCTGATCAGCAGGACTCTGGCAGACTGCAGGAAATCTAACCTGCCCAAGGGAAAAAAGATGGATAGCCTTCTGAAAGACGACCTTAAGGAGAAAGATTAGCCCAGTAGAAGAATTCCTGCCTAGCATATACGAGGTCCCGGGCTCGATTCCTGGATCTTCTTTGAGAATTGATCCACTGGGTTATCAGGCATCCAGTTGAAACTTTATGATGGGGAATATATAGATATTCTCTTTGTATTAGCTTTTCTTGGATCTCTTATTAAAGGCTCTTTTTAAAATTTTCCTTATTTTACTTACTAAAACCCTGTTCAAAACCTGCAGAGGGAAGGCTGCAGGATGATTGATTGATGAACACCAGCAGCCTGAGAAGATCCTTTGGGGTCTAGGAAAGAAGTCTGTTTTTCCATGTTTATTTTTTCATTTTTTTTTCTTCTTTCTTCTTTTTTTAAAATGAGCCACTGCTGTCTTGTTTCTTGTTTGTAGTGTTTCCTCTTCCTTTGTTTCTGTTTGTTTATCTTTTTTTTTCTTTCAATTATTGATTTTCTCTACCTATGCTGTTTCTTTTCTCTCCATCTTTATATATTCTGTTTTCTGTTGTTGTTCTTTCATTCCACCTGTTTTTGTTTGGCCTCCAAGTTTTCTTGTTTTTATTTTTATCTCTCTCCTTTTTTTGCTCTGTTCTTTCTATTTTTTTACTTTTTTTTTCTTTCTCTCTTTTCCTTTTTCTTTTCCCCTTTTCTCACTATTCTGGCCATTTAATTCATGCTAAATAATTTTCCCTTTTTTGTTTCTTCTTTCATTGTTTCTATTCTACTTTTCTAATCCTATTCCTCTGTACTTCTTGCTCCTGTTAATTTTTTAATTTCCTAGGTCATGTATGGTTCCTCTCCTAACTTTTACTATTAGTATTACCATTATTCTTTTTCTCTTCCTATATCTTTCCTTTTCTCTGGTCCTAATTTTTTTTCAAGGAAACATAGAAAACAACAAGGAAATAGAATAAGAAGAACAAAGTGTCAAAGTCAAACCTTACCACACCCACAAAAACAACAACAAAATAAAAGCATAAAGAGAGAAGCTAATCAACTGAATAAACCAATCAAGATAAACAGATGCTTAGACACCAGCAAAAAAGTATAAGCCATACTAAGAAACAGGAAGACATGGCCCAGTCCAATGAACAAACTAACATCCAGAAGGATATGCAGAACTTGGAACAACTAATCAGAGATGTCCAAACAAATAACATTTCACTTCACATTGGTATTAGGGTGATGTTGTCATCATAGAATGAGTTAAGCAATATTACCCCCACTTCTATTTTTGGGAATGTTTTGTAGAATTCACTTGTGAAGCTGTCGGATTCTGGGCTCTTCATAGTTTGGAGGTTTTTGATGACTAATTCTATCTCATTGTTTGTGATTGGTCTGTTGAGGTCATCCATTTCTTCTTCTGGCAATGTAGGCAGCTTGTGTGTTTCTAGGAATTTGTCCATTTCCTCTAAATTATCCATCTTCTTGGCATATAATTTTTCAAAGTATCCTCTTATGATGCTCTTTATTTCTGAGGGGTCAGTGGTGATATCCCCTTCCTTATTTCTTATTTTATGTATTTGCATCTTCTCTCTTTTTTCCTTTGTTAGTCTAACTAACAAGGGTTTGTCAATTTTATTAATCTTCTTGAAGAACCAGGTTTAGTTTTATTTTTTCTAGTGCTTTCTTACTTTCAATTTCATTCAGTTCTGCTCTAATCTTTGTTATTTCTCCCTTTCTACTTCCTTTGGGGTTAGTTTGTGTTCCTTTCTAATTCCTCCAGGTATGCAGTTAGGTCTTTGATTTTAGGCATTTATGACTATGAATTTCCCTCTCAGTACTGCTTTTGCTGCATCCCATAGGTTTTGATACATTATGTTGTCATTTTCATTCTTTTCAAGAATGAAAATTTCCTTTGCAATTTCCTTCTTGACCCACTGTTTTTCTAAGGTTGTGTTGTTTAACTTCCATATCTTTGTGCCTAATCTGATTCTCTGCCTCTTACTGTTTGTCAGCTTCAATCCATTGTGGTCAGAGAAATTACTTTTTATAATTTCAACCTTTCTGAATTAATTGAGAGTTGTTCTGTGGCCTAGGATATGGTCTATCCTGGTGAATGATCCATGTGTAATTGAGAAGAATGTATATCCCACTGTATTTGGGTGTAATGTTCAGTATATGTCTAATATGTTGTGGCAGTTTGATTTTATTGATGAATTCCAAGAGGTAATGTAGGATTATGTTGTAAACTGTTTTTTTCCTCTGGGCATATTAGAGTGTATTAGATTCAGAGGTTTTACTTTCACTTAATTAAATTATGATTAAAGCTTTGATTGGGCCACATTAGTAGAGCATTGGGTGGGGACTCACAGAAAAAAGACATGGCAAAAACAAAGTTGGAGTTTTGATGTTTGAGTTTTGATGCTGGAGTTTTTGAGCTGGAGCCCTGGGAAGTAAGCACATAGAGAAGCTTGGTTGAGAGGAAGGAGAGAAGGCCCTGGGAAAAGAGACAAGCCCTGACAGTTCACAGCTGGCCTTGTGGAGAGAGGCAAAGCCTAGAGAGCCTCATAGTCTACAGCAGACCTTGTGGAGAAGAGAGGGACCCAAGAAGCCTGAACCCTCGAAAATGTTGACAGCCATCTTGCTCTAACATGTGGCAAAAAACTCTGGTGAAGGACGAAACTTATGCTTTATGGCCAGGTACCTGTAAGCTTCTACCCCAAATAAAAAAACGTTATAAAAGCCAACAGATTTCTGGTATTTTGCATCAGTACCCCTTTTAGGTGACTAATACCTAGGTCTAGGTCCTCTAATGTATTATTCAAAGACTTTGTTTCTTTATTGATTTTCTGTCAAGATGTTCTGTCTAATAGTGATAATGGTGTATTGAAATCCCCCACTATAATTGTAGAAGCATCTATTTCTCCACTTAGTTTTTCCAGTGTTTGTTTCGTGTATTTTGAGGCACCCTGCTTAGGTGCATAAATATTTATGATTGTTCTTTCTTCTTGATAGATTTCCCCTTTTATTAATATATAGTGTCCTTTTTCTCTTACAATAGTTTTGCATTTAAGTCTGTTTTGTCCAATATTAGTATAGCCACTCCTGCCCTTTTTTGGCTATTGTTTGCTTATAAGATGGTTTTCCAATGATTCACTTTCAGCCTCTTTTCATCCCTGGGTTTAAGATGGGTTTCTTGTAGACAACATACAGCTGGGTCATATTTCCTTATCCATTCTGCCAATCTGTGTCTCTTGACTGGTGAATTTAATCCATTTACATTCAAAGTTATGACTTGCAAGGAAATACTTACATTAGCCATATTTTCTTTAGGTTTATGTATGCCATATGTTGTTTTTATTTCTCTTTTTATCTTTTTAGTTGTTCTTACACTCTCCTCCCACTCTCTCTCCTGTTTTTTTTCCTTTGGACTTGCAGAACTCCCTTTAGTATTACTAAAGGGAGGTTTCTTATTGACATACTCTCTTAAATTCTGTTTATCTGTGAATATTTTGAACTCTCCCTCATTTTTGAATGCCAGCTTTGCTGGCTAGAGGATTCTTGGCTGAAAGTCTTTTTTCTTTTAGCACCTTAACTATGTCATACCATTGCCTTCTTACCTCCATGGTTTAGATGAGAAATCAGCATTTAATCTTATAGAGCTTCCCTTGCATGTGATGGTTCTCTTTTCTTTTGCTGCTTTCAGTAGTCTCTCTTCATCCTGAGCATCGAACAATTTGACAATTATATGTCTTGGAGTATGTCTGTTAGGATTTATACTGTTTAGGGTGTGCTGTGCTACCGTGACTTGTACATCCATCTCCCTCAATAGGGTTGGGAAGTTTTCAGCCATTATTTCCTCCAACACTCATTCTGTCTCCTTTCCTTTCTCTTCTCCCTCTGGGATGCCTATAATGCATATGTTTGTGTGTTTCATGTTGTCATTCAAATCCTTAAGTCCCTGCTGGATTTCTTCTATCTTTTTATCTATCTGTTCTACTGTCTGCTTGATTTAGCATGTACTGTCTTCCACATTGACGATTCTTTCTTCTGCCTGTTCAAATCTGCTGTTATGTGCTTCCAGTGTATTTTTTAAAGATTTATTTTATTTATTTATTTCTCCCACCCCCTTGTTTTTCATTTGCTATGTCAGTTCGTCTTTCTTGTTTCTTTAGGAGGTACCAGGAGCCAAACCCAGGACCTCTGGTGTAGGAGCAAGGTGCTTAATTGCTTGAGCCATCTCCACTCCTTGCTTTTACTGTTTCTCATTGTTTTTTCCTCCCTGTATCTCTTGTTGCCTCATCTCACCCTGCCTGCTTGCCATGTCAGCTCACTGTTCCCCCTAGAAGGCACTGGGAACCTCTGATCCTTGCTTTGTTATGTCTCTCATTATTCTTTTTCTTCTTGTGTCTCTCGTGTCAGCTTGCCACACCTGCCCATCATGCCAGCTTGCTGTCTTCTTTAGGAGGCACCAGGATCCAAACCAGTGACCGGCCATGTGGTAGACGGAAGCCCTGTCACCTGAGCTACATTTGCTTCCCACTTCCAGTGTATTTTTGATTTCTTGGATTGTGCCTTTCATCACCATCATATCTGTTATCTTTTTACTTATGCTTACAATTTCTTCAGTATGTTCTCCCAGTGTCTTCTTAATATCCTTAAACTCTTCCTTCATGTCATTAAATGAAGTGGTAGTAAGTGAAGTAAATACCTCACTTGAAGTACATAGACTAAGTGAAATATATACTATCACAAATAGTGGGGCTCCTCAGGGTTCTGGAGATATCCAGACACTGTAGTAAGGGCAGATAGCTCAGGAGTTTGGTGCCTTACCAGTGGGCCTTACTTTGGAAGTTAAGCCCCCCAGTGTGACAGAGTTGGACTCAGTTGTGGTTTCCCTACACATGCCTCCTCTGTTCTTCTATTTGAACCTATAATTAGTACTAGAGTTGGTAAGTGTACCTCGAAGAGACTTAAATCTTTGGGCAATCCATGTGCCAGCTAGTTCCTGAATCTCAATAGAATTGAAATACCTACTCTACAGTTCATTGGTCTCACCCAGGACAACTAACAAGTAGGTGATGATGGACAACTACCATACCAAGGAACCGAGAGAGTCTACAACTGCAAGCAAGATAGCCCCATCCATTGGCCCTATGAGATCACAGCCCCTTCTCAATTAGAAGTGAGGTGGACATCAACATCACAGAATTCTCATGATTAGGGAATGAACTATGGACTAAAGTAGACTTACTGGTATTGTACTACAGACTTACTGTGATTCTAGCAATGGAAGAAATTATATCACTGATGTAAAGGCAGTGGCCATTGGACATTCTGAGGGCAGGGAGAGGGAAAAACAGGTGCAATATGGGGGCATTTTCAGGACTTGGGAATTATCCTGAATGACATTGTAATGACAGATAAACACTATTATATATCTTGCCATAACCTACAGAATTAGGTGGGAGAAATTGTAAACTGCAATGTAAACTTTAATTCACACTTAGTGGCAAAGCTCCAAAATGTGTTCATCAATTGCAATCAATGTACCTCACTAATGAAGAATATTGTTAATGTGGGAAAATGTGGGAAGTATGGGTAGTGAGGTATATGGGAATCCCCTATATTTTTATATTTTACCAAAAGCTTTGAACTTGGTCTTGATTGGATCAGTAGGAATGTGTAAGACAGAGAAGGTGGGTAGGAATGGAATTATTGACCAATGTATTTAAAATGCAGCTTTGTTATGGTTTAAGGTACCTGGGATCTTGAAATCAAGGCATTCATTTTTTAATGAAATTGTGGAACAATCGTAGATAAATGTCTACATAAAATACCGTATTATTTATGGTTCTAAAAGGAAGCAGAATTGGTAGGAAAAACAAATTTGGGACTGGCAAGTCCAAAATACTTTGGGAAGGCTGCAAGTTAGGAACTCAGGTGAATGTTTATATGAATGCCCCAGGAGACGCTGCCTGAAATAGAGGTGGAAAGTCTTTGTTCGGACTACTGAAGTCATCAGTTCTCACTTTAAGGTTTTCAACTAATTGAACGAGACTTCTCTTGCTGCAGGGCAACTTCCTTTGTTAATTAGAGATGTAATCATCATAGATGCAATCAACTGACTGATTTAAATCCATAAAATAATTTCATAGCAACAATCTTGACCAAACAACTGGACCCCATAATCTAGCCAAGTTGACACATGAACTTAATGACCACAAATTCTAAATAATATTAGCACTGAACCAAGATTGGAGGTATTTAATTAATAGTTTACTTTTAAAGCATGTAGACATAGCAATAATTTTTCTTCCTAATTTGGGTAATTATCATAAACTCTTATAAAAGTTTTCATGATAAATTTTAGGAAATTATTAGCAAAATTGTATCACTGGAAAGAATCTTATTGTTCATCTAATTCAAATTCCATACAGTGCAGAAATTTCTTCTATAGTTATTAGAAAATTGCAATATCTACTTACACAATTCTAATGAATGGAAGTTATCTACCTGGCTACATGTGAGCTTTATGCTTGGAAAACATTAATTTCTAGAAAGCTTCTCATTGCATTGAGTTTAAATCTGCTTCCATGTTAGCAACATTTATTGATCTTAAGATTTTTCCTCTAGAACAAAACAAAATAAATTTTAACATATTCACATAGCAATTCTTAAAATGCTTGGAGACAGCTACCAGCTTGTTTTGCTTTGTTTGTCTTCTTGTCATCAGGCTAGACATAAGCAATTTCTTCAAATGTTATTTATTTATTGCCATTTCCAGAACTCCATATATCACTTATCTTTACTCAATTCATCTACTCTAAATGGAACCTCTATCTTTTGTTGATTATCTTATTAATATTTGTGGTATGATCATGAACAAAAAAGGATAAGGGAGTATGAACGGATTGGTGTACCTTTGACCTTGAAGCTGGAAGAGTAATACAAAAAAATTTTCCCTCCATGCTGGAGACCATAAGTGGCGTTTAAGTATTCACATCTGTATATTTGGTTTCGAATGTGAATGTATATCTGAAAAAGAAAATCCAATTATTTCCAGTGCCCACATATTCCATAAGTATTGAAGAGTTTTGTTCCCAGAAAAATTTGTATGAAAACAATAAAAAAATATTCTTTCCTGAAATCTCAGCTATTTAGAGTAGCACATGTGAAATCCAATATTTTTATCTGGTTTTCCATAATATGTGCTTTATTAAGGCTGTTTCCTTTTTGTTTTTACACACCCTTCTTTCTTTATTTCTTGCTTTCAAACTATTATTCTTAATCCAAACAAAATGCCTCATGATTATTGTATTTCTTATATTCTTATAGGTAAAAGCAGCATCTAGAGACAGTACACTATAGTGAAATCTGACAGATTACACTTGAATAAATTACCAAAAGATCTTTTAAATGTCTCATGTGTAATCACAACATAGAATTAGAAGGTTTTAAACATGAAAACTATAAAAATAATAAAGGAGAAATAATCATAAATATTTGGTAGAATAATGATTCATTAAGGAAAGATAACTTTTGCTTATTGTGGAAAATATAACCACTATGAAAGTAAAAATCAATTATAAATGATTTAGATGTAGTTTTCTAAAGCCAGAGGGAGGTTATCAAATGCCGAAATATATGAGATGCAAGTTCAGAACTAATTAAGAGGTAGACAAAGGGGTCAAATAGATTGTGTTACCCTGGTACATGGTAGCCCCCAATAAACAATATGACTGGCATTCATTTTCATGTATGGTCCCCTTCCCCAGTTATCCCATGACTTGCTTTAGAGCAGAAGAACTATCCATTTGAGCACAATCAACTCATAGAATTGTGAGAAATATAAAAATTATTTTAGTAATAAGACACTAAATTTTGGACTGATTTGTAACTCAGCAATAAGTTACTGAAGCACAAATGTAGATCAGAGTGGCAGGGATGTTGGAGAACATGGATTAGATGTATAGTCTAACGGGCTCCCTAAAACTGAGCCACAGAATAATGTAGTCTTACCAACCCTTTTATGGATAATGCTGGACAATCAAAAGTCTCTCTTTCTAGGTGTTGAATCTCTCCAGGGTAATATCTACAACATGATGAATCAGAACAGAATATGCCCTGTGCTAGCAGGCACATTATAAAGAGGATAAGAGGAGCTTGGCCATGAAAATCCAATTTAGTTTTCAGACTATCAGATAGCTCACTCCTTTTCCTCAGAGAATTCAGGGAGCATAAAGTAACTAAGGAAATAGAGATAAAAATATTATACTTATTTCTGTCTCTCCAGATGGAAACATGGAGTAGGTAGAAAAGATGTTCCTGATCCTCAGCCCCATCATTAACACCAACAGAGACTACACTTTCTCCTTTATCTAGATGCCCTAACCATCAGGGAATTCATCACACAATCTGACGTCCTGGTGAAATTTTGTGATCCTCAATGTCCAGAGTTTGTCTTATATATGTTGTTTCTCTCTCAGGGTTCAACTCAATGCCTCACATAGGGTAGGCATGTTGGATTGAGTGAATGAATAAAAGCATGCAACTTTCTTACGTAAACATATTCATTGAATTCACTGAGAATTGTTTTAAGTATGAAGAAAAGGCTTTATTGTGAACTTTTACTGTTGTTTAGCTACCATAAATAAATCAACAAACAAAATAATGCATATTAAGTGTTTATGATTTCTGCATAAGTCCTATATGAATTAATTTTTTAAAGCATCCCTCAACCTCTATACTCTGTGATGGGCTAAACAGAATTTAATTACTATTAATTACTGTTATTATTTCCTGATGTTCCTTTTCATTTTTATGCCAATTAGAGTATAATTATTAGGATAATGGACTCTACAAAAACCAATTATCCAATGAGACTAGATGGGATTTGTCTCTAGTAATTGAGTCTCACAATGTATGATCAAAATTAGTGAATCAAAATGAAAAAGTAGAACCATTAATCCCCAGGCATCAACAATAAGGTTGGATTTGCTCTTCTACTCCAAATTGAGATGACATTTTACAATGTCACATCAGTTGATATATAGTCCTAGTTCAGCCTAAGTAAAATTATGTTCACCCACTTTCAGTTAAGCCCCAGGTCACATGTGTCTTCCATAGATGTTTACTTATCAGAACTCTACATTTGACCTGACAACATCCATGCAAATTATGTGGGAAGTTCTTGGTTACAGTGTTTACTTAGATCTCATGTAGTGCCTTTGAACAACCTAAGAAAATATACTTGTAGTATCCACTTCCCTTTCTAATAAGTCATAATGTATGCTACTTCCTTGACATTAAATTGTTGCTCTGGGAATGTCCCAATGCCTACTCTTCCTAAAAGATGATAAAAATCTGAATCTTAGAGATTTGTTGATTTAATTAGACTCACTTTATATACCTGATATAGAAGTAACACTTTAAGTTTTATATGTTTGAGACTGATTTGATATTAAGGGTCATAACAGAGAAGCAAATGAAAGGACAAAGAATACCTGAGGGCACGATAGAAATGGACACTACTGAAAGGGAATGTTAAATTTCTATATATTCATATATATCCATATATATATTTGAATGCTCTGTCTTCTTACTCTCTCATGAAAGAGATATATTAATATATACTTATATATATTCGTATATAGCCATATAAATATTTGAATGCTCTTTCTTCTTTCTTTCTCATGATACTTATGGGGTTGAAGGGCGGGTTCAAAGCTTGAAAAGGTTTGAAAGACTAGGCCATCTCAGCTCAAAGGGCAAAGGATCCTCCCTGACTTGCCCTCTTGCTCTTTTTTCTCAGATGGTGCTGTACCGTGCTCAGGTTAGATTTTCATAGAATTAGATTTGGCCTATGAATGCCTTTGACTCTAAGATATAAGGAGTAGTAATCAGCCATATGAGCTATGCTAGCTTACTGAAGTTCTATGTTAGTGTTTGAAGCCAAAATCCTAAGAAATATTAAGATGAGTATTTGTCTTGCATTGTTTTCTTTTGATTTGTATTTCTCACTGGAGTCTTATGAAATCTATGGGTGGTCAAGTCAAGTTATTTGGGCTTCCTGGCCAAAACATAAAAAGAAAATGTTAATTATTCTTCTCAAACACCACCAATTAATTATTGATGAAGTTAGACCTCAGGTCTATCTGACACAAAATCTTTATTTATTCCATTATATATGTACTCTGAGTCATGAAGAGATGATTTGGACAGTATGAGAAGAAAAAAACAACAGCAGCTAGAACAACAACAACATAATGGTGGGCAAGTCTTGTAGTTGAGAGCCAGGATGTAGTAGTGGACTGTAAGAGAAAGTCAAAGGGAATATTATTGAAACAAACAAACCAAAACAACAAAAAATAGCAATAATCATAATTTCAAACATATGTTAAATACTTAATATATACTAGACACTCTTGAATTTCTTTCCTTGCCTTAACTCAATACATCCTTGCAGTTCTATGTAGCCAATCATTGTTTCTTCTGAAACAGCAGAAAGTCTGTTGTTTTAATTACAGGAATATAGATATCATAAATCATTTCATAAATCATCTGTCTTCTTTGCAGATGTTTGAAACTTGCTTATATGTCAAAAAGCTTTATGCTCTCCCTCTAGCATCCTACTCCCAAATCCCATATTAGAAATGTTTACATGGGGAAAACCAATTATTTGTGGTGTGACACCATATTTCGTGAAAAATCCCCTGTAAACAAGGAGACTGATTTAGGAAAACGAAGTCAAAATTCGCAAAGTGTATTTGGCAAAAGTTCAAACTGACTCAATAGTAGTTGGCATTGCTCTGAGATACTGTCTATCTACTTCCGAATTTGAATATTACTTGATTTTAGAATATTTTATTATAGATAGATAATTTCCTCTGGAATAAATACATAGCCTAGATTTACTTAGCGATAGACTTCTAATAGTCATTTCTAATAGGGACAATTATTCAAATTTAAATTTAAAATATTCAAATTTAGGAAGAGAGAAAATAATAAATATTCCTCTAACTAATATAATTTTCCATGACATTCTGGCACAAAGAACACTTCCAGGGGAGTGGATGTGGCTCAAGTGGTTAAGCGCCTGCTTCCCACATTGGAGGTCTTGGGTTCGGTCCTCAGTGCCTCCTAAAACCAAAAAGAAAACAAAGAACAAGCAAGCAAATGAAAAAAACAACTCAGGGGAGCTAATGTGGCTCAGTGGTTGGACGCCAGCTTCCCACATACAAGGTCTGGGGTTCAATCACTGGCCCTGGTACCTGAAAGAAAACAATACTTCCATAGCTCTTCTTTCTCATAAGGGAAAACAAATTCAAATAATAATAATATTCATGTGCATTTAAGTTAGAAAGTGAGTTTCGCCATTTCCCATAGGAAGATGCATTGTTGTCCACCTTAAAACCAGAAAGGAAAAAATATAGGCATAATTCCATCTAATGAATTATGGCATATATATGTGATTAAAATGGCCCATAAATGGCAATTTAAGACCAAGTTAAACACATTTTGATCAATTAAGATGATATTCTTGCGAATACATCATTCACTTCAATGACCTAACAACAGTGGCACAGTTTGATTTATCAGAAAGAATTGGCCTCTTATTCATTTAAATCATCTTAAATCATTAATAATAAAAATTAAATTAAGCTTCCATTTATTTAGCACTTAGTATATGACAGGTGCTGGAGGAAGCGTTGAACACAGGTGAGGTCATTTAAGCCTTGCAACAAGGCTCTGAGGTGGGCACACGCTATGATTAACCTCTTTATTTATATCAAGAAATTTAAGTTTGGCAAAATTAAGTAACCTGGTCAAAGTCATAGAGTTGCAAACTGCTGGGAGAGATACCAAAGTCTGTGTTGTAGCCCCAAAATATACTTAATTTTCATTAACATCAGAGAGGTATGAGAGGAATTTAAGCAGAAATGTCTTACCTCTTAATTCACTGTTCATTCTTCCAACAAAAAGCACTCTTTTTATGGAATTTAGATAATCAATTTCCACTATTAGTTGAAAACACTATGTCTTAGGCATTACTCTATATTGTAAGTTGTGTACTGTATTTAAGATTTCAGGCTCTGGATATAGAATTCCTACATTCAACTCCTAGCACCCCTACTTAGCAGTATTATTTTGTGCAATTAGTAAAACAAATTCCTTTTCAGGTTCTTCCTTAATACATGGGGCTCACATAATACCTAAATCATAGATTTAAGGAGATGATTTATTTAAAAGTGTATTAGACATGTAACTTGCTTTGAAGAAAAAGTAGCTATTAAAATTTTATGTAAGAAAGAAGAAATAAGAATATATTTTCATATTTGATTATATGCTCATAGAAATAGTAGATGAATGAAAAGAAACTTTTAAAAATAGCTAACTATAGGAAAGAGAAAGAACAAGGTGGGAGTGAGATTTTCATTTATAATATTTATACAGTTTAAATTTTTAAACATGTAAACATAGTTATTGGAATCCTTGGTTCATGTGTTGCTTTGATATTAGAAAACTTAATTTTTCTCTTTCAAACACTATCATATATTTTACCTACGGTATATAAACTACTGTGAAGTCTTTTGAATTTCGTGTGAAACATTTACAGGGGTAAAAAGTGTTGAATATAAAGGTACATAGTAAAGTCATGTGAAGCACAACTGAAAATAAATGGAAATAAAATGAATCTAATGCAACAAAACTGGGGTAAAAAAAGACTGATTTGACCTTAAAGTTTATTATAATTCTACAACCTGACGTAAAATTCTAGTATCCAACTTCATGGAGTCCCAACAATTCCAAAATTTATTAAGCATTGTCTAATTTCTGTTTTTCCTTATTATAAGCATTGTTAAGTTAAATGTCTCCACCTAAAAAACAATATTTTCCAGGTCTAAAATGGCTGTATTTTAAATGAAAATATCCTAAGTATCTCTACTCACCTTGTTTTTCTGGAATCTGTGGGGCTCAAATCATTTAAAATGAACTTTAAGGTCAATATCCTCAATTTAGCTTTTTTGACAAAACCGTGCAAATCAAAAATAAATTCAAATGCTTTATTTATTTTTCAATTAAATGATAAATTGAAATAATTAAGCCAAAACACTTTAAAGTTTTCTTTTCTCATTCTCAATAACTTAGGATACCGCTCTGAAAGTCAAATGATCACATCATTCCTACATTTCCTGTTTTCCTGTTTTTGCCTTTCATACCTCTACTTGCTAGTAGCAATTACCAACAAAAATAAAGCCATTAAAATGATATTCCTGTCAAAACAATTTCAGAAAATTTCTGCAGAACAATGCAGCAATCTTTAAAATTTACTTACTTTTCTACACTCTCATTCTCCAAAAGATCTGCCAACAACTGTCCTTTAATAAATACATCTTAAGATAAACAATGAACTATTAGGTACATGGCATATACAATGTGGTCTTTTATCTTTCTGAAATAATGGCATCCTAATTTTGCATCTGAGGAAAAAAAAAGACATAGAAACCCAGAATAAAGGCATGCTAATTAAAATTTCTCATTATTTTTCCCTCCACACTACAATATTCGTTCTGGTTTATACTTTCCACCTGATCACAGAAAAGCTGACATTGTAACATGTTTACTTTTTATGAATATAAAATCTAAAAATATTAAATAAATAAATAAAATATAAAATTGGCACTCTGCTTTGTCAATATTTGCTCTCACTGTCTACAACACTACCACATTTTACAACTCCAGGTGACACATTTCAAAATGCATTTTATGCTGTGTAATGCATAGTCTGCCTGAAAGGATAGATTATTAATTTTTCTTTTGTGTCTTTTAAAATTTTTTTTCTCTGTTTTGTTTTTTGTTATTTTTTTTCTTTTCATTTCTTTTTTTTTTTTTGGAGATTATTAGTTTTGAGAGATAATTGATTTTATTTTAAGTAGCACGCTATTGTACTGACAGCACCATATGTTTTCATTAGTCAAAATTCTCAACTGCCAACTATGTATATGTGTTAATTTTTAAAAAGCTGTGCTTGAAGAACTTTTAGCAGCATGACAAACTAAGGTTTTTCTTGCAGTGCCTTTATCCCATTACAACAAATAGAAATGCTAGATAAATTTTAACAATTAAAGGAAAAACATAATTCAAAAAAGGATTAACATGAGGTACCAAATCTAGAGAAAAAAGAAGTCAGAACCTAAGGTGAAGGTGGTTTTGTGTTCATCTAGGAGAGTTTCAGGGCAGTACAGACTCTAGGAAGTAGAATCTGGATTTCTAATGCTCACAGTAAGTGATGAAATCTACTGTCATAGTTTGCCAAAGGCCTGTGCCAACATAAAGTACCAGAAATGCATCGGCTTTTATTTTTATTTATTTATTTATTTATTTATTAAAGATTTATTTATTTATTTATTTATTTATTTATCCCCCCCTTGCTGCTTGTGCTTGCTGTGTCCATTCGCTGTGTGTCTTCTCTGTGTCTGCTTTATCTTCCCCTTGCTGTGAGGTCCCGCTGCATCAGCCCCTCCCGCCGCGCGGGCCGGCCTGCCCTCACAAGGAGGCCCCAGGAAGCGAACCCATATAGTAAACGGGGGCTCTATCGACTGAGCCACTCCCGCTTCCCTGCATTGGCTTTTATAATGGGAAATTTATTTGAGGTAAAATTTTACAGTTTTGGGGCTGAGAAATGTCCAAATCAAGGTGCCATCAGAGATGTTTTCTCACCAGTCAGCTGCTGTTGGTTCTGGGGTTCTTCTACGTGGCAAAGAAGGCTGCTGATCTCTGATGAGGTCTCTACCTTCCCCTCTAGAATCCTCTGTCTCGAGAAGCTCAGCTGTGGACAACCAGGTATAAGGCTTGTTGCTTACTGAGCCTCCTCTCTCAGTCTCTGCTGCTCCACTTTCTTCCTGAGTTCAGCTGTGAGTTATGGGGCATATGGTTCATCTCTCCCTGGGCCTCAGATCTTTGAGCCTCTTGGGGGTTTTTCTCCTTTAGCTCACCTGTGGTCAAAACTGGAGTTCTTTCTCTCACATGGCAGGAGCAATATGGCAGCTTCCTTTTCCTCTGTGTGTGTCTGTCTCTCTCTGGGTTATCATTTATATCAGATCCAGCAAGAGGCTGAGAATCAATCTAAGTCCTGTCTTACTGAGCCACACCTTTCAAAAGGGGTCTCATACCCACAGGAATAGATTAATTAAAAAATGTAATCTTTATTTTTTTTTTAGGATTCATAAAAGAACTTCAAACTGTCACACCTGCTATTGAGCCCACACAAGGTGCACAAAGACCAAGCAACTTAGAGTTCTTCTAATGCAGAATCAAAAACAAAGAAAGATAACATCTCCATATCACACGGATCAAGTGTGAGGAAGCTTGCAGTGTGACTGGGACTTTGGGTAGAAAGTGATCTTTAAGAAATAAAAGTCCCCCAATTGGTGGCTTGGAGCTATGTACCCAAGTAAAACATAATATTAAACTTAATATGGTTCTGTGGGCGTGAACCCTTATAAATAGGACCTTTAGATGAGGTTACTTCAGCTAAGGTGTAGCCTAAGTGAATCAGGATAGAGCTTAATTCTGTTATTGAAGGCCTTATAAGGAAGGTCACACAGGGAGAAAAGCCAGAGGAAGAGGGCAGAAGCTGAAAATCAATAGAACCGAGAAGCCAGGAGAGGCCACCATGTGCATTGCCATGTTACAGAAAAGCCAGGGAAAAGGATCACTAGCAGCCAGCCCAAGAATGCCACAGTCTTCTAGGAGTAAGCATTACCTTGTTGCACCTTGATTTTGGACTTATCCTTGCCTCAAAACTGTAAGCCATTTATCTCCCATTGTTTCAGCAAACCCTTTGCATGGTATTTGTTTTCACAGCCAGGAAACGAAAACATTCCCTTATGCCTCGCACAAGGGTTCAGGGTCCAAATTTGCATAATTTGCATTGCAAAGATGTTTCTGGTAAAAGAGAATTGAAAGGATACTAAATGTTCATCTCCAGAAAAATAGATAAATAACATTTTTTGAATGCCTACTATGGAATACTAGCTTAGAAAGAAAAACTAGTTTGCATACAGTAACATGGGACGATATTAAAATATAATGTTGGTGAAAATACCAAGAAACAAAATGAGGTTTATAATATTACACAGTTAAAAAGGAAAAATGCAATAAATTGCTACAATTTATATTTTATAAGAATGATTTCATAGTAAAGGACATATGTCAAGCCTATTAAAATGAATGCTTATCGTGAGGAAGAAATGTGAGTTTAGATCTGAAATGAAAGGAGAAAACAAAATATTATAATGCAAAATATCCCCAAACAAGTAATGAGCTATATATCAACTAATTAAGAGATTACACTAGGATGGATAGCAACAATTAACTTCATAAACCTGAGTCCATTAAATAATAAAATAAAACAAAATGGAGAATTCTAATAGTTTATGGGGTAAGAATTCATAATATTTTATAGTTACACAAAAAAATAATAATTATTTCACACTTGTGGGATTCCATTTACAGGTGATAAGAAGCTCCATGGACCTTCCTACCCCTGTGAAATGTGTGTGTGGAGATATATATATATATATATATATATATATATATATGTGTGTGTGTGTGTGTGTGTGTGTACACTTAAAGCCTCTGGAAATGGTCCTAAGGGCATTTTGATGGATTGATATTATATGTACCCCAGAAAAGCATGTGTTTAAATTTAATCCTTTCCCATAGATGTGAACCCATTATAAGTTGGATCTTTTGATGAGGCTATTTCAATTAAAATGTGACCCACCTAATCCAGGATGGATCTTAATCCTAATCCTGGAGTCTTTTATAAGAGAATGAAATTCAGACAAAGAGGAAAAAGCCATAGAAGCAAGAGGCTGAAATCAAGGAAACCTGGAAGAGAAGGGAGAGACCAGCGGGTGCTGCCATGTGCCTTCCCAAGTGGCAGAGGAGTCAAGGATCACTGGCAGCCAGTCTTCAGGAAGAAAGCATTACCTTAATAATGCCTTTATTTGGACATTTTCCTGGACTCTAACTGTAGCAAATAAATTCCCATGGTTTAAGCTGAGCCATTTCATGGTATTTTTTTGGAACAATGAATGAAAAGAAAGCAGATTTTTATATCAGGAGAATGGGGTGCTACTATTGCAAATACCAAAAACTGTGGAAATGGCTTTGAAATTGGGTAATGGTAGAGGCTGGAAGAATTGTAAGGTGCTTGACAGAAAAGGCCTAGAGTGCTTTGAAGAGACTGTTGATAGAAATATGGATGCTAAAGATATTTCTGTTGAGGCCTGTGACAGTTTGAAGCTGGGTGGACCCCAGAAGATCATGTCCTTAAAGTTAATCCATTACAGTTCATGTAAACCTACAATAGGTGTGAGCTTTTGGTTACATTACTTCAGTTAAGGGCCTTTGATTAGATTGCATTACAAAAAAAATTAAAAAGACTGCATTACAAAGAGAGCTTCTTAATCCTTTTCCTGGAGTCCTTTATAAAAGGAGAAAGATGCAGAGACACAGAGAAAAATTCCCAGAGGCTGAGAGAGAAAGCCATGGAAGCCAGAAACTGAAATCAGCAGAAACCAGGAGAGAGAAAATCACAGGAGCAAAGAAAAAGCCAGAGGCAGCCAGAAGGTGAAAGCAACATAGCATGGAGGAGAAGGAAGAGACTGGCAGACACAGCCACTCTGCCTTGACATATGCCTGATCACCCATAGCTGTGGCTCAGGGAGAAGGTATTTTCTGATGGTGCCTTGATTTGGACACATTTATGGTCTCAGAACTATAAGCTTATAAATTAGTAAATCCCAATATACAAAAACAACCCTTTCCGATATATTGCCTTTAGCAAACTAAAATAGAAATTTTTACCAGGAGAATGGGGTACTGCAATTGAAAATACCAAAGATGTGGGTGTGGCTCTTTTAATGGGTAAGGGATAGATTTGGGAAGAATTGTGAGATGCTTGATAGAAAAGGCCTAAGATTGCTTTGAAGATACTTTTGGTGGGAATATTGACTCGAAGGTTACTTCTGATGAGGCCTTATAAAGAAACAATGAATGTGTCATTGCAAACTGGGAAAAAGGCAATCTTTGTTTTAAAGTGGTAGAGAACTTGGCAAAATTGACTCCTGATGTTGGATGGGAGGCAGAATTTGAAGTGACAAACTTGGAAATTTAGCTGAGGAGATTTCCAAATTGAATGTGGAATGTACAGCCTGGCTTCTCCTCACAGCTTGCAGTAAAATGTGAGAAGAAAGGAATAAATTGAGAACTGAATTCCTGGGCACAAAGAAACCAAAAATTGTTAGTTTGGGAAATACTGAGCTTCTGGAATGTGAGACCCCAGAAAATAGTGTCCCATGTGAGGACTTAACTGAACATGGAACTACTTAGCCATTTCAGTGCAAGTCAAGATTGCAATTGTGGTTATCCCAGAAGGATCAATGGAAAGTCCTGCTGTCTTATGGTTGGGACCTCTGCATGCTTCATGCAAAACCAACATGTTTTTTGCATCATCTGTATGAATAGAATCACTGCCATCCTGGACTAAAAGGGACAAAAAAGGGAGGAATTGAAGGGAAAATAACTTCAAACACATAACCGTGGGAGCTGAGTTCTGGACATCTTCTTGGGCTAAGAGAGCAGGCCTACCACGGGTGTGGAAAAAGTTTCTGTCCCCTAGCTCTTAGAGAAATCAGGCCTTCCATTCCATTTTTCAGGAAGAGTGTTACCACCCCACTGTTCTCAGAGGTGGAGCCTATGCCCCAGGGATTCAGAGTCTGGCTGCCACCAAAGTTTTCTCCAAGGATATAGTCTATTCCCTGGGGATTATGGAGGGTCTGGTTGTCTCCTCAGTGTTCTAAAAGCATTGAGCCTGTGCCCCAAGGATTGTGGAAGTCTGGCTGTCACCTCAATGCTTGGAGAGGCTGGAATCTTCACCAAGTTTTCAGGGAATGGCACAAGTATTTGAAAAAGGTGTGCTGCTACTCCATCAGGCCTGGAGGACAAAACTTACTCCATAGATTACAATCAGACCTTGAAATCTAATAAAGTATTCTCTGCAGGGTTTGGAAACGTTTGTGACCCCTGTTCCTTGTTTTCCTTTCAATTTTTCCCCAAAAATGAGAATATTTATCCTATGCCTGTCTCTTCATTGTATATTGGAGGCAGGTGGTTTGTTCTTTAGCTTTCCCAGGTCCATAGACAGAGGAGAATTGTACACCAGGCCAGACCACACTTATAACCAATATTGAAGAAACTTTGTACTTAGTACTGTTACTGAAATGACTTAGGGCTTTTGGGATATTGTGACAGAATGAATGTATTTTGCATGTAGAAAGAACATGTCTTTTGAGGGTACAGAGGGTGGAATGTGGTGGTTTGAAGCTGTATGTCCTCAGAAAAAACATGATCTAAATATAATCCATTCTAATGAGTTTGGACACATTTTAAGTAGGATCTTTTCATGAGGCTACTTCAGTTAAGGTGTGACCAACCTCATTCAAGCTGGGTCTTAATCCTGGTGCTGGAGTCCTTTGTAATAAAATGAAATTAAAGCAGAGAGAAAAAAAAGCCAGAGAAGCAAGAGGCTGAAATCAGTGAAACCTGGAAGAGAAGGTAGAGACCAGTAGATGCCACCAGGTGCTTTGCCATGTGGCAAAGGAGCCAAGAATCACTAGCATCTGATCTTTGGAAAGAAAGCATCACTTTGATGATGCCTTGATTTGGACATTTTCCTGGACTTTAACTGTGAGTAAATAAACTCCCCTGGTTTCAGCTGAACCATTTTACAGTATTTGCTTTAAGCAGCCCAGAAAGCCAACAAGCATATAACATTCTCCCTGAATATCAAAGAAACATGTATTTAAAAATTCTACTAAAATTCATTAAGAGAAGGTAAAATCTGAGGTTCTGGATCCAAGACCCTTGACTTTTCCTCCCCACTCCCACCTCAACAATATGGAAACTGGTGTAGACAAGAACATCCTCAGCATCAAGTCAGAAGTCTTTCTACCTGGGAATAGCAGGACTTAGCTTTTCTCATCTTGCGCCCAGCTACTTGTTGATGAGTTAGGTCCTGCTTGGGGCCAAGAGACAAGGTTTCCCTTCTTCAGCCTAATCCCCACTCATGGAAAGGATACCCCACCTTGACTGTGGTGCCACTAAGAATACTGGGCCCCAATCGCCTTTGCCCTGGCTTGTAGATTGGGATTTCCATTCCAGGAGAGGCAAGCTGATAAGGCCTGGGACTGCTGCCCCCCTTCTACCAAATGCTTAGTTCCTAAAGAAGGGATGTCATTCAGAGAGAAGCATGCTGCCCTTGCCCTTACGCCCAGCACAAGATCCATGGTTTAGAGATTTTTCCCAGGGTGCTATAGGGTTTATAGAACAGAAAGCTCCGATTCTCACCCCATAGGAACTAACTTTATATGTAACCAAGTGTGGAGAAGTTCAAACCTAAGAGCAGTCTCAAAATCAGTGGAGGTTATGTTAAAAGGCACTGTGGAGAAGATATGTAGAATCATTGGAGATATAGAAAGAATTATGAAAGAGACAGCTGGTGTTAGAACAAATCTGACCTGGAAACTATTACTTTAAAAGAGCCACCAATGTTTTTGGATTAGTCTGTAGAGCAATTTATGCCCAGGACATTGCTGAAAACAATAAGGCAATCTGCCAACAATTAGTGGAGCTTAACAGCGTGGTGTGGTGAGGGAAAAAGACACTCGAAGAATATCTAAGCCCCTGAGGAACAATATCAGAGAATTCACAATCCTCAAGAGTAAAGGAATGGATAAGAAAATATTAATATATCCTCATAAGGGGATAATATTTGGCTATTAGAATTAATGAATGGGGTTTTCATTTATCAACACAGACCAGTCTTCAAAATATAAGCTGGGTGAAAAATAGGGATATGCACAAAATTCAGAAAAACTGATTATTACCTTGATGAAAGAAGAAATAGAATTCAGCAAAAATAGACAAGGGTTCAATTATATGTATAACTTTTCATTTCCTTAAAAATGACATGAAAGTGTGAAAAATATTTTTCTTCTAGAATGTCTTATTTCTATTAAATTTAACATGTACTAATTTAAGTAGTAGATGAATATTCCTTTACTGTTTTCTGTGTTTTCCTTTAGGTTTAAAATGCTACGCAGTTAAGATAAAGACAAACATTTCAACAGCATGCATTAGTAGGTGAAGTATAAGAACAGCAATAGAAAATGTCCTAGAAAGAAAATGTGAAGGAATAAAAACAGAATGTAAGTGCACATATGAAAGAGATGTAATTCAACAAATGATGTTTTCAAACTAACAAAATGAAATAACTTTCTTGAAAATTATAAATAGTAAAACTGATCAAGGAAAAGGGGAAAAAAATCCTGAGGAGTACTTATACCATTAAAGAAACTGACTATTAATTTTCTATTCACAAAAAACCTCTTATGGATCCTGACTAGAGTCTAAATTTGTACTTTTGAGAGCAACTTGTCAATACATAGAATCTTTAACATGAATATATACAACAGTTTAGCAATTGCACCTGTAGGTAGAAATCACAGTGTATCTTCTCCGTGTGCAAAGGAGTCATAGAAACAAACATCCAATGCAACAATTCTTGTAATAGCAACACAATGGCAACTTCCCAAATATCCATTAAAAATAGAATGATTAAACTATGGTATAATGACATAATGAATTTTATAACTTTGTAAATGAACTAGAATTGTCTATGTTAATATGAATAAAGTTAAAATTAAATAAAACAATCTCAGATAAAAAAAGAAATTTACAAATGGAGATACACAAGTCAATATAGGTAAATCTTAAACATGAAAACAAAAATATCATATAATTCATGGATTCATATATTTGTATGAAGGAATTTCAGACCATGATTTCCTTGATATACAATCCAATAGAAAAGTATTGGAAGAGATGCAGGAGGCTTCAACTGTGTCTTAAGTGTTTTATTCTTTAATAATAAATTGATGGAAAAGTAATTGTAAAAAAAGGTGAAGTCCTATAAAAATAGGAATCAGAAAGTTGGTTTTAGATATAATTTAATAAGCATTGTTTTTCTATTATTCTATTATGTTAAACATTATAATGATTTATAAAGATAATTTTGAGGCAATAGCTAGAGTGAGAAAATGGAATATTTTTTCCACTCCACCCACTGCATAACATAATATATATCTTTAATAGATGCTTAAATAGAAATCTAAGGCAGTCAGAATTTAAATAAATGATTGAAAATCATGAAATGATGACAATTTTCTGTTTATTTTCTCAATCTCTACCATGCAAGCATGCCTTTAAAAATTGTTTTACTTTGAAAAATATTTTGCTTTATACTTGTATTTATGACTCTTTTCAAAACTGAAATCTTTTGCTCTCAGGCTAAATCAATATAAAAATGTAAGATTTTATATTAACCTGCTTCTAGCTAATTTTATTGCTATCAGATGTGGCAGAATTTGTCTATTGACTTTGACACTGTCAGTCTGAGTTGTAAATTCTGACAAGAGCAAGGCTTCCATGGGTCAATAAATCTCTACAGTGATTTTTAAAATGCCAATTTGGTCTGAAGATTAAATTATATTTTTAACAAAGGTATCATACCAATGCTAAGTGTCAATAATAGGGAAGTATAAGGAGTATGGGTTTTTTCTTTTTGGAGCAATGAAAATGTTCTAAAATTGATTGCGGTGATGAATGCACAACTCTGTGATTATACTGAGAGACATTGGTTGTACACTTTGGATGGATTGTATGGTTTGTGAATATATCTCAATAAAACTGCTAAAAATATATTTTGAATATTATATAACAATTTCTACACCAATAATTATGTTCTCTTCCCAACTTTCTCCCATATGGCAAACTTCTTTGATGTCAGATCAGAAAGTCTGAAGTTCACCAAAAGTTTCAAGAATTTAAAGCCGCTGAAATTCACATTTAACTAACAGTTAAATGGCAGAGGTTGAGGTGGTAATGAGTATAGAATGCCAGACCATAAATTGGGGTAATGATACAGGATTGGGGGATTTTTCTTTTTTATATCAAAGCTTTCACATAGGGGTGGGGTCCTTTGTTGTGAATAAGAATATGGAGGTATTAATGCACAGAACTTTGTTCAGAGAACATAAGGGAAGCAGCTATGAGATGCTATCAGATCACATTGGGTAGGGTTAAAGCTCATTTACATGCTCAATTCAAGATGTGGATCACAAAGAAAAGGTTTAGTTACCTTTATGATATTTGTTCTGATAGATAAAATGCTTTGCTAATGCTTTGCTATATATATATGTGTGTATATAGATTGATATGATGACTTAATTAGCTCAATCATAAGAAAGCAATACACAGACATATATTTATTTACTTTATTAAACTTCTGTTAATAGTTGGGAGAATATAAAATAGGCAAAGGATTGTCTACAAACAGGGGTCCAACTGCTGCATCATAATCTTCACAATATACAAACATACAGATATAAGCTCACTAAACCAGGCGACACACTGACATACCTGACCCACCTCCAGCCAGAGTCAGAGATGGATGCAATATATATATATATAGTTAATGAACTTTTGTTAATAATTGAAAGAATGCAAAATAAGCAAAGGATTGTTTATAAACAGAGTTCCAACTGCTATATCCCAATCCCTCATGACATGCATACATATATTCACATGCTCACCAAATGGGGGAACATACCGACATACCTGGCCCACCTCCAGCCAGAGTCCCAGATGGATACAATATAAATGCCTATATGCATATCTAGTTTAATAAGTCTATATTGACAATTAGAGTGAGAAACAAGAATAACATAATCAATCAAAAGATTAAATCGATATTGAACAGAGTCACAGAATGACAGAAAAATAGAGCAGTCTTACATACAAACTCACCAACATCTAGCTCTAGGCTGGGAAGTCCTGAATTAGCAGCCGATACCAGTGTCTTAATTGAAAGCACCTATGCAGCGCACCCTTTCCCAGGGTGGGACTTCAACTGGCCTAACCAGGGACTATCCCTTTTACTGAGCTCATAATCAATGAACTTGATATTATAGATGCCAACTTGCGAGCACTGCGTCAATTCCCGAGGACGTAGCCAGCCTCCCCAGGGAGGAACACAACACTCCCTAGGCAGTACATTCCAAGGTCTATGCATCAGTCCCCGAGAAAGTGGCCAGCCTTCCCAGAGAGGAACACAATACTCCCCGGAATGCACCCTATCTGTTCTTATTTGTTACAAAACATCCCCCAATGTGTCCACTGTTCTAGTTTTTATCATTCTTCCTAAAATATGAAAAGTGCTGACTAGCGAGGCATTGGTTTGCTGATTAACAAAGTTTCCTGCATGATGTTTCACTTTTAGGTTTGAAAAGTACCCACTAAATTTTTTCCCAATACAATATTTCATATCATATCTTATGATATTTCCTTATGTTTTTGTCCTATTGCACTTATCAGTTATACTGAAGCAAAAATAATCAACCCAACATGCTATTGTTGCTTAGACACATGCCAAGGTTGTTTTCCAAACTTTTAAAGTCATCTTATCTTCAATACTTAACATTACATATTTATTTTAGGCAAATGATTAATGGAATAAATTCTATAATAAATTGAGATTTAACATACTCTTATTTTAATTAGAAGAGATTTAGGATTATACCAGTAAAAAGAAAGATTATAGCACCCAAGATTTTGCTCCAACATGTAGTGAATTCAAAGGTTTACAGATATGTGATATGCTGCTAAAAGTTATCAAGGACCATTCTGTGTAAAGACAAAAATTAAAATGCACTAATGTTATCCATGAATATTGAATATGTTTATTTTAAATGTACCAAATACTCAATTGCCTGGCCATATTTTACAGTTGTTACTTTAAAATTCAATATGTAATTAAAAGGGGAAATGTTAGATTGTGTATACGGTAATAGAATAAATTTTTTTTTCAAGTCCACAGAACTGCACAACACAAACAGTGACCCTTAAGTTAAACCATGTACCTTAATTAATAGTATTTATAAAAATGGGCTAACTTAAAAAAAGCAAAATGTGTTGAATGAGAATTTTACATTTTGTTTATAGGTTCAACATGGTTATGTACATATGACTATTTTTAGCAGCTCATCTCAGCTTCCCACTACTCAATAACCCTTGCAATGGATATGTGAGATAGGTAGATATATGAATATATGAATATCAAAGGAGAATAACAACATATTATTTTTCAGCCATATTGTCAAAATTAATATTTTAAAAGTTGACAAAGCACCTGGATATTCGCTTAGGAAAGGCACTGAAAAAAATAAATGATCACCTGGTAAGCTTGATTTTAATCTTAGCCTCATTGTTTCAAAAATAAAGTCATTTATTAATTTCAAACATATTTTACAAACAGAAGTTACTAAAGCTTAATAAGAAAAGTTTGTCCCAACTTATCCAAGGACTTAAAATATACTTTACACTATTGTACTTTCCTCAGTTGTTTGTTGTTATTTTTCTAGATTTTTGTTTAACAGCATTACAAGGAGTTTGTCAAACTGTACAATTAGAGAGGAGTTCCCGAAAAACTGCCCTCACTTCAGACACCAGCCACAAGTTCACCGGTCCCCAGGGTCCCCCTTACTTCTATCCAGCTGGTTGAAAATACTGGGTTTGCATGTGGAGCAGGTTGCTCTATGGTCCATTGTGGGAACAGAGGCACAAGCAGGCACAAGAGCTGCTTTCAGCAAATGACCGCTTTATCACTTACATGGCACAAAGGGTCCAAAAGAGCAGGAGAAGAGCTCCCATTGTGGGCAGTCTCCCGAGGAGGCCAAACTACTCAGGTCATGCTCAGTGGATGACAGCTCTGCAAGGTCCACTTGACTTCCAAGAAGAGGGACAAATCTGTGCTGCCAAGTGTGGGCCTTGCCACTGAGAATCCCCACCCTGATAAGCTGCTGGTTTCCAGGCTTCCGTGTTCAAGCCATGGCCAGGCCCTTTAATTAGACCTAATATCACACCTGGGCTGTAGAATAGAAACATACTGAAACAATAGAAAACGAGGTAGGGAGGAAATAGGTGAGAACTGGGGGATGGCCTCTTAGCACCTGTCTGTGACTTGCCTAGCATTACATGACCACCTTCCAATTTGATAATTTGCTAGAATGATTCACAAACTCAGGAAAGCACTATACCTATGATTACAGCCTTATTATAATAACAGGGTACAAATTAGAACCAGCCAAATGAAAAGACACACGGGCGGGGTTGGGAGAGGCCTGTCTGCCTCAGGGATGTGTTACCCTCATAGCACAACAATGTGTAACAATATTCCAAGAGCACTGCAGGTCAGGGAAGCCCAGCTGAGCTTCTGTCTGCAGAGTTTCTGAGGCTTCATTGGCTGAATCATTGGCCCCACGATTGAATGGCTGAACTCAATTTCCAGCCCCATCCTCTAATCAAATGGTTGATCCTTTTGGTATCGCCAGTCCCTACCCTGAGACTACCAGTGTGGCCTACCACACCTTGAGACATCTTGCTAGCAGAAACTATCAGAGGGGGTGGGAGGTAGGTACCATGAATAACAAAGAAAGTTCTTTCACTTGGGGAAATCCCAAAGATTTAGAGGCTATCCCCTGAATTAACTTTGAATAAAGTTACACTACATAAGCATATTTAACAACAACATTATAAAGAATTTTGAAGGACAATTGGTTAAAACTCTTTCCAGAATCCAGCACTTGAGATTATTTGTATTGTATTATTATTATTATTTTTTAGGAGGTACAGGGGATTAAACCAGGACCTCATACATGTGAAGCAGGTGCTCAACCACTGAGCTACATCCATTCTTGTATTGTATTATTTTAATATTGTTCAACTATGGTACATCAGGTATACAATAAAGCTCCTGGTTATTTTTCCACTCTCTGTTTTAAAAATTGATAGAGCTGAAAATAAATAATTCTGCTATAGGTTTCTACTCTAGGGGAAAAATAGGGGAACCGGGGACCAGGGGGTTGCAAAAGTTAGTGCAAGTGCAGTAATTTAATGGGGAGGTGGACAAGTATTTTATCATGTTTGGCTTGTGGTTTTGCCCCCAGGATCCTCCTCTGATGTGTGCTAGGGGTATATATCCTGTTAGGTATGGTACATTTATTCCTTTAAAGTTCTGATTTTGGATGCTTTTCTTCTCATTTTGCAGGCAAAAGAAAAATCTGATTCAAAAATAAAAAATAAGACAAATTTCACCTTTTATCACTGCACTGCAATTAATCTATGTAAGTTTTTTAATGGTAGATCCAATTGATCTTTTCCAATCCTTATCTAACTCAATCTCTTAGTAGATTTAAAATTGTTTATCAAGGTATCCTTAAGTATATCTATATCTCTCCTTTGGGAGTGAAGTCTTTCTTTACTTTTTTGGTTTTCTTCTGTCTCTCTGCCCCAATATTTTAATACTTTCTCATAGATCCTCTTCATACCCACATTTTGGCAGTTATAACCACTGCTATATTTTCATTCATTTTCTATATTTTTAAATAAATGTGTATATGAATATATATTTATACTTACATATTGTTTTCATTTCTCAGCTGCCAAAGGAAATATACCAGAAATGGGCATTTAATAGTTTAAAAGTTTATAGTTTTTAGGCTGAGAAAAATGTCCGAATCAAAGCCTCTTCAGGCGATGCTTTCTGTCCACTTGCTGGTGATGGTGATCCTGCACTCCCTTCTCACTTGGAGAGGCACATGGCAGTATCTCTCTCCTCCTAGGGGCTTCCTTACCTTCAGTTTCCTGTTCTTGTCTTTTTCTCTCAACTTCTGTGGGTTTCTCTCTCTGTATTTATCCCATTTATAAAGGACTGCAGTAAGAGGGTTAAGACCAACCTTGGACCATGCCCTACTGAAACAACTTAATCAAAAGAAGCTTCCACTTACAGTAGGTTTACACCCACAGGAATGGATTAGCCTTAAGACATGATCTGGGGTCCCTAGAAGTCTCAAACTACCACACACACACACACACACACACACACACACACACACACACAGCGAGAAAATACGAGAGAGAGCAGATATATTTTGTATTTCAAACTGCCCAAATAATGTAACTACTATTTTGATATATTAAAATCTCAACAAGGCCAAACAGAACTAATTCATGCTCTTCTCTTATCCACATTCAACTCCACAAATACCAAAAAATTTGAACTCTTCTAATTGCACCACTACCTGCTCAAAACAAGTATCAATTACTTTTCTCTGTCCTCAAGAAGATCATCTAAGTCCAGGCCACCACAACTTCTAGCTTGGAACTTTTCCCATCTCTCTCCTTATTTTGCCTCTCTCTACTTTTTTCCCCACCCAATATAATCTCCAAAAATTGGAGTTGTTCTCCTAAAATGAAACATGAATCATGTCCCCTGTGTATGACTTTTCAGTGCTTTCAAGTTTCCTTTGGAATATGACAGGGCCATTCTTGATTGTCTCTTGCCTGTCTCAAGGCTCACCTTTTGTCACTCTACTACTCCACTTTAATTTCCAGAAATACTGACATTTTAAGTTCTTAAATCTAGCTAATTCCTTTTGCCCTCTAGGATTTTGTAAATGTTGACACCTTTAATCAGGATATTTTCCATTTTCTCTCTTCTTAGCTTAGATAACTCTTACATATCTTTTAGGCACTAATTCATGGTAACTTCTAGGACATTTTCCTTGCCTTTCCAGACAAGGTTAGGTCCTGTTGGGTTCATCCATATTATGTCTCCTATATTTTCACTAACACAGCACTTATGCTTTCTATATTCTCTCTTTTTGACTGAACTTTAATCTCCACAAATGCAGGAACCATATTTAACTTGCTTACCATCATGTGTGATAATCAGAGGATACTTAAAAACTATTTTTTGAATGAGCAAATCCATGATCAACTAAAGGAGTGCAGTGAGGCATATGCTTCTGTATAGCTTATCAATAGTGAAATGATATTTTTCTAACCAAATGAGTCATATTTGATAAAAACAATTGATTATATATATATTCATGTTTTGTTTATTCAAATATTTCCATAAATTTAATTGACAGATAAATAATACTTTTTCACCAAAGCACTGTACAAACCTAGATTTTGGAATAATGTTTCCAAACTTTTCTGGTTTAATATTCTCTTACATTTTTTAACATTATCTTGCTGTATTATGCTTCAATAGGTAAACATATGACATTCTGAAATATAAAAAAATATTTAGATAAATAATCGAGTGACAGGAATAATTCTTTAGTATGTAGTAGCCATCAAATAGAAGTGGGATTAATTAATGAACTAGACATACCAATATTGAAAAAATTCCTGGAGACAGTTAATGGATTTCAATTAGCATGCTGTGTCAATTATTAGAGGCTGCTTTATACCCAGTTTGGAGGAGGGTAGTGAAATCACATGTGATAATTAGCATGAAAAAATACCATGATTAATTATTGAGGTAGCAAAGAGGAATGATGGAAAGCCTGCCACATCTTTGGCATAATGATAACATGCAATTTTTTATAGTTGAGAAAATTTAAAAAATATATATCAAAATATCTAGGTAGCAATCATAGAAGGGGTAGAGATTTGGGCTAAATTTCCTTAGATATATTTTATTGCAAACACAAATTATACACATGTACACACATACAAAACAACCATTAATCTATGACATTGTAGTATTGTAGAAGAAACTTTTTAAAGATTTAATTAGAAAATTTTAATGATCCTTCTTAGTCCGTTCTTTTTAAATGGGCTAAAAGCATGATCATTATATGTTTTAGAATGTGTTCTACTTCTAAAATGACAAGTGAAGTTATCTTAATGAATTTATTTATGATTATTATATTAACTATATTTGAATTATTTAGATTTAAGAGAGATGCTAAATTCGGTTGAGCATTTGTCTTTCCCAAGCAGCTCTAGTGGCATATTTGTACTGTAGTAAAAATTTGATTGTGGGGGTTTGAATTATAGAATACCCATTTTATTTCCAATGGTTACATAACTTCAGATGTTTTGGAAATATGTCCTTATATGAAAATAAAATACTTACAGAAGTCATCAAAATAAATCCTCTGTTAATATTCTACATAATTGTTTTTCCAAGGTTATGACTGAAAATAATACAATAGGATTTTTGGAATGCAAGTAATTCACACTTTTACCTAAGAGGATTCAACTTTCCCTAGTCAGCAATATTTTCCCATAACTAAATTTGAAATTTTGCTACACTGGAGGCATCATAAACAGGGATGGTAAAATGTCAAGTCTTTTCTCATCACTGCTTTCCAAGCATCTATTGCTTAGCAAATAGTTTTTATATTTTAAAAATTTTGAAGGACAAATCACAGATCATATATATAAATAAATTAATAAATGAAAAATCAATACAGAATGATTGTGTTGGTGTTTCCTTATTTTGGAGAGTGGAAAACTGAGGCCAAGGCAATTAATAGAAACAGCTAGTTAATGGCAGATGCAGGACTGAATGCTGATATTTTCTGTTCCCCAAGTAAAATGTACTTCATAGCATATATAATTTTTAAAAATTAATATCTCTATCAAGAGATTGGTTATATTGGGCTACTTTTTGCAATGAATTCACTCCACTCATAATTTATATATTATGTTACTACAATATACCAGTATGTAGGAAAAAAATTGCCTACTTAACCACGCTTATCTGAATCCTCAAGAGGTTTACTTGAGTCCTAAGCAGGGGAAACTGGCCAGAGATCTTTTTTTTTAACAGATTCTATCCACAAGGTGGCAGTGTTGCATTATTACAAATGATACCATGAAAGCACATTTGTGGGAGAAAAAAAAAAGAAAAAATTTTTTCACACATATTGAGGAATTGTTTTGCCCCTTTTCCATATGAAATATCTTGAGGTTAAATACTACTTTGCAAATTCTGAGTGTACATTAGGCTTCATAAACTACAGAAACAAAACAAAATCAGCTTGTTGTAAATGCCTGGATGATGCAGACTACCCAAGATTCATTAAATATCGTGGCAATATCTTGAACAGAACTCTGACATTAATAAATTAGAAAGGAAACCTCATATATATATGATCAGTGAACTTAGTGGATTTTATTTCATATTGTCTAACAAAAACACATTACATTGAGTGTGATGATTTACCAGAATCTAAACTGGGCCTAACCAGGGTAGAGTCTGAATTTAAAATTATAATTCCAGATTTGTTCAAATGCATTTACTTGTTATAAACAGGAAATGTCACTTAAATTGATTGCAAATATAAATCGATATCACTAACAGATGTTTCTTTTTGTTGAGCTATAATCTTTCAAATGAGAATCACTAGACTTGTACAAAATCAGTAAATGGAAGAGTCTTGTCTAGGATTCAGTCAAACAAAGCTCCAGATAGAATTCAATGTGGTAAACCAATCTACACCAAGATCTAAAGTGTATCTCATCAACACTTTTGTGATCTGGAGTAGTTTTTAAAAAGTGACTGTTGGTCATGCATGAGTGCCCGTGATATTTTAAAAAATTCACTATTAGTAAAAATGGGAATACAGAAAGAAGCAAGTTGTGAAGCTGTCAATGCAGAAAGGTCACAATATTGGCAGAGAAGCTGTGAAGTTTTATTTTGTCATACATCTTATTTCAGATAAGTTGAAGTGGAAATATGTTTGAAGTGTTTTGTCCTACAGGCAAGAAAAAGTCTATAAATGAGCAAATTTATTTCATATCGTAAGAGAGGAAGCTCCAGCTAAAGTAATACATGGGATAATAAGAGCAATTCTATTAGGAATCTTCTTTCTTTGCTTTCTTCTTTATCTAAATCTTACTTTATGCCATAATCATTTACTGCTTACTGAAATAAAGAGTATATAAAATGTGAAATATTAAGGTCTTCTAAAGTTGGTTCTATTTTCCAGCATTCTTGTCACCTTTTTCTGATAACATAAAACACCTTTCTTGCAAAACTTTCTTCACTGTACAAACCATGTTATTCTACAGGACATCCTGTCATAAGTCTCTGGCAATCTGCCTGTAGGGTTGGGAGAGTAACGCAGACCTGGCCAATTATATTACTCTATACTTATGGTTAGAGGAATTAATTAAGGGTGACCTCACAATCCAGGTCAATCATTGCCCTTCCCTTTGAGACAGCAGTAGAGAAGGTCCAACTGCAGTAAGGAAGGATATAGCCAAGCAAAGACAAGAAGAGAAAAATTGGGGAGGGGTGAGAATTTTGATGAAATATAGTCTACAGTTCTAGTCACTGAAGTTCCTTAACTTTTGATGGTTCCTGCTTATCAGCCATTAATTCTGTGAGCCATTGCAGAATCTTTCCAATAAATGCCATTTTCTGCTTCAGTTAGTTTATTTGGGTTTCTGTCACTTGCAATCAAAAGAATTCTGACTGAAGCCACTATTGCTTAGAAAACTACTTCATTAACATATAATCTTTCAAGCATTCACAGATGATATTTAAAAATTACTTTCCTTGATCATCTGGAGAAATACAGAGAAAACCACAAGAAATAGAAAATATTCTAAAACATATGGTGATCATGTTTTATCCCTTTAATAAATATCAGATTTGGAAAAGGGATTACAATTCAAAGAAAAGTAAATTATAAAATAAATAAATATGTTAAGTTGCAATTTAGATGTGATTTCGCTTAAAAAATTTTTGTGCTTTTCTTAATACAGTTTTCAACAGCAAACCCACCTCTCCCACAACACATGCTGCCCCTTCACTTTCACTGCCCACCACCCAAGCATGAAAGGTGAAAAAAATAAAGAGTGAAAGAGGAGGGAAAACCAAGTTAGGAAGGAAGGGTGTCAAAAAGAAATCATCATCAGAGAAACTGCAAGGAAATGTCAGATCTAACTTATGAATAAAGCTGAAGAGAATGAGTAAGAACAAAATGCAGAACAAAATTAAGATCCCAGAGAGGAATATAAGACATGGCATTGTAAAAAAGATTCAAAGGTAGGAACCTGTAGAAATGAACAAAATAAGGAAATATGAGGGTTTAATAAAGAAATTAGGGTATCAACATAATCATTATTGATGACACCTTCTTTGTCTAAGGCACATTTTATCAGTTTTCAGTTCTGCTTTTCCATTTCATTCTTTGTTTTGTTTGAGCTGACTTATTTTTAGGGGTCTAAGTCTATATCTATACAATTACATTTGAAGCCTATCTTGAAGTGTCACCAATTTAAATAATCAAAAGAATCAAAATGGTGTGAAAAAAACAAGATTTAGATCTTGATAAAATTGTGGAACAAGCAAAACTATAAAATTCCCTTTATATCTAAAATTCTGATAATAATGTGTAGAGTTAGTTTAAAGCAAATTACATTAAAGATGGCAAAACTAATTAAAAACATTTTGAAAATAGAGAGCAATGGAAGATTCTTATATGTTTTGAATTAGAAAGTTGTTTCTACTGAAAAACATATTTTTTTTAAGAAGTCTGTGCTATGGTTATTGATCCTCCAAGAAAAAGTTTTGGTTCACAGAAAAAATGTTAGAAAAATAGGACAAAACTTCATCAAAGGACAGCATTGTACTGGCATTCAATTTTACCTTATCAGTGTTTCACTGCCAATTAAGAAAAAGCAATGAGATAAAAATTCCATCAAACCATAGAAGATTAATTTTACCACCTGTGTTGAAGATAAATATTTTAGGCCATATTGATGAGGTATTCATAATGAGGGAAAAACGATTCTTGAACTCCCCCTGCACCAATTTGTTCTCCATATTTCCATTCAAGAAACTTATTGAGTGAGAAAACCTAGTTGACTTTTGCCTGATATATCTTCAACATAATGAATTTCAATTGTAATTATTCAGAAAAACTCAATTCTCTGTTAATATTTCTTTTTACTTTCAATTCTAACCAGTAGCAACATGTTTCCCATTTTTACACTTTCTTTAGTAAGAATGATAACAATGTTCTTACAGTATATCCTTTAAAAATATTTAAATATGGAAAGTCAAAAAAACAAATAAAGACGTTTTCTTTTGTTTTTGTTTGTTTGTTTTTGCTGATGTAATAATATGCCTAAAAGAATATGGCATCATTTTTGGAATTTTAATATAGTGTCCATCACTCACTTTTAGAAAAATAGAGAAAATAATGAAGCCATTCTTAAAAGGCATACAGCATTATATTCAGATCACCACACTAAGATCTTCAATAGAGTTGCTATTATCAAAGACATTTTTAACTGTTTGGGTGGTGGTAGGAGAGGGGGTGGGAAGGGCAGGGAAGAAAACTAAAACTACTTTGAAATATTATTGAGTAACGGGGGTTGGAGGTGGATATATTTTTAAAAGTTGTTCTTCAGGCAACAATCAACACAGTATCTTTTTCCCAGTCATGGATAGACAGACAAATTATGCAATTTTCTTCAAATAGCCTAGGAAGCATTTATAGAAGACCTTCACTTACAGTACACGTCATCAGATCCCACTCAAGGAAAATACAACTTTTTTTTTAGTGTTTACACATATTTTGTAATAGTTGTTAGAATCAGAAATAAGTATGATTAGCTAAGGAAAAACATATTAAAGACAGATTTTAAAAAGCAGTTTTTAGAAGGATTAGTACAGAAGCCTGGGCCCCAGAAAGGAACCATATTTGTTGATATATTCCACCATAAAATATTTAAGTCAGGGGAAGAAACAAATTATAAATAGACAAAGGGAGAGTAAACCTGAAGCAGTCCCCTGATGAATTCTAATTAAGAACTAATAGATTCTCCTAATTAAATATTGATAATGGTCACATTAAGCATATTATGTCTAATTTCTGAAATCGTTTATCTAATATAATGCGATGATATGACATATTATATACTAAATAGAATAAGTATTATCTGGGGAATTATATGTAGTTAATTTTTTTCTTTTGTCTACATTATATTTTTCTCAAGAAATGAAGTTGTCTTAAAACTATATCTAATTAAAACTTCCATGCAGATATCTTTAAGAAAAGGCACTTAAATCCAGTAGACTCAAAAGGACAATTCCTTACATAGGAGCTTAAATTTTGTAAATAACTAAAAGTATTTTATTTAAGGCTGATTTTAGTTTATTCTATTCCTTAAAATAATGCCTGATTAAATAAAAACCCTTTTAGGAACTCGCCAGCTTTAACTGTGGAATTGTTTTAAAAGAATAGTTTATTTTAAGTTGCAAAGTACCAATGAAATACTACTATATTGGAGTTCATGATACCTGTTTTATTAAAAATATAGGCATAACCTACAATAATATATAATACTTTATGCAAATTTTATGAAAAGTAGGGTTTTAGAGAACTTACTATTAGTGTCTTTCCATAAATAGATTATATAATGTCTTTGTCAATGTTTATATCACTATTTTATTATATATCATAGCTTTAAAACTTTATCCCCAATCATGCTGCAAAGTTTAATACTAGGATCCTGCATGATTAAATCATCACATGGTTTAAGTTGGTATTAATAAGATTTTATTATATGTACCATATTCAGAGAATCTCAAAAAACAGAATAATAAATTTGAATTTCTTAAAGTCTCCTCTTTCTGCAAGTTAGAAAATTAACATATTCACACATTCAGAAGAACATCCTTGCGAATTTTCTTCATATGAACTTGTTTGGGTTTTGTTGTTATTTTTTTATTAGTGCCCTCAATTTCTTTTAATGCAGACTTGTTTGTGGTAACAACAGTGTTCATGGCACTCCCAGTAGAGCCATAAACAGAAATGCTTTTCAATAACTATTTTCAACTTTGCATGTTTAAGAAGACAAGTATATTTTAGCTCTGTGATTTCAGTGAGAACAAGAGATGGATGGCCACAATGTTCTGAGGTTCTGACTACTGGAAGTCTTGGCGCAGGTTCTGTGTGTTATTTCTATGAGTAACCAGGAGAGGGCATTGATATCAGAGAGACACTTGAGGCTAAATAATTAAGGCACAGAAGGTCTATCACACAGTTCAAGCCACCTCTCTTTGAGGAAATGATGATGAATTTCTTGTAATCATGCTCAAATCATGTAGGCACAAAATGTGGGCAAGGAAATGACTAGGAGGTAGTAGATTGTCCAAGATCCAAGAGTCTGGTTTTCAAATAAACCCAAATTAACTGTGTCTTCCTTTGACAAATTTATTGTCAAAACAATTTAAGTTAAGCAGTATAGTCATATACTTATTCCAGGGCATAACAGTGCACTAATCTAATTACTGAATGTGTTCTATGAAAAGGAAAATTAAATTAAGGAAAATTGCTTTGCATAGCAGTGATTTATAGCCTGCTTTACTTCCCAAACTAGTGAGAAATATGAAATCCAAGACTTTCACTGTATGACTTTAACAGTGAAAAGGCAAAAAAAAAAAAAAAAAAAAAAAA